>JACEFZ010025534.1:120000-398212 GCA_014155875.1 Cepaea nemoralis
GGCAGCAACAACAATGAACAAACAGAGTCTGGCAGAACAAGAAGCTTACTGCCAAAACAAAAGTCCTTTTCTATCAAGCCTGTGTCCTTAATACTCTTCTTTATGACAATGAAGCCTGGTCAACTTACACAGACCAAGAGAAACGTTTAAACAGTTTTCATATGCGGTGTCTGCGAAGAATACTTAGTATTATTTGGCAAGACAAAATGACAAACACTGAAGTATTGGATAGATCGGGTTGTGTGACGGTTTGTTCCGTGCTTAGTCTTCGTAGACTTAGATGGATGAGACACGGTAGGAGGATGGATGATGGTAGAATACCAAAGGACATCTGTTTGGTGAATTACAGATGGGTAAGAGATCTCAGGGTCGGCCTCTACAATGATGCAAAGATGTGTGTAAGCGGGACATGATTGAATCAGGCATTGATAATGCACACAGGGAGAAAGTCGCCGCTGATCGTGTTGCATGGAGGGCAAATATCAGAAATGGAATAAAGACAAAGGAGAAAATGATTGCAAATAAGTCGCACACCGAGCGTGCGGAACGTAAGATAGTGCATGACGGTGGAAATGACCATGTGTTCACATGCATCCACTGTGGACGAACATTTACAGCGCGAATTGGCCTTATCAGTCACATTCGCCACCGCCATGGGTTGTAGTTATTATGCCTTTTTGAAGCACAATGTAACAAACTATAGTCTGTCAAGACGGCAAGGTGCCAATGATTGAATGATTTCCCATCTTGTAACAGATAACATTCTATTGAGGTTTAACATTTCTTGTCAATAACTTCATTTCTTTGAACATTACGTAATCTCTTTCAGTCTTATGACATTGCTCTGTCTGGTACATCAAGCTTGTATATATTGTTTTTTTTTTTCCTTTCTTGTGTTCTTTCTTATTTCTCGAGTTAAGGGTTTATACTTCATCCTGCTGTTATCGAATTCACCCCCTTTCTGGTTCAGTTCTCTTCTTTGCTTTATTAATTCTAACGTGTCTGATGTAATCCGTGGCTTATGTTGCTTTATCTTGGTCGGAATTTAAACTTTGGCTGCAGTTATCAAGATATCTCTAGCTTGTACTGCCAACTCACCAGGTGTCAATACCTCGAGCATGGTGATCGAGTGAAAGTTGTGAAACATGACCGCCCACGCTTACCGAGATGGTACATGATGGATGGATTACTAGGCGAACATCAACTCCGACTTCTGTTATTTGCCTATTGTTTTTTTTTAAAGGGCTCGCGGTTCCCCCAGAGGATATAGCAACACTCTGAGGCCTCCGCGTCACCCTGGTTTTGCTGTGAGCCCTTAGTCCCCACTATGTAGCTTTTGCCCATAGTTGTCCATCGAGGCCCACTGCCAGTAACAGTGGAATCTGAGTTAATTTAGGTAGTTGGTGACCGTCTCTTTATTTTAGCCAGAGAAAGTGCAGATAAATCTACTCTTGATCTTAGCCAAATGCCTATCACAGATATATAGTTATTTGCAAATTACGTCCCAATGTCAAGGACGGCCAAAAAACACATACTCTATATTCATGTACATAACTACAATTGAAAGAACAAACCACGGAATGTAATATCGTGGAGAAATATCAACGTTCGTTATAAAATTCTCACATTTATAAAAAAATTTGACCATTTTAACACAACCTTAGAAGATTTCTTAAACTTTTACCTGCTTTTTATGCCATATATATTTTTTCCTAATTACTAAGAAAATTCCATAACACGTTAAGCGAAATTCAACCATTATTTAAATCACGTAATACATTTAATATACTTTGAGTATATTCCCTTGATAGAACTCTAATGTTGTTATATCCCTTCCTACAATTTAATTGATGGTGGTCAGTCCACCACAACCAGTTTAGACAGAATTGTTCATAAAAGGGGTGATTAATCAACGCATTGCTAGCATCTTGTTATGCTAATTGATATATGCTATCAGAGACTTTAATTTTTTTGTTCGCATATCCTTTACAGGACAGTGCTGTCAACATCAGTATCTTTCAGCTGATTGTTGATTTCTATGCAAGATTACGCTCAGTAGTTTGCCATTGCTTTCTGAACGACCGGCTCACATATCCCGTAAGTTACCGACGCGGAGAGAACTGCGACCGATTCTCGCGCAACGTCACTTTACTTAGGAGAGTATACGAGATTACGGAGAAAGTCGTGTAACCTCTAGACCAGGGCGCCGGCTATAAGAGACTAAGGAAGTAAGTTTATTAAGTAAAATTTTATGATTTCTTGCCACATGCATAATAACAAATTGTTGTTAATACTCGTACATATTGTGAAATGCGATGGCCAGGCGCGGGGGAAAAATATTTAGATACGTGCAGAATTATTTATCCGGAGGGAAGGACTACAAAAGGGAAGTTGGCATAATTTTGAATCAAATGAGTGCTGGGGCAGTTAAAGGATTTCGAATAATCTCAGAAAGAGTATTATTAGTGAAACTTCCTGGCAACATATTAACATAATATAATATTCACCTTCTGTAAAGTTCATGCAACATAATAGGTTACTACCAAAACAAAAGTCCTTGTCTATCAAGCCTGTGTCCTTGGTACTCTTCTTTATGGCAATGAAGCCTGGTCAACTTACTCACACCAAGAGAAACGTTTAAACAGCTTTCATATGCGGTGTCTGCGAAGAATACTTGGTATTAAGTGGCAAGACAAAATCACAAATACTGAAGTATTGGAAAGATCAGGTTGTGTGACGGTTTGTTCCATGCTCAGTCTTCGTAGACTTAGATGGATAGGACACGTTAGGAGGATGGATGATGGTAAAATACCAAAGGACATCTTTTTGGTGAATTAGAGATGGGTAAGAGATCTCAGGGTCGGCCTCTACTACGATACAAAGATGTGTGTAAGCGGGACATGATTGATACAGGCATTGATAATGCACATTGGGAGCAAGTCGCCGCTGATCTTGTTGCATGGAGGGCAAATATCAGAAATGGATTAAAGGCAGATTAGAAAATGATTGCAAATAAGTCGCACACCTAGCGTGCGGAACGTAAGATAGTGCATGATGGTGGGAATGACCATGTGTTCACATGCATCCACAGTAGACGAACATTTACATCGTGAAGTGGCCTTATCAGTCACATTCGCCACCGCCATGGGTTGTAGTAATTACACCTTTTTGAAGCACAATATAACAAACTATCGTCGGTCAAGACGGCACTGTGACAATGATTGAATGATTTCCCAACTTGTCACAGATAACATTTAATTGATGTTGAACATTTCTTGTCAATAACTTCATCTCTTTGAACATTACGTAATCTCTTCCAGTCTTATGATATTGCTTTATTAGGTACATCAATCTTGTTTATATTGTGTTTTTTTTCCTTTCTTGTGTTCTTTCTTATTTCTCGAGTTAAAGATTTATACTTCATCCTGCTGTTACAGAATTCACCTCCTTTCTGTTTCAGTTCTCTTCGTTGTTTTATTCATTCTAACAGTCTGATGTAATCCGTAGCTTATGTTGCTTTATCTTGGTCAGAATTTAATATTTGGCTGCAGTTATGAAGATATCTCTAGCTTGTACTGCCAATTCACCAGGTTTCAATACCTCCTGACTGGTGCTCGAGTGAAAGTGGTGAAACATGACCACCCACGCCTATGGGCATGGTTCTTGATGGATGGATTACTAGGCGAACACCAACTCCGACTTCAGTTATTTACCTCTTTTTTTTTTTTTTAAAGGGGCTAACGGTTCCCCCCGAGGATATAGCAACACTCTGAGGCCTCCGCTTCCCCCTGGTTTTTGCTGTGAGCCCTTAGTCCCCATTATGTGCCTTTTGGCCCATAGTGGTCCACCAAGGCCCACTGCCAGTAATAGTGGACTCATCTCATCTCATCATGTTCCTCTTGTACCTTGCGGTGTCGAGGTGAAGTATAGACTTCGTGAGAGTTCCCGATTATGGGCTTCATATATCGATATTCCCATGGACTCTACTATTCCCTCCGTCCAACGTTTACGTGGTCGGCTTCTTTCTCTGTTTCCATCTGGTCTGTACATCATTGCTTGTTGTGATATTCTGTTGACTGGTAACTTACTTGCATGGCCAAATCATTTGACTTGCTGCTTTCTAACAAAATCTAGTGCTGCTTTAACCCCCACTTTAGTCCTGATTTCTTCATTTCTGATCTTATCTCTTCTTGATACGTTGAGTATTCTTCTCAGGAACCTCATTTCTGTTGTTGTGATTTTTCTTTTCTCTTTTTCTGTCATTGTCCAGGTTTGGCATTGGTAGCATAGAGTTGGTAGGAAGATTGTGTTGTAAAGTGCTTTCTTAGTAGTTATTGATACATGTTTGTTCTTTAGTATTGGTGCCATTTGTCCAATGAGTTGATTTGCCTTATTGCACCTATTTTCGATCTCGTCTTCTGATCTGCCATTTGATGATATTATACTTCCTAGGTACTTGAAACTCTTTCACTTGTTTCAAGGGATGTTCGTTTAGGTGAATTGTTGTTGTTTGTTCTTCTTTAGTTATAGTCATTACCTCTGTTTTGCTTGTGCTAATTTTCATGTTATGTTCCCTACACATTTCGTTTAGACTATTCATGTGGTCTTGTAATTCAGCTTCTGATTTTGCTATTAGTGCTTGGTCGTCCGCAAACAGGAGTTCTCTAATGGTTAGATTTGCAGATGGTTCTTCTTCTGTGTTCTCGTCATGTGGTATTCTTGCTGTCTCTGCTTGGCTGGTTTCTTTACATATGTTGTCTATATATGTTATGAACAAGAGAGGGGACAGGACACAACCTTGTCGTACTCCAGATCTTATGGTGAAGGGTTCTGAGTGTCCTCCAGTTGCTCTCACTATGCATTCACTGTTGTTGTATAAACTTCTACATAGGTTTGTTAGATGTGTACTCACTCCATATTGTTTAAGGATTTCCCACAGCTTGTTTCTATCTACTCTATCGAATGCCTTTTCTTGGTCAACAAAGGCTAAGTAGAGTGTTTCATTGAATTCGATTGATTTTTCTATAAGTTGTCTAAGAGCAAAAATGGCATCTGTGCATCCTTTGTTTTTCCTAAATCCAAGTTGTGTTTCGCTTAGCTGGGGTTCTAAAGTAGTTCGTAATCTTTTTTCAAGAATTTTGCAAAATATTTTCCCAGTATGACTCAACAGTGAAATGCCTCTGTATTGTGTGCAGTCTCTTTTGCTGCCTTTGTTTTTTCCAAATTGGGATAATTATGGCATTTCCCCAGTCTCGTGGTGTCTGTTGTTCTACCCAAACATGGTTGAATAGTCTATGTAGCCAAGCTGTTCCTACTTCTCTTGCTGCTTTAATTAGTTCATTTGGTATTTCATCCTGTCCTGGTGATTTGTTCAATGGGGCTAATCTGATGGCTTCTATAATTTCTTCTTTTAGTATGTCTGGTTCTAGTTCTTCGGTGACATCTGTATAGGTCTCTTGAATTCCCGTGACATCTGATGGGATGTTGAGAAGTTGTTCGAAATACTGCTTCCATCTTATTAGGATTTGTTTTTGTTCACTTATTGGTTCTCCATTTTCGCTGTTAATTATTTCAGTTGGGTCAAAGGGTTCTCGCATTGCACCTATCTTTTTGTAGAAGTTTCTTGTTGGCTCCTTATAGTTTTTATTTAGGGTTTCTCCATACTCTTTCCAGTCTTTTTGTTTTTCCCTCTTTACTATTCTATTCACATGTCTTCTCGCTATTCTATATTCTATGTAATCACATTTCTGTTTCCTCTTCAACCACTTTTTTTATTTTTCATTTTTGTCTTTTACCTCTTTCTTTACTTCTGTGGTCCACCAAATTGTTATTTTCTTTATTCGTGTTTTGCGTTTTTTATTCGTGGTAATAGTGGACTGTGAGTTAATTTAGGTAGTTTGTGACCGTCTCTTTACTTTAAGCCAGACCAAGCACAGATAAATCTAAACTTGATCTTAGCCAAATGCCGATGATAGATATATAGGTATCTGCAAATTACGTCTAAAATTCAAGGAAGGCCAAAAGAAACAACAGTATTTATTTTAGGATGTAGCAACATTGAAAGAACAAAACTTAGAATGTATTATCGGTGAGAAATATCAAAGTCCGTTATAAAATTCTCACATGTATAAAATAATGTCACAATTTCAACACAACCTTAAAAGTTTTCTTAAATTATTACCAGCGTTTCATGAGAAAATATATTTCAATAATTGTTAAGAAAAGTGTATCACAAGCTTAGAGAAGTACTATAATTATTTAAATCACAAAATACAATTGATTTACCTTGAGTATATCCCCTTGATATAACTGTTATATTGTTATGTCCCTTCTACAATTTTATTGATGATGGTCAGTCCACTACAATCTGTTTAGACAGAATTGTTCATAAAAGGGGTGATTAATCAACGCATTGCTAGCCTCTTGTTATGCTAATTGACATATGCTATAAGAGACTTTTTTTTTTCTTCGCATATCCTTTACAGGACATTGCTGTCAACATCAGCATCTTTCAGCTGATTGTTGATTTCTATGCAAGATTACGCTCAGTAGTTTGCCATTGCTTTCTGAGCGACCGGCTCACATACCCCTAAGTTACCGACGCGAAGAGAACCGCTACCGATTCTCGCGCAACGTCACGTTACTTACGAGAGTATAGGAGATTACGGAGAAAGTCGTGTAACCTCTAGACCAGGGAGGACGGCTATAAAAGACTAAGGAAGTAAATTTAGGAAGTAAAATTTTATGATTTCTTGCCACATGCATAATAACAAATTGTTGTTAATACTCGTACATATTGTGAAATGCGATGGCCAGGTGCGGTGAAGAATTATTTAATCCGGAGGGAAGGACTACAAAAGGGAAGTTGGCATAATTTTGGATGGGGCAGTTAAAGGATTTCGGACAATCATAGAATGAGTATTATTAGTGCAACTATGCGGCAACATATTAACATAATATAATATTCACCCTCTGTAAAGTTCATGCAACATAATAGGTTACTGCCAAAACAAAAGTCCTTGTCTATCAAGCCTGTGTCCTTAGTACTCTTCTTTACGGCAATGAAGCCTGGACAACTTACTCACACCAAGAGAAACGTTTAAACAGCTTTCATATGCGGTGTCTGCGAAGAATACTTGGTATTAAGTGGCAAGGAAAAATCACAAATACTGAAGTATTGGAAAGATCAGGTTGTGTGACGGTTTGTTTCATGCTCGGTCTTCGTAGACTTAGATGGATAGGACACGTTAGGAGGATGGATGATGGTAGAATACCAAGGACATCTTTTTGGTGAACTAGAGATGGGTAAGAGATCTCAGGGTCGGACTCTACTACGATACAAAGATGTATGTAAGCGTGACATGATTGATACAGGCATTGATAATGCACATTGGGAGCAAGTCGCCGCTGATCGTGTTGCTTGGAGGGCAAATATCAGAAATGGAATAAAGACAAAGGAGAAAATGATTGCAAATAAGTTGCACACTGAGCGTGCGAAACGTAAGATAGTGCATGATGGTGGAAATGACCATGTGTTCACATGCATCCACTGTGGACAAACATTCACAGCGCGAATTGGCCTTATCAGTCACATTCGCTACCGCCATGGGTTATAGTTACTATGCCCTTTTGAAGCCCAATGTAACAAACTATCGTCGGTCAAGACGGCAAGGTGTCAATGACTGAATGATTTCCCAACGTGTCACAGATAACATTCAATTGAGGTTTAACTTTTCTTGTCAATAACTTCATTTCATTGTACATTTCGTAATCTCTTCCAGCTTTGTGATATTGCTCTATTCTGGTACAAAAATCTTGTATATATCTGTGTTTTTTTTCTTTTCTTGTGTTCTTTTTATTTCTCGAGTTAAAGATTTGTATGCCAAATACCGATCATAGATGTACAGGTATTTGCAAATTACGTCCCAAAATCAAGGACGGCCAAAAATAACATGTTCGATATCAAAGGATCTGACTATCATGGAAAGAATAAACCATTAAATATAATATCATGGAGAAATATGAATGTCCGTAATAAAATTCTAATATGTATAAAAAAATGTCAGACTTTTAACATAAACTTACATTTTTTTTAAAACTTTTACGTGGATTTTATACCACATAGATATTTAGCTAATAACTCTAAAAATGTCATAACAAACATAAGAAATCGTACCACTATTTAAATCACATAATACATTTAATTTACTTTGATTTTATTCCTTTCATATAACTGTTATGTTGTTATGCCCCTTTCTATAATTTTATTGATGGTGGACAGTCCAACACAACCCGTTTAGATTGATTTTTTCATAAAAGGGGTGATTAATCAACGCATTGCTAGCCTCTTGTTATGCTAATTGATATATGCTATAAGAGACTAGCGGTCTCTCTGGCCAAGGTGTTACAACTCTTTCTCCGTAATCCCGTTTATCACGCAGAATCTCGTAGCGGGCGAAATCTGGAAGCGGTTCGACCCCCGCTGGTGACTTGCGGGATAACTGATCCGGCCGCTCAGAAAGCAATGGCAAACTACTGAGCGTAATCTTGCCAAGAAATCAACATACAGCTGAAAGATGCTGCTGTTGACAGCGATGTCCTGTAAAAGGATATGCGAAAATAAGAGACTAAGGAAGTAAATAATCAATCAACCATGTAACATGCCGGAAGGCGTGGGCGCTCATGACTCGCCATTTCACTCAATTACAGAGTCGTGGATCAGCTCAGTGTTCCTGTCTCGTACATGCCATGTGGTCAAGCCATCCAGGTATTTGCCTCTCGGTTTTCCTCTTGGTCTGATCCCTTCGATCTTGCCAGTTGTCACTAAGTTCTCAATCCACTTCTTCTCATAACATGTCCAAAAAATTTTGACTGTCTACGTCTTCTAATTTCTCTAATCAATTTACGATGTTCATTTGTCTCCTATAGTACTTGGTCATTGGTTTTTCTGTCTGTCCATGGTATTCTTTGTATTTTCCGCAGAAACCACATTTCTGCAGACATCAGATGTTTTTCCGCTTGACTGCACATTGTCCAAGTTTCACATCCATACAAGAGAACAGGCTCTATGTATCCTCTCAACACTCTTTTTCTCGTTTCAATTGAAAGATCTTTTTATTGGTCAGAATGTTTTTCATCTGACTAAAGGTTACTTTCGCCACGGCGATTCTTGTTCTAATCTCTTCAAGGCATCTCCCATAAGATGTTATGATTGTTCCGAGATAATTGTACCGATTCACTTGTTGAAGAACATTACCATTTACTTGTATATTACATTGTGATACTTCGTTCTTCCTAGTGACGACCATAACCTGTGTCTTTTTACAATTTAATTATAACACGGTTGCTCACTGTGTACAACAACCGCATCTACTAATTGTTGCAGATCCTGCGCATTGTCTGCAATCAATACTGTATCATCTGCGTATCTAATGTTATTGATGTTTCGTACTCCATTGCTGATCCCATTTATAACTTCTACATTTCTGAAAATATTTTCACTGTTTAGGGAAAGAAGATCTGGAGACATTACACATCCATGGCTCACACCTCTCATAAAAAGCTGATATTGTCCCACTTCATTATCAATCCTTATGGCAGCTTGTTGTTTCCAATATATGTTTTTTATAAGTCTAATGTCTTTCCCATCAATTTGTAGACCTGCAAGCATATCCACCATGTTTACATGTCTAACTCTATCAATAGCCTTTGTGTAGTCAATAAAACAAAGATGTATATCCTTGTTTATTTCTATAGCACATTCAATAACTGTTCGGAGCGTATACACAGCATTTACTGTACCCTTTCCTTCTACAAACCCACATTGTTCTTCCCCTATTTCAGGTTGTATTTTCTTCCTCACTCTTTGCATGATAATTCGCAGCAAAATCTGTGTGATGTGACTCATTATACTAATTGTTCTATGTTGATCACATTACAAGGCTCCTGATTTCTTTGGGATTGCAATAAATACAGAGTTACATAATTCAGAAGGTATATCTAAAGTATCATATAATGTGTTCAGCAGTCTGGTGACTTGATCTATTCCGTATTCTTCTAAAGTTTTAAACATTTCTATTGTGATGTAATCTGCACCGGGAGCCTTGCCAGCTTTCATATGCTTAAGAACATTTCGAACCCCCATCTTCAAAATCGGCGGTCCTTCATTATTAATTCTAATATCATACTGTTCCCCTCTGTTATCTTCATAAAGGTTTTTCACATAATCTGTCCATAAATGTATAATCTGATCTTTATCTATTATGATTTTGCCATCTTTAGTGTTTATTCAGCTTGTTGATGTACTTCTTCTTCTTCTTCAGCGTTCCGAGCCATTGAGGTTCTTTGCTGCAAATACAATCCGTCTCCATTCGTCTCTCTGGTGGACCTTCTCTTGCCAGTCGTTGATTCCAAGTGCTTGTAGGTCTGTACATGTATTATCTCTCCACCGCCTTCTTGGTCTACCTCGGGGTCTACGGTCATTTATTTCCTGAGTGTAAGCGAGTTTTGTTTCCCTATTATCTTCCATTCTTTCTATATGCCCCAGCCATTGTAGTCTATTAGCCTTCATGATACCAGTGATTAGCGGGGACTTAAACAGATCATAAATGTCTTTGTTACTTCTTCTTTTCCACTCTCCACTTTGTGTATCCCTAATGGGTCCAAAGATGCGTCTTAAAATTTTGTTCTCAAAGGTTTGTAACAAGGCTTCGTCTCCTTTCGTTGTACTCCAGGTTTCAGAGCCATACAGCACAACTGGTCTGATCAGTGTTTTGTATATTGTGATTTTGGTGTTACGAGATAGCGCCTTTGATTTTAGTAGATGTTGTAGTGCATAGTATATCTTATTTCCAGAGTTGATTCTAGTTTGTATTTCTTCCCTTATGATGTTGGAGCAGTTGAAGATCGTACCCAGGTATTTGTATGTTTCCGTTCTTTTAATGGTCATATTATCTATTTGTATGTGGCCAGAGTTTCTAGCCATTCCGTCTCTTGAAATTACCATATATTCTGTCTTATCTTGGTTGATAACCAGCCCCATCTGTTGGGCTTTTTCCTTTAAGTGAGTCAATATTTCCAATGTCTTTTGTTCACTTTGCCCTATAATATCTATATCATCTGCATAACCAAGCAGCTTGGATGTTCCTCCAATATCACATTCCTCCTTTACCTTCCTTACAACTTTCTCTAGAGCCAGATTGAAGAGTAGCGGCGATAGTGCATCACCCTGTTTCAAGCCAGATGTTATTTGGAAGGGGTCTGATTTCCTGCCTTTATATGTTACTATATTATAAGTATCTTCCATGCATAGTCTGGTCATGTTGATTAACTTCCTTGGTATTCCAAATTCCTGCATAGCATTCCATAGACTATTCCTATGGACACTATCATAAGCCTTTTTAAAATCCACAAAAATGTTATGGAGATCTCTTTTATATTCCCAATGTTTCTCGGCTATTTGTCGTAAGATAAATATCTGATCTATTGTTGATCTGTTTTGTCTAAAACCCGCCTGGTAGTCACCTAATATGTCTTCTGAATATGGTTTTAGTCTATTTAGTAATACTGCGGATAGTATCTTATAGCTTGTGGACAGTAGTGATATTCCTCTATAATTTCCACATTGGAACTTGTCTCCTTTCTTAAAGATAGGTATCAATAATGACTCTTTCCAGTCATGGGGTAATTCTTCTGTCCTCCAGATTTTTATTATTAGTTCGTATAGCTTTAGATGTAATGCATGGCCACCTGCCTTTATAAATTCAGCAGCAATTCCATCAGTCCCAGTTGCCTTATTGTTTTTAAGTCGTGTGATTACATATAGGATTTCTTCAAATGTAGGTTCTTCAATTTGTGGTTCGCATGTTAGAACCTCTTCCTGTGAGAAAATGTTACTTGGAGCTTCACAATTTAGTAATTCAATAAAATATTCTTTCCATGTGTTGCACATTTCCTCATTGGTATTTATCATATTCCCATTTTTGTCTTTTAAACCATATATGTTTTGTTGGTGCCCTCGTTTCATTGACTTCAGTTCTTTAAAAAATTTTCTGGATTCATTTTTCTGGTGATTAGTTTCCATATCTTTGATTATATTACTCATATATTCTCGCTTCTGCTGTCTGACTATTTTTGTAGCCTCTTTACATTCATTTCTATAATGCTCTTCCTTTTGGATGTTATTGATGTCATTTAACCATACATGTCTGGCATTCTTCTTCCTAATGACTGCTTCTTCACATTTTTTATTGAACCATCTGTTCTTTCTATGCGTGGTTAACACACCGAGACATTCTTCTGCGGTAGACTGAATTGTATTCTTGATGTTCAACCAAGTTTGGTCAATGCTTTCCTCCAAAGGGTTTTGCAGAGTTTCAAGTTTACATTTTATTTCATCTGTAAATTTCTCTTTGACTGTAATGTCTTGCAGTTTTTCTCTGTTATATGTTGGGTGTAATCTTTGTAATTTAGTATAGAAAGCTCTCTTAAGTTTTATTTTAAATTTTGCTCCAACGAGGAAGTGGTCACTGTGGCACTCAGCTCCTCTATAACTTCTGATTTGCTGTATGTTTGATGCATTTCTGTTGTTAATTAAAATGTGATCTATTTGATTATAGGTTCTCTTGTCACATGATTTCCAAGTTTGTTTGTGTATATCCTTTCTTTGTAGTCTGGTACTGCTAACCTGCAGTCCTTTGGCTTCTGCCAGGTTGATGACTCTCCATCCATTATCATTTGAAGTTGTATGTAGGCTTTCCATACCGGCCACTTTTTTATTAGTTTGCTCTCTACCTATTTTTGCATTGAAGTCTCCCAGCACAATCAGGATGTCCTGTTTGGGGGTTTCTTCTATGACATCTTCCAGATCATTATAAAAGTCTTCTTTAATATCATCTTCTTTCTCTTCAGTAGGTGCATGTACATTAATCATCGTTATATTTTTCCATTTACCTTTTATTCGTAATTTACTAATCCTGTCATTAAAAGCTTTAAAGTTTAAAACGTTCCCCCATAACTCTTTTTTGATGACAAATCCTGTTCCTAATTCATGTTTATTTTGGGTGTTTCCTCCATATATTATAATCATTCCATTTTGCTCTAAAGTACCCTCTCCTGGCCATCTTATTTCTTGAATTGCTGTTATATCCATTTGATATTCAATCAGCTCCCGGGTTAGTTCTTCGGCCGCTCCAGCTCGATATAGTGTCCGTACATTCCATGTTCCAAATCTCAAAAGTCCTTTAACGTTCCAAGGTCGTTGTCCAGATAAGTCAGTCCGATATCGAGGCTCATGTATTTGTTTCGTAACAAAGAAAGGTTTTTACAAAGGTGGGGGTGTTAACCCCACGCTTCAACCCCCAACCTGGAGGACCAGGGTGTTTCTCTTTGTCTGTTCTCTACCCTTTGACCTGTCCGGCTTGGGAGGCCCTGCTGGTAGCTACGCTACCGCCGGCATAGCTCTCAGGGTCATTGAGAAACTCAAGCTCCCCCACCACGACAAGGTGGAAACACCAACGGGGGAGTTGTTGATGTACGTGTTCTTTTATTAGTAAGTTCCTGAATTCTTTTGTGCACTAATTTGGTATTTTGTGTTTGTCAATTTCTAAGCACTTGTCCTCAAGCCATGCTTCTTTTGTCTCCTTACATAATATTCTGACTTGTCTGTGAATTTCTTCATATTTGGCAGAATTAATTTTGTTGAGTCTTCTTGTTTCCATTAGGTGTAACATTTCTTCAGACATCCATTTCTTACGAACCACCTTCTTTAATTTTTGAATAGTTGTTTCTGCAGCCAAACTGATTGTATTCTTCAACATTTCCCATTAATACTCCACATCCTGGAATAGGATCTCTAGATCAGACAATATATCAAATCTGTTCTGTACATTTATGTTGAATTTGTTTTGTATTTCCTTGTCATTACTCAATGTACACAAATCATATTTAGTGTTTCCTGTTATATACTTGACTTTCTTCAACTTTATCCTCAATGTTCCTGTAAGTAATCTGTGGTCACTATAACAATCAGCACTGGGAATTGTTTTTGCTATTGTTAACGCATTTCTAAATCTTCTGCTAATCAGAATGTAGTCAATCTGGTTTCTAATCCTGTTATCAGGACTCCTCCATGTCCATAACCCTCTAGGTGCTTAAACTAGGTGTTTCCTACAATCATTCCCTGTTCTTTTGCCCACTCTACAAGTCTGTAACCTCTTTCATTTCTCTCTTCTAAACCATAGCGTTCTACTGTGTATCTATCACCTTTATTTCCTACTTTTGCATTGAAGTCCCCTATTATGATGTTTATTTCTGAATTTTTACATTTCTTTAAGGCAGACTATATGTCATTATAAAATTCCCTAACACTATCTTCACTGGATTCTCCTGTTGGGGCATATACTTGAATAACATTTATGCTAAAAGGTCTGCCACTTAATTTAACTAGTAAGATAGTCGCTGTCAAGCTGCAAGAGTTTTTGGAAAGGGGGAGCTTCTTCCAAGAGGCCTGGGGAGCTACAGGCCAGGGAAAGATACCTGGTCAAATGCAGCCACTTTTGCCTTTGACGTTTAGAGTAGACATTAAACGATGCGGCAGCGCTTGATCTCGAGGATGTGTACAATAAGAGTTCGCTATGATATTTTGATGACCGCACTGGATGAGAAAGGGAGGGGGGGGGGGGTTAATTCCTGGTTGGTGAACTGGATAGTAGCCGTCCTGCATTCTCGTCGGGTTGCTCTCCATTTGGGTGCATGGACCTCAGAGCCACATATTTTAACCCTGGGACTGCCACAGGGATCTGCAATCTCACCGATGCTCTTTAATGTGAATAAGAGCAAGATTGCAAACCTATAAGCACCAGTGGTTGGAAGGATACTAACATTTGCAGATGATATTCTTGCATATAGGCAGGGGAGATATAGGGAGAAATCAGCCCAGGAGCTACAGGCGATAGTCGATAAAGTGATTGACTGGTGCACTGAAATGAGTGCTGTCATCCACCCGGAAAAGGCGGCTGTTTTGTGGTGCTCTCTGGACAATAGGATTGTGAGTGCTAATGTCACAAGCCTCACGATAGATGGTAGAAGCATCAACAGAAAGAACAAACTGAAGTATCTGGGAGTCACATTTGACAGGAGTCTGTCCTTCAAGGACCATGTGGAGACAGTTGTGACAAGATCTCAAAAGGGACTCAATGCACTTAAAACTATAGCTGCAACGGACACAGAGCAGAGAATGTTCTTCACACTATACCAGCACTTGATCCTCTCAGTGACTGATTATGGACTGGGACTGCTCATTATCTCAAAGAGTCAGCTGGTGAAATTAGAGCGCATACAAAACGAAGCTTTGCGGGTCACTCTGGGATGCACCAGAGACACCTCAGTAGTGTGTATGCGTTACATTCCTTGGTCTGCCGACTGTTGCTGGTAGGCACAAGGTGATGCAGGCGAAGGTGTACCTCAAAGTAGCTGCAGACACAGATCACTCGTTGCATGAGGCGATGGGCGCAGTTAAGGGTCAGAGACTGATTAGAGGGAAATCATGGATGGCTCAGGCGGGGGATACGATAAGACAGGTGTGCATCTTGGAGAACATTAGCCGAGGTGAGGAGTGGATTAGAGTGCCAGCGAAGCAGTCAGACTTGTGCAGAGTTATAATCACATTAAGGCGGGAGTGCAGGGAGTGACCAGCAGGGGCCACGGAAGTGGAAATCCAGCAAATAATTCAGGATAATGTTCACCCGCGTGATGTGATTATCTACACAGATAGTTCGGTGTTGAGAAGTAGGAGAAGTGCATCCTACTTTAATTACTGTTGGGGTAACCTAGAGTTTACCAGTCCGTTTGTCGTCCGAGGCCCTGAACTCCCTCCCGTATACTGAGTATATCCCCTTGATATAACTGTTATATTGTTATGTCCCTTCTACAATTTTATTGACGGTGGTCTGTCCACCACAATCTGTTTAGACAGAATTGTTCATAAAAGGGGTGATTAATCAACGCATTGCTAGCCTCTTGTTACGCTAATTGATATATGCTATAAGAGACTTTTTCTTTTTAATTCGCATATCCTTTACAGGACATCGCTGTCTAACATCAGCATCTTTCAGCTGATTGTTGATTTCTATGCAAGATTACGCTCAGTAGTTTGCCATTGCTTTCTGAGCGACCGGCTCACATACCCCGTAAGTTACCGACGCGGAGAGATCCGATACCGACTCTTGCGCAACGTCACCTTACTTACGAGAGTATACGAGATTACGGAGAAAGTCGTGTAACCTCTAGACCAGGGAGACCGGCTATAAGAGACTAAGGAAGTAAATTTAGAAAGTAAAATTGTATGATTTCTTGCCACATGCATAATAACAAATTGTTGTTAATACTCGTACATATTGTGAAATGCGATGGTCCTGATGCGGGGGAAAACTATTTAGATACGTGAAGCATTATTTAATCCGGAGAGAAGGACTACTCAAGGGAAGTTGGCATAATTTTGTATCAGATGAATGCTGGGGCAGTTAAAGGATTTCGGACAATCATAGAATGAGTATTATTAGTGCAACTATGCGGCAACATATTATCATAATATAATATTCACCCTCTGTAAAGTTCATGCAACATAATAGGTTACTGCCAAAACAAAAGTCCTTGTCTATCAAGCCTGTGTCCTTAGTACTCTTCTTTACGGCAATGAAGCCTGGACAACTTACTCACACCAAGAGAAACTAAACACATATGTGGTGTCTGCGAAGAATACTTGGTATTAAGTGGTAAGACAAAATCACAAATACTGAAGTATTGGAAAGATCAGGTTGTCTGACGGTTTGTTCCATGCTCGGTCTTCGTAGACTTAGATGGATAGGACACGTTAGGAGGATGGATGATGGTAGAATACCAAGGACATCTTTTTGGTGAACTAGAGATGGGTAAGAGATCTCAGGGTCGGACTCTACTACGATACAAAGATGTATGTAAGCGTGACATGATTGATACAGGCATTGATAATGCACATTGGGAGCATGTCGCCGCTGATCGTGTTGCTTGGAGGGCAAATATCAGAAATGGAATAAAGACAAAGGAGAAAATGATTGCAAATAAGTTGCACACTGAGCGTGCGGAACGTAAGATAGTGCATGATGGTGGAAATGACCATGTGTTCACATGCATCCACTTTGGACAAACATTCACAGCGCGAATTGGCCTTATCAGTCACATTCGCTACCGCCATGGGTTATAGTTATTATGCCTTTTTGAAGCGCAATGTACCAAACTATCGTCTGTCAAGACGGCAAGGTGCCAATGATTGAATGATTTCCCATCTTGTCACAGATAACATTCAATTGAGGTTTAACTTTTCTTGTCAATAACTTCATTTCATTGTACATTTCGTAATCTCTTCCAGTCTTATGATATTGCTCTATTCTAGTACAACAATCTTGTATATATCTGTGTTTTTTTCTTTTCTTGTGTTCTTTTTTATTTCTCGAGTTAAAGATTTGTAAGCCAAATACCGATCACAGATATAAAGTTATTTGCAAATTACGTCCCAAAGTCAAGGACGGCCAAAAAAAAACATGTTTGATATCAAGGTGACTGACTACCATTGAAATAAAACCATTAAATGTAATTTTGTAGAGAAATATAAAATATGAATGTCCGTAATACAATTCTGACATGTATAAAATAATGTCACAATTTTAATACAACCTTAAAAGTCTTCTTAACCTTTTACCTGCATTTTATACAACATAGATATTTCGCTAATTGCT
Source organism: Cepaea nemoralis (assembly GCA_014155875.1). Taxonomy (NCBI): domain Eukaryota; kingdom Metazoa; phylum Mollusca; class Gastropoda; order Stylommatophora; family Helicidae; genus Cepaea; species Cepaea nemoralis. The sequence continues at coordinate 137,772 of JACEFZ010025534.1, forward strand.
GATAAAATGTCATAACAATCCAAAAGAAATTCTACCACTATTTAAATAACATAATAAATTTAATTTACTTTGAGTTTATTCCCTTGATATAACTGTTATGTTGTTATGCCCCTTTCTATAATTTTATTGATGATGGTCAGTCCACCACAACCCGTTTAGACATATTTTTTCATAAACGGGGTGATTAATCAACGCATTGCTAGCCTCTTGTTATGCTAATTTATATATGGTATAAGAGACTAAGCAAGTAAATAATCAATCAATCATGTAACATGCCGGAAAGCGTGGGCGCTCATGACTCGCCATTTGACTAGATCCCAGAGTCGTGGATCAGCTCAGTGTTCCTGTCTCGTCCATGCCATGTGGTCAAACCATCCAGGTATTTGCCTCTCGGTTTTCCTCTTGGTCTGATCCCTTCGATCTTGCCAGTTGTCACTAAGTTCTCAATCCACTTCTTCTCATAACATGTCGAAAAAATTTTGACTGTCTACATCTAATGTCTCTAATCAATTTACGATGTTCATTTGTCTCCTGTAGTACTTGGTCATTGGTTTTTCTGTCTGTCCATGGTATTCTTTGTATTTTCCGCAGAAACCACATTTCCACAGCCTTCAGATGTTTTTTCCGCTTGACTGCTCATTGCCCAAGTTTCACATCCATACAGAGAACATGCTCTATGTATTCCTCTCAACACTCTTTTTCTCGTTTCAATTGACATCATTTTATTGGTCAGAATGTTTTTCATCTTGCTAAAGGTTACATTCGCCACGGCGATTCTTGTTCTAATCTCTTTAAGGCATCTCCCATCAGATGTTATGACTGTTCCGAGATAATTGTACCGATTCACTTGTTGAAGAACATTCCCATTTACTTGTATATTACATTGTGGTACTTCGTTCTTCCTAGTGACGACCATAACCTGTGTCTTTTTACAATTTAATTCTAACCCGGTTGCTCACTGTGTACAACAACCGCATTTACTAATTTTTGCAGATCCTGCGCATTGTCTGCAATCAACACTGTATCATCTGCATATTTAATGTTATTGATGTTTCGTCCTCCAATGGCTGATTCCATTTATATCTTCTACATTTCTGAAAATATTTTCACTGTTTAGGGAAAAAAGATCTGGAGACATTACACATCACTGCCTAACACCTCTCTTAATAGGCTGATATTGTCCCACTTCATTATCAATCCTTATGGCAGCTTGTTGTTTCCAATATATGATTTTTATAAGTCTAATGTCTTTCCCATCAATTTGTAGACCTGCAAGCATATCCATCATGTTGACATGTCTAACTCTATCAATAGCCTTTGTGTAGTCAATAAAGCAAAGATGTATATCCTTGTTTATTTCTATAGCACGTTCAATAAATGTTCGCAGCATATACACAGCATTTACTGTACCCTTTCCTTCTACAAAACCACATTGTTCTTCCCCTATTTCAGGTTGTATTTTCTTCCTCATTCTTTGCATGATAATTCGTAGCAAAATCTTTGTGATGTGACTCATTATACTAATTGTTCTATGTTGATCACATTCCAAGGCTCCTTATTTCTTTGGTATTGCAATAAATACAGAGTTACATAATTCAGAAGGTATATCTAAAGTATCATATAATGTGTTCAGCAGTCTGGTGACTTGATCTATTCCGTATTTTTCTAAAGTTTTAATCATTTCTGTTGTGATGTTATCTGCACCGGGAGCCTTGCCAGCTTTCATATGCTTAAGAACATTTCGAACCCCCATCTTCACAATTGGCGGTCCTTCATGATTAATTCTAATATCATACTGTTCCCCTCTGTTATCTTCATAAAGGTTTTTCATATAATATGTCCATAAATGTAGAATCTGATCTTTTTCTATTATGATTTTGACATCTTTAGTTTTTATGCAGCCTGTTGATGTACTTGTTCTTTTATTAGTAAGTTCCTGAATTCTTTTGTGCACTAATTTGGTATTTTGACTGTTGTTTCAATTTCTAAGCACTTTCCTCAAGCTATGCTTCTTTTGTCTCCTATACATAATAGTCTGACTTGTCTGTGAATTTCTTCATATTTGGCAGAATTATTTTTGTTGAGTCTTCTTGTTTCAGTTAGGTGTAACATTTCTTCAGTCATCCATTTCCTACGACCCACCTTCTTTAATTTTTGAATAGTTGTTTCTGCAGCCAAACTGATTGTAATTCTTCAATCATTTCCCATTGATAATACACATCCTGGAATAGGATTTCTAGATCAGACAATATTTCAAATCTGTTCTGTACTTTTATGTTGAATTTGTTTTGTATTTCCTTGTCATTACTCAATGTACACAAATCATATTTAGTGTTTCCTGTTATATACTTGACTTTCTTCAACTTTATCCTCAATGTTCCTGTAAGTAATCTCTGGTCACTATAACAATCAGCACTGGGAATAGTTTTTTCTATTGTTAACGCGTTTCTGAATCTTCTGCTAATCAGAATGTAGTCAGTCTGGTTTCTAATCCTGTTATCAGCATTCCTCCATGTCCATAATCTTCTAGGTGCTTAAACTAGGTGTTTCCTACAATCATTCCCTGTTCTTTTGCCCACTCTACGAGTCTGTATCCTCTTTCATTTCTCTCTCCTAAACCATAGTTTCCTACTGTGTATCTATCACCTTGATTTCCTACTTTTGCATTGAAGTCCCCTATTATGATGTTTATTTCTGAATGTTTACATTTCTTTAAGGCAGACTCTATGTCATTATAAAATTACCCAACACTATCTTTACTGGATTCTCCTGTTGGGGCATATACTTGAATAACAGTTATGCTAAAAGGTCTGCCACTTAATTTAACTAGTAAGATAGTCGCTGTCAAGCTGCAAGAGTTTTTGGAAAGGGGGAAGCTTCTTCCAAGAGGCCTGGGGAGCTACAGGCCAGGAAAAGATACCTGGTCAAATGCAGCCACTTTTGCCTTTGACGTTTAGAGTAGACAGGAAACGATGGCGGCCGCGCTTGATCTCGAGGATGTGTACAATAAGAGTTCGCTATGATATTTTGATGACCGCACTGGATGAGAAGGGAGGGGGGGGGGGGTCAATTCCCTGGTTGGTGAACTGGATAGCAGCCGTCCTGCATTCTCGTCGGGTTGCTCTCCATTTGGGTGCATGGACCTCAGAGCCACATATTTTAACCCTGGGACTGCCACAGGGATCTGCAATCTCACCGATGCTCTTTAATGTGTATAAGAGCAAGATTGCAAATCTAGAAGCACCAGGGGTTGGAAGGATACTAACATTTGCAGATGATATTCTTGCATATAGGCAGGGGAGATATAGGGAGAAAACAGCCCAGGAGCTACAGGCGATAGTCGATAAAGTGATTGACTGGTGCACTGAAATGAGTGCTGTCATCCACCCGGAAAAGGCGGACTGTTTTGTGGTGCTCTCTGGACAATAGGATTGTGAGTGCTGAATGTCCCAAGCCTCACGATATATGGTAGAAGCAGTCAACAGAGAGAACAAACTGAAGTATCTGGGAATCACATTTGACAGGAGTCTGTCCTTCAAGGACCATGTGGAGACGGTTGTGACAAGATCTTAAAAGGGACTCAATGCACTAAAACTATAGGCTGCAACGGACACAGAGCAGAGAATGCTCTTCACACTATATCAGCACTTGATCCTCTCAGTGACTGATTATGGACTGTGATTGCTCACTGTCTCAAAGAGTCAGCTGGTGAAATTAGAGCGCATACAAAACGAAGCTATGCGGGTTACTCTGGGATGCACCAGAGACACCCAGTAGTGTGTATGCGTTACATCCTTGGTCTGCCGACTGTTGCTGATAGGGACAAGGTGATGCAGGCGAAGGCGTGCCTCAAAGTAGCTGCAGACACAGATCACTCGTTGCATGAGGCGCTTGGCGCAGTTAAGGATCAGAGACTGATTAGAGGGAAATCATGGATGGCTCAGGCGGGGGATAAGATCAGACAGGTGTGCATCTTGGAGAACATTAGGCGAGGTGAGGAGTGGATTAGAGTGCCAGCGAAGCAGTCAGACTTGTGCAGAGTTATAATCACATTAAGGCGGGAGTGCAGGGAGTGGCCAGCAGGGGCCACGGAAGTGGAAATCCAGCAAATAATTCAGGATAATGTTCACCCGCGTGATGTGATTATCTACACAGATAGTTCGGTGTTGAGAAGTAGGAGAAGTGCATCCTACTTTAATTACTGTTGGGGTAACCTAGAGTTTACCAGGTCGTTTGTCGTCCGAGGCCCTGAACTCCCTATCCGTTTAAAAAATATCCATGTCGATGAACTTAGGTACTTCTTGGCAGTTTGTGGGACTTAGTCTCGCAGACGGTCACATGCCCACCTATTTATTTTTGTGGCGTCTCGCCACCAGTAATACATCATTATTGCCCTGAGATCGACATCCTGCACGTGACGCCATTTGTAAAAGGAAGAAGAGAGAAGAGTAAAAGAGAGAGGGAGAGAGAGAGAGAGGGAGGTAGAGAGAGAGAGAAGGGAAAGAGGAGAATGAGGGAAAGGATATGAGATAGGGCAAGCCTAAGGGTTCGTTCCTCAACTCGATCCCTGCCCGCAATGCACTATCTTCGGTAATAATGGATGATGAAGCAAGAAGAGAGAAGAAAGAGAACAAGATGATGGAGATAAAGGAAGAGAGGCAGGGATAGGACAGATTTAGGTTCGTGTTTCCGCGTGAGAGCGGTAGTTAATGTTACTACCGCTCCATTAATGTCTCGCGGTGTATGTCAGGTTATAGAAGAGGTGTACCACCTCACAAGGTCTCTAAACTATTCTAACATACACAGCCTCGGATTGACCAGTCGAAAAGAAAGACAACTCAAAAGAATATTTATTTCCTCTTATAGCATAACAATGTGACAATCTATAACATAATCGCATAGAGTAATCAGTACATCCATTGCAGACACATAATCATAATCACCTCTAAGATAGATAAGTACTAGTCTATGCAACTGGATGCCAGGGGAGTACTACATGTATTTGGCCTAGTAGTCTCAAACAGACACTGTTCGTTGGGAGACTAATATCTACTAACTGCATGAAGAAAATAGTTTAAGCTAGGAATTCCTCCGGCCTTTATCTATCTCGTAGCAACCATTCTGCAGACCCACAAGTAGACTTTTAATTTAATTTTGTCCATATATTAGTCCGTATACCCAGGGAGTCAAGTAGCTCATAAGTAAGCTTGTTCAGAGGCTACCTGTTTGTTCGGGTATCTCCAGTTTAGCCAGGCACTGCCTGAAACATGATAAAAACAATACCCGTAAGTGTTATATCAAGATAAACCTTAGTATTTCCCTGCCTACAGAGTCCCTAGCGCCTATGCTTCTTTATTTATACTAGTATTAATCCTTATCATCGACATCATAATCATCATCGTGAATCCCCATTCATTACTATTGCTGTCGCCCTCTTCCTTATGTGTCCTCAATGACATACATTAGCGCCGTGTCCCATTATCATTAGCGCCGTCGTCGTCCTCAGTAACACGCATCAATACGTGTATATGTACGTATCTATCTCCTTGACAATATAAATCAACAACATAACTAGCGCATTGTAAGCATAGCAATCGAACAATAATTTGTATCCCACTAGTAACTCCATCTCCCATCATGCGTCGCCTACTGGTAACTCACGCCGTAAACCATTTATGCCATTTATTCCCAATTTATGCAACACCAGCAGCTACCATCACTGGCCTTACATCAAAGATCATCTGCGACGAGACCACGAGGACGTCCAAGAAGAAAAAGGATTGACGACATCAAAGACATTGTACAACCACATGGAATGACACTATCCAGTGCCGCCGCCGACCGGGCGCTGGAACGCAAATTATTCCTCCCCACGCAGCTTGATGGCAGAAGTGGAAGATGATGATGATGATAATGATTCCCAATTTTCCGCGAAGGTCCGAACCCGCGACTTTTAGGTTGTACAGCTAACTCGTTGTATACGCTATTTCCCCGGCCGCAGTCTGACCCCGATTCCCTTCTATCTAACGAACAATAGGCATGCATTCCGTCTCTGGCCGGCTTTGCTCCTGGTCAGCTATTGTCACCTGGTCTCATTGTTCGGGTTAACACCAGACGGCTTTGGGGTAAGGTAGAGTTTACCAGTTCGTTTGTCGTCCGAGGCCCTGAACTCCTTAACCTGGACACACTTCCCACCATAACAGAAGTTAAGTGTGCTATAAATGAACTTGCATCTGGCAAGGCTCCAGGTAAGGATGGGATTCCAATAGAGGTTATCAGGAGTGGGAAAGACACACTTACTCTACAGATCCACCAGCTAATAAAGCTACGCTGGCGAGAAGGACAAGTCCCACAGGATTTCAAAGATTCAAGCATATAACACTGTACAAGAACAAGGGCGATCGAAGCGACTGCAAGAACTATAGGGGTTTCTCACTTCTGTGTATTGTTGGAAAAGTATTTGCCAGAATTATTCCGCGCAGACTTCAAGTCCTAGGAGATCAAGTCTACCCCGTGTGGCTTTCGACAGAACCGGTCTACCATTGATATGATATTCTCATTGCGACAAATGCAAGAAAAATGCCGTGAACAGAATCAACCACTGCTTATTGCCTTCATCGACCTCACAAAGGCATTTGATTTGGTCAGTCATGAGGGTCTGTTCAAGACACTAAAGAAGATTGGCTGCCCACCAACTCTTCTTTCCATTGTGGAATCGTTCCACACAGGCATGAAGGGTATAATCAAGTTTGATGGTGCAACTTCTGAAGAGTGTGAAATCAAGAGTGGAGTTAAGCAAGGTTGTGTACTAGCTCCCACCCTCTTTGGAATATACTTTTCACTTCTTCTGAAATATGCCTTTCGTGATCAGAATGGTGGTATATACATTCACTCACGCTCAGATGGCGGCCTCTACAATGCTCAGAGATTGAAGGCCAAGACCAAAATTAGGAGGGTACTGATCAGAGAGTTGCTTTTTGCAGACGATGCTGCAGTTACAACCCACTCTGAGGAAGAATTACAATGTCTACTATCTGCATTCTCCAATGCTTGTTCTGAATTTGGTTTAACAATTAGCAAAAAGAAGACAGATTATGTCACAAGGTGCACATGGAGTACCATCAATCATTATTGACGACGCCGAACTAGAGATGGTAGACCATTTTACATATCTAGGATCAGTGGTAAATAGCAAATTATCCCTAGATCAGGAAATCAACATCCGGATTGGTAAGGCAGCAACAACAATGAACAAGTTAAGAAAAAGAGTCTGGGAGAACAGGAAACTTACTGCCAAAGTCCTTGTCTATCAAGCCTGTGTCCTGAGTACTCTTCTTTATGGCAGTGAAACCTGGACAACTTACTCACACCAAGAGAAATATTTAAACAGCTTTCATATGCGGTGTCTGAGAAGAATTCTTGGTATTAAGTGGCAAGAGAAAATCACAAATACTGAAGTATTGGACAGATCAGGTTGTGTGACGGTGTATTCCATGCTCAGTCTTCGTAGACTTAGATGGGTAGGACATGTTAGGAGGATGGATGATAGTAGAATATCAAAGGACATCATTTTTGGTGAATTGCAGATGTGTAAGAGATCTCGGGGTCGGCCTCTACTACGATACAAAGATGTGTGTAAGCGGGACATGATTGATACAGGCATTGATAATGCACATTGGGAGCAAGTCGTCGCTGAACGTGTTGCATGGAGGGCAAACATCAGAAATGGAATAAAGATAAAGGAGAAATTATTGCAGATAAGTCACACACCGAGCGTGTGAGACGTAAGATGGTGCATGATGGTGGAAATGACCACGTGTTCACATGCACCCAGCTGTGAACGGACATTTACAGCGCAAATTGACCTTATCAGTCACACTCGCTACCGCCATAGTTAAAAGTTATTATGCCTTTTTAAAGCACAAACTATCAGTCTGTCAAGACGGCAAGGTGCCAATATATATATATATATATATATATATATATATATATATATATATATATATATATATATATATATATATATATATATATATCCCTTTCAGGACGTTGCAGTCAACATCAGCATTTTACAGCTGCTGCTGTTGATGTACTAGGCAAGATTACGCTCAGTAGTTTGCCATTGCTGTTTGAGCGGCCGGCAAACATACCCTGTAAATTACCAAAGCGGTGAGAACCGCTACCGATTCTCGCGCAGGTTACGGTACTCACGAGAATGTACGGAGAAAGACGTTAACACCTAGGCCAGGTTGACCAACTCACAGATATATAGTTATATGCAAATTACGTCCCAAAGTCAAGGACGGCCAAAAACATGCATTGAATGCGTGCAAATCAGAGTACAATATTGAATGTAATATCGTGGAGAAATATCAAAATCAGTTATAAAATTCTCTCACATATAAAATAATGTCACTATTTTAACACAAACTTAAAATTTTCCTTAAAATTATACCTGAATTTTATGCCGCATATTTATTTCGCTAATTGCTCATAAAATTCCATATTACACTAAGAGAAATTGTACCATTATTTACATCACATAATACATTTAATTTAATATGAGTATATTCCCTTGACAAAACTGTTATGCTGTATGTCCCTTTCTACAAGTTCATAAAAGGGGCGATTAATCAACGCATTGTTAGCCTTTTGTTATGCTAATTTATATATGCTATAAGATCAACAGACGGCTGAAATATGCTGCTGTTGACAGCTAAGTCCTGTAAAGGATACGCAAAAAAAAAAAAAAAATAAATAACAGACTAAGGAAGTAAATATAGGTTGTAAAATTTTATGATTTCTTGCCAAATGCATAATAACAAATTGTTGTTGATACTCGTACATATTGTGAAATGCGACGGCCAGGTGCGGGGGAAAACAATATTTAGATACGTTCACGTACAGAATTATTTAATCCGGAGGGAAGGACTACCAAAGGGGAATTGGAATAATATTGTATCAAATGAGTGCTGGAGTGGTTAGAGGATTTCAGGCGGTTAAAGGATTTCGGACAATCTCAGAAAGAGTATTATTAGTAAAACTCCGTGGCAACATATTAACATAATATAACTTAACCCTCTGTAAAGTTCATGCAACATAATAAGTAAATGCAAAACTTGGACCGGCAATATTTTCAGACACTGCACAGCCATTAAAAATAGTGGCACCTTGCCGTCTTTAAAGACGAAAATATGTTTATTGGAACTAGAGCTAGAATTCCATAGTCTGGGCTTGGATTCAGAGATCATGTGTTGCCCATGCAGTGTCGTGTTCTATAACACGAGATTATATAACACTAGGTAACTATTAGACTGTTCTCATTTAGTTACTACTGTCTAATGCTGTGTGGTGCATCAGTATGCATCACTCTCTTTGATGAATCAATTTCCTTCTAGCGTAAGTTACGTTTCTGTATGCAACTTTATTGACTCTTGAACTGGTGTTCTTCAGAATGGGTTTTTTAATTCTTCCCCAAACTTTGTAGAGTTTCCTTGGATCTGGTAGGGAACCTAGGATAGAAACAACACATCTGGTGATAGTACTAGTCACTGATCCCTTCGGCTGAGTGTAAGCCTATCACCTTGCCTACTGATCTTTAGCTAACTAGACTTAGTCATAGAGCAGATTAGCTACCCACCTAGAGTCGAATCAGGCTATGACAAAGAAAAAATATCAGCAAACAGAATGCGGAACCCCGCCCACCAGGGACACCTACGGGAAGATCCCAATTATCCTTCATTACTCAACTAGTAAAGCTTATCAACACTTCACTAATCTATTCTAGCTAACAGAGCCAAGTATCACTTCACTACTCTAGCTAGTTTCCACTAACAGTGCTAATCATCACACTATAGTTTAACAAGGCCACATTCTATAGTAATTATAACGAATATATTATAGTAAGTTATACCTTAAATGGCACTACTGCAGTCCTATAAATCATATCTACATCTGCCATATAGGCACGTGTAAAATTAAGTCACTAATTAACACACGGTAGATATTATTTCCACTGGCACTGCAGTGCCCTGCACTCTGTCTAGAGCATTATTCAAGTCCCCCCTAGTTGATCTCAACTCGAGTTTATATGGCAAACTACCAAAGTTGTCCACGTGACGTTATCCTTTACTCCCCCACACAGGTGGCACAGTGGTAAATCATCCCCTGTCAAGAACTATTTTCCTGGCTTAAATCCTGTCAAAGTTGTCAGTAATTGCCTAGATTCTCAAAACAAGCCAGCTAGTTTCTGTAAACTCCCAACAAAGAGTTTCGATACCAAGCTGCCAATCATCTTGATGTTCCGGAAACCAAGAATTGACAGATGCACTGTTTTCCGTACTAGGTACTTCCGTTTTACATCTGCCCCTGTGATCTCACGGCTTCCATCTGCATTCAAATGTTGACAAACTTGTCACTCTTCTGTTCCGTGGTGACAATCCCAGCAGCCATTTCCGTCTGATGTCCGGCAGTATAGATGACAAACGGAACCATCCCATATCCTTCTCCCTCACCACCAAATGTGTTTATGGGCTGACACGATGTAACCTGTACAACTGTGTTTACTCTGTTAGTACAAATAGATGTCGCTGGTCGATCGTCCGCTTAATCCGAAAATCCTCTGTAATAATCAACCGGATAAACACACGGTTTCATTTTGTGACATAGGCCCCCTCCTAAGAGAGTAGTCCATCTCACTCTTCTCCACCGTGAGTTTAATCCAGATGATTCATTCTTCTTCTTCAGGAGCTGGGTGTCTTGACAAGAAATCCGCTCCAACATTTTCCTTCCCAGGAATGTACTCTACTGTGAAATTATACGGTTGAAGTAACAACGACCACCGCATCAAACGTGCGTTGAGCTTCTGAGAAGTAGCCAGGAACATCAGGGGCTGATGATCCGACTGGACCCGAAACTTAACTCCATACAAATATGGCTGAAATTTTTGCACTGCCCATACGAGGGACAAGCATTCTCTCTCGACGGTTGAATAATTCCTCTCCGCCTGTAGAAGTTTCTTACTTGCGTATGCCACAGGTTTCAAAACCGAAGCATCGTCTTTTCCTTCCTGTAACAAAGCGGCTCCAATTCCAATCGCACTTGCATCCGTTCTCAACACAAATGGTTTGGAAAGGTCAGGGAGCTGTAATACAGGTTTGCTGACCAAGGCCTCCTTTAACTGACTATAGGCATTCTCACATTCTGGTGTCCAAATGATTTGATCCGGTAATCCCTTTTTCAAGGTTTCCGTCAACGGAGCTCCCAGTTCAGTGAAATGTGGGATAAATTTGTGGTAGAACCCACACAACGAGAGAAAAGATCGCACATCCTTCTTCGTTTTTGGCCTTGGTGCATTTCTGATTTTCTCCAGGTTCTTCTCTTCTGGAACAATGTGTCCTGGAGTGATGGTGTGACCTAGAAATTCCAGAGTCTGGTAACCAATCATGCACTTGGTTGGACGAGCAGTAAGCCCTGCTTCCTTGAGTCTATTAAACACTCTCTCCAAGGATTGTAAGTGGTCATCCAAGCTGTCACTGGAAATCAGAATATCATCCATGAATGAGATGATGGACGGATCCTGTAACGGATCTAGTAAAGTCCTCATCATGCGTGTAAACACACTGGGTGCATTGCTGAGTCCAAAGGGCATGACCTTGAATTCGTAGTGTCCACTGGGTGTACTGAAAGCTAACAGTGGTCGAATCTCCGGTTTGACTGGTATCTGATAGTACCCCCGACTCAGATCCACCTTTGAAAAGTACCGAGCCTTATGGAGCCTAACGAATAACTGAGTTGGATTCGGCAAAGGTTCCACCTGAAACTGTGTATGACTGTTCAGCAGTCGGTAATCTATACACAACCTGTGTTCTCCACTTGGTTTGCGTAACAAAACTACCCCCGCATTGTATGGGGATGTGGATGGTGCAATCACGTCATCCTCCAGCAGTTTTTTTATTTCCTCCTCCAGGGCCTTTTCTTTAGAGAATGGCACTGGGTAAACCTTCTGACGAACCGGCTCCTGTGTGGTCAAAGTCATCTCAAACTCCACCAACCTCGTTCGTCCTGGTTTATCAGTCAGTATCTCCTTATGAGACTTGAGAACCTGGGTTATCTTTTCCCTCTCCTGTGAGGTCAGATCAGGGTTCACTTGTACATCACTATAGGTTTCCTGGTGTACCAAGGGATATTCCCTGCCCTCGCTGGTTCCCACTTCTGTCTCCACTGCAACAGCCATTGCCATGAGGTGAGCTGCCTTGTCTCCGGGTCTCTCTTCGTATTTCCGCAAGAGATTGATATGGAAAATCTTCGACTTTCCCCGGATCCGGATCTGATAGTTGGTTCTGGATATCACCCTTTCCACGGGAAATGGTCCTTGCCAACCTATCTCCAGTTTGTTGTTTCCCGTTGGGAGTAACAACAAGACTTTATCTCCTACCTCTAGAGATCTTTCTTTAGACCTACGGTTGTAGTAAGCCGCATGTCTTTTCCTGGCCTTTTTCAAGTTTTGATTTGCCAGAGTCCATCCCTTATGGAGTTTTTCTTTCAGTTCCTCCACGTATTGATAGGATGAGATCACTTCTTCTGATGTCCCCTCTTCAGTCCAACTCCTCAACATGGCTTCCAACGGTCCTTTGATTGGACGACCAAACAGCAACGTAGCGGGTGGTAGTCCTGTTGAGCCATGAGGAACTTCCCGATAGGCAAAGAGTGCTGCTGGGATATATTCATCCCACCTATCAGGTTTTTCCTGCGCTAATTTCCTGAGCATTGTCATCAACGTGCCGTTGAAACGCTCTACTTGTCCATTGGCTTGAGGGTGGTAAGGGCTGGTATGTATGTGGTTAGAGTGAAACACCCTAAATACCTCCTCCATGAGTTTTCCACAAAACTGAGATCCATTGTCCGTCAGAATTTGATCCGGAAAGCCTAATCTGGTAAAGGCCTCCATCAGTGCGTCCGCCACTCTTTTCGAGTCAATCGTGGTCAACGGTATCGCCTCACCCCACATTGTACAGCAATCCACCATTGTGAGTATATACATGTTCCTCTTCCTAGTCCTGGGAAGTGGACCCACGATATCGATGGCTACCCTCTCGAAAGGAGAGTTCATGATGGGCATCTCACCCAACATCACCGGTGCTGTCCAGTGTTTCGGTGCCACCCTCTGGCACTCAGGGCATGACTTCACATACCGACGCACATCATCTGTCATTCCCGGCCAATAGTAGTGGCAGGAAATCCGCTGCATGGTGGCGGCAATACCCATGTGTCCACTAAAGGAGATGGTATGCCCCATATGAAGAATCTGGGACCGATGAGCTTTCGGGACGACCAACTGACCGTATAGGTTGTCTCCCCTTCCTGCTCTCCTGTAGAGTATCCTATTCTTCATGTAGTACTGCCCCCGTCCTGGTGGATCAGCACTTTTCTGCAGCTTTTTGTAGCAAGGACGTAAAGTATCATCCTCACTCTGGGCAGTTCGTAGCTCCCCCGGCATTGGGTTAGTCACAATTGCGTCTGCCTCTTCCGTTTTCGTCTGAGAGCGAGTCTGCATTGCTCCCATATGAATTGGCTCCCTGGCCATTCCCAGAAAGACATACCGGCAACCTAGGATGACTGGAAAAATGGGATTGGTCAATACAGCGGCCTTGATGGTGCCGGTGACGTACCTTGACCGAATCTCCACATTAGCAATGGGCAACTTCATGGTTACAGCACTCTTCTGTGCAGGCTGTATATCCAATGTTTCACCTGTGAATTGTTCTGGATGTACCAGATCCGCAGAAATCACGGCCTCCCCGTCCAGTCCTGTGTCGTATAAACACTCCACTTGACGACCGTTAACCTCTACCAATTCCACTACAGGTGGTTTTTCCTGCTCTGGAGTCTCTTCCTCGGCCTCGACCTGTTCGGTGGGCTCCACCTTAGGTTTCCCTGAGCACACGACGAATTGAGTGTCTCCTGACTTTCCCCTGCAGTCAATAGCATTGTGCGTGTTTGACTGACATTGGTTGCACCATTTCCCTGTCCTAGATTTTCTATTGTCGGACTTGAATGAGCTCTCCTGGTGGCGGGCTTCCTTGTTGACCTTGACATTTTCCGTGACAACCTCCTTGGAAGTCACTTGACATGCTGCAAAGTGAGGGTTCTTAGCCTTCGATTTGCAGTCCCTCGTATTGTGAGAGGGTGACTTACAAATTGAACACCACTTCTCCGACCACGGTCGTTTAGGTGTAGAGCTTGAAGTGCTCTTGCTTCCCTCCTTCTTCTTCTCTGAACTATCCTCTGATTTTTTCCCATAAGGTTCCCACTTTTTTGTTCCTGAGTTTTTTGGCTTTCTTCTTGTCATGTTTCTCTTGACTTTTGATGTTGGTGGAAAGGTTTTCCCCTGCCTCCCCATGTACCTCGACGAACCGTTCTTCTAATTTATTCACGAGGTCAATACGTTCCGCTCCTTGTTCTCCCAGGAACGTCCTGAGAGGTTTAGACATTTGCTTCTTCAGCTGGTCGACCACCATGAGCTCTTCCAGACTCTCATAGTCATGTGCGAACCCAGCCAAATCTATCCACTTATGGAGATAAGATTTAAGACGCAAACTGTAGGCGGCAAACAACTCTCCCGGTTCTCGTTTCGCTGCTCGAAATTTTTTCCGGTAGGTATGTGACGTAACCTCGAATCGTTTCAGCAGAGCCGTCTTTAACTCGTCATAATTGTTCTCATGTCCTGGTGGCAGGCGAGTATAAACCTCGTATCCCGTCCCGCGTAATCCCTGGGATAGCTTAAGATTCCATTTGTTACGCTCCAGACCCATAGCAACTGACATAGCCTCGAAGCGTTGAAGGTATTGGTCAATCTTCTCTTTGTCCTCCTCGTAGACCGCTAAAGGAAACTTCATAGCATGGTACCCATGTCCACCTACTGGTGTTGATCCTGGGATGGAGGAACCTCCAACTGCTCCCTCAGTTTCTCCATTAGATTGACTCTTCAACTCGAGTTCCCTCATCCGGTACTCGTGCTCCCTTTTCTGTGCTTCCTGTTCAGCTTCTAATTTCCTAGCTGCTTGCTCAGCTTCAAATTTCCTAGCTGCTTGCTCAGCTTCCAATTTCCTAGCTGCTTGTTCAGCTTCCCTTCTCAATTCCAACTCGGCCTTTCGCTCTTCCCGTTCCGCTTGACGATACTCTCTCTCCACTTCCTGTATGTAAACCGTTAGAGAAGACCCAGCCAATCCCATTTCTTCCCCCCTTGCCTTTAATTCTAACGTGCTAAGTTTAGGGGTGGCCATTATACAGAGAGGTAAGCTAGCAGGTCTAGTACAATATAACTGCAAATTACTATACCGATATATGAACAAGTACTATAAATCTAGATATTACCACACACAGTACATTCACTCAGTGACAAGAGTAGAATCAGGACCACAGACCTATGCAGACGTGTGAAGTGTGAACAGGTAAGATATTAGTCCTAACCCCTATCCACATTCACTCTAGCTGGATTCTCCAAAATGATATCTCCCTCTTATAACTAAGGATCCCGTGTCAAAGGACCCCTTTGTCAGAAGATCCCCCTGTCAAACGTTCCTGCTTGCAGGAGATCTCGCTGTCCAAGGATTCCGTTTACGGGAGATCCCGCTGTCCAAGGATCCCGTTTACGAGAGATCTCGCTGTCCAAAGATCACGTTTACGATAGATCCCGTTGTCCAAAGATCACGTTTACGAGAGATCCCGCTGTCCAAATATCCCGGACGAGCCCCCAATAATGTCGTGTTCTATAACACGAGATTATATAACACTAGGTAACTATTAGACTGTTCTCATTTAGTTACTACTGTCTAATGCTGTGTGGTGCATCAGTATGCATCACTCTCTTTGATGAATCAATTTCCTTCTAGCGTAAGTTACGTTTCTGTATGCAACTTTATTGACTCTTGAACTGGTGTTCTTCAGAATGGGTTTTTTAATTCTTCCCCAAACTTTGTAGAGTTTCCTTGGATCTGGTAGGGAACCTAGGATAGAAACAACACATCTGGTGATAGTACTAGTCACTGATCCCTTCGGCTGAGTGTAAGCCTATCACCTTGCCTACTGATCTTTAGCTAACTAGACTTAGTCATAGAGCAGATTAGCTACCCACCTAGAGTCGAATCAGGCTATGACAAAGAAAAAATATCAGCAAACAGAATGCGGAACCCCGCCCACCAGGGACACCTACGGGAAGATCCCAATTATCCTTCATTACTCAACTAGTAAAGCTTATCAACACTTCACTAATCTATTCTAGCTAACAGAGCCAAGTATCACTTCACTACTCTAGCTAGTTTCCACTAACAGTGCTAATCATCACACTATAGTTTAACAAGGCCACAGTCTATAGTAATTATAACGAATATATTATAGTAAGTTATACCTTAAATGGCACTACTGCAGTCCTATAAATCATATCTACATCTGCCATATAGGCACGTGTAAAATTAAGTCACTAATTAACACACGGTAGATATTATTTCCACTGGCACTGCAGTGCCCTGCACTCTGTCTAGAGCATTATTCAAGTCCCCCCTAGTTGATCTCAACTCGAGTTTATATGGCAAACTACCAAAGTTGTCCACGTGACGTTATCCTTTACTCCCCCACACAGGTGGCACAGTGGCAAATCATCCCCTGTCAAGAACTATTTTCCTGGCTTAAATCCTGTCAAAGTTGTCAGTAATTGCCTAGATTCTCAAAACAAGCCAGCTAGTTTCTGTAAACTCCCAACAAAGAGTTTCGATACCAAGCTGCCAATCATCTTGATGTTCCGGAAACCAAGAATTGACAGATGCACTGTTTTCCGTACTAGGTACTTCCGTTTTACATCTGCCCCTGTGATCTCACGGCTTCCATCTGCATTCAAATGTTGACAAACTTGTCACTCTTCTGTTCCGTGGTGACAATCCCAGCAGCCATTTCCGTCTGATGTCCGGCAGTATAGATGACAAACGGAACCATCCCATATCCTTCTCCCTCACCACCAAATGTGTTTATGGGCTGACACGATGTAACCTGTACAACTGTGTTTACTCTGTTAGTACAAATAGATGTCGCTGGTCGATCGTCCGCTTAATCCGAAAATCCTCTGTAATAATCAACCGGATAAACACACGGTTTCATTTTGTGACATGCAGCATGATCTCTCTCTCTCTCTCTCTCTCTCTCTCTCTCTCTCTCTCTCTCTCTCTCTCTCTCTCTCGCTCTCTCTCTCTCTCTCTCTCTCTCGCTCTCTTTCTCTCTCTCTCTCTCTCTCTCTCTCTCTCTCTCGCTCTCTTTCTCTCTCGGTCTTGTCTTGATATCTCCAGAGGAAAGGACGATCAGTATGTCTGGAACAAGGTAGGCTGCAGATGCTGGCGGCTCAGCATCAAACCTCCAAGAGGAGGAGGTAAGTAGCGGCCTGGCCCTCACATCTGGGGGATTTGACTCAGAGGCGTTTAGCTATGAAAAATACACCTTGTAGAAGCATATGCGCCAACACACACACACACAACCATATATATATATATGATAATAGGTGACCTGGTTCAAACACAATCCTTGACGATTATATACGTGGAAAAGCCCTGGAAATAATATTCGCCATGAAATTGACTAAATAATGATTAGAAAGAGATTCAGAAGCAGTTTAGTAGCGACAAACACCTGGAGCAGATGGAAATAGTGACAATGTGCCAACTTTGGAAAAACGACGTTAAGAAATTAAAGCAACAAACAAATTTCCCAAAGAGGTTAGATCCAGCGTTACATAAAACAGACAAGAAATTAGAGAAAGATACAATGTTACTGTAAAGAACATATATAATCAATCAATCATGTGCCATGCCGGAAAGCGTGGGCGGTCATGACTCGCCATTTCACTCGATCACCAGCGTCGTGGATCAGCTCAGTGTTTCTGTCTCGTCCATGCCATGTGGCCAAGCCATCCAGGTATTTTCCTCTCGGTCTTCCTCTTGGTCTGTTCCCTTCGATCTTGCCTAGTTGTCACTAAGTTCTCCAATCCATTTCTTCTCATAACATGTCCAAAACATGTTGACTGTCTACGTCTAATTTCTCTAATCAATTTACGATGTTCATTTGTCTCCTGTAGTTCTTGGTCATTGGTTTTTCTGTCTGTCCACTGGTAATCTTTGCATTTTCCTAAGAAACCACATTTCTGCAGCCATAAGATATTTTTCAGCTTGACTCCACATTGTCCAAGTTTCACATCCATACAAAAGAACAGGCTCTATGTATCCCCTCAACACTCTTTTTCTCGTTTCAATTGACATCTTTTTATTGGTCAGAATGTTTTTTATCTTGCTAAAACAGATATAATGCCATGGAGATAATGCAGATTTGCATGAACAACGGAAAATGTTGCGGGAATCAATCCAACAGACATCAAAAGAAATTATTTCACATAAACATAGAGTTGCAAAAAAGAAGTGGATGACAGATGATTGTTAGGGTTTCTTGGGAAGTTTTTCAAAAGATAGTTATATATCCCAATTATAATTACAAAATTGTTGAACTTTAAAAAGCGGATTACTGATTACTGTTATAAATTCAACACAATACAAGACAGAGAATGATGTATATGGAGACCGTAAACAACCAAGCTATAGATAATAAAAAGTCTTAAAAAAAGATGATAATATAAAAATGAAGAGGATTTTACACATGGATCATCATTTATCATCATCATTTATCATCATCATCATCATCATCATCATCATCATCATCATCATCATCATCATCATCATCATCATCATCATCATCATCATCATCATCATCATCATCATCATCATCATCATCATCATCATCATCATCATCATCATCCTCATCATCCTCATCATCATCATCATCATCGTCGTCATCATCATCATAATCATCATCATCATCATATCATCATCATCCACTTTTGCGGTCAAGCGCCGTGGGGAGGAATAACTGATGATCCGCTATGTGCCTTTTGGCCCATAGTGGTCCACCAAGGCCTCTGTCAGTATTAGTGGACTGTGAGTTAAGTTAGGTAGTTGAAGACCATCTCTTTACCTCAGCCAGACCAAGCGCAGATAAATCTACACTTGATCTTAGCCAAATGCCGATCACAGATATATAGTTATATGCAAATTACGTCCCAAAGTCAAGGACTTTTTTTTTTTTTTAAACTTTTATTGAGTGTTAAAATTGTTGCGAATTGTATTGTTCGTGTTTTTACAGAGCGTTGCATGTGGAAGTGTAGGTGACATATGCGCAAAATTTACAAATATTTTATACATTTAAACATTTCTCCATTGACATTGTTGTAAGGAAATATTTTAAATCAACAGCGTGATGGTAGTGGGCTGTTATTATTTCCCTTGCCGCCCCGCTCTCCTGTCAGCTCCAAAACTCCTACCAAGTACCATCACCACCCCTCGGTGATGATAAACATGGCGGTGCACAAACTGTTTAGAACCAACCGGCGAGGGTGGCAGCAAAGACAACAATCACAGTATCAAAAAGGTGGGAAAGGGGGATGTACAGTTTACGGGTTTACAAAGCCATATATATTTATAATGATTACAATGATAATAATGCAAATAACAACCAAATACATAAATAATAATATTAATAATGACAAGGAATAATTAAAATTGCTAAGGGTGATAGCAATAACAATAACACTGTTATTGTTAAACAGCAAAGATAATAAACAGCGATGATAATAATAGTTATACCTGTGATTCCATTTGCTAAATGATTATCTTAGGAATGGTGTTTACATGAAATACATCTATAATAATAATGACAAGGAATAAAACTGCTAAGGGTGATAACAGTAACAGCAATGATAATAATGGTTAAACATGTGATTCCATTTGCTAAAATGATTTTCTTAGGAATGGTGTTTACATGAAATACATCTATAATAATAATGACAAAGAGTAAAACTGCTAAGGGTGATAACAATAACAGCAATGATAATAAACAGCAATGATAATAATAGTTAAACATGTGATTCCATTTGCTAAAATGCTTATCCTAGGAATGGTGTTTACATGAAATGCATCTACAATAATAATGACAAGGAATAAAACTACTAAGGGTGATAACAGCAATGCTAATAAATGCAATGATAAGTACGCAATGAAAATAGTGATAGTCCCACTCTCACCCATTTGACCCACCACACTAATGGGTAATGATGGTAAAGGCAGGATAATTTTTGGAACCAAAGGGTGAGGGTGTCAGCAAAGGCAACAAACAAACCATGAGTGAGGGAAGGGGGGGGGGGGTCTCATGGGAGATGAGGTTATATATTAATAAAGGTTACTATAATAATAATGCAACTAAAACCAAATACATCAATAATAATGATGACTAACATTTACCTACTAAGGGTGATAACAGTACTGATAGTAACAGCAATGATGATAATAGTTATGATAATGATCCCACTTTCCAAAACTGTGATTCCATTTGCTAGAATGATTTTCCTAGGAACGGTGTTAGCATAGCATAGTAGGTACATATAAATTGCAACATAGGAGAAGTAAAAGGAGTTGGTTTTCTTTTCCTCCTTGCTTATTTTTTTTGGTCTTATTTGTAAGGGTTCATTCATTTTTTCCCTTCCTCTTGTGTGTGTGTGTGTGTGTGTGTGTGTGTGTGTGTGTGTGTGTGTGTGTTTTTTTTAAATTACTTATTGTAAAAAGTAAACAAGCATCAGTATTAGCACACATTTTTACAATCTTTACATTTTTGTTTCCCTTGCCACCCTCTCACCAATTTGGTTTCACTCCACCAATGCCATTACCCTCCTCTCTGGACAATGATGGTAAAGGCAGGATAAATATTTGAACCAAAACGGTGTGGGTATCAGCAAAGGCAGCAACAAACCATGAGCAAGGGGAGGGGGGGCACATGGGAAAGGGGTTTGGTTTATTACTAATGATGATAATAATAATAATGACAGGAGGAGACATACTGAGGGTAATAACAGCAATTATAAAAAACAGCAATGGTAATAATAGTTATGAAAATGATAAACATTTTTACAATATGTGATTCCATTTGCTAGGATGATTTTCTTTGTAATGGTGTTAAACATAGCCTAGCAGGTACATACACATGCAAACTGCAGTTTTTAGTAATACTTGGAGTAAAGGAGTAGGTTATATTTTCCTCCTTGTTTTTTTCCCCCCTAAATGTAGGGGTTCATTCATATTTCCCTCTTTGCTCTCTCTTTCTTTTTTTAAATAAAAATTTACCAAACATTTGTATTTGCATAAATGTTTACAGTATCATTGGTTTGATAACCATATGTGTTTTTGTATTTATTCATTCATTCAACACTCACTCACATGATTCAAAGGGGGTGACTAAGAGAAAGGGAAATCTTTACATTTTTGTTTCCCGCGCTACCCTCCCACCAATTGTTCAATTCCATCAATGCTCTCCTGACCACCCTAGTAATGATGGCACAGGCAGGACAAAAGTTTGAACCAACCAGTGGGGTTAGTAGCAAAGGCAACAAACTGTAAGCAAAAAGGGGGGGGGGGGGCACGGGGGAGATGAAATTGTAAAATAATAATGTTGATATCAATAATACTTATAACATTAATGATACTAAGGATAGTAAAGGTAGAATAAAGATAGTCATAATAATAATGATGATAATCATTATAATAACAATAATAATTAAATAATAATAATAATGATAATAGTATAACAAATATGTGAGTTTATTTACTAAAGTGATAATCTTAGTAGTGGTGGTAGTATAGCACAACAAGTGCATTTAAAGCAAAAAATTCCATAAATAGTACATTGGAATGGGAGGAGTTAAATTTTCTTTTCTCCTTTTTTCTTTTCCCCCTTGTCTATAAGGGTGAAACCATCATTTGAAACAAATAAAACAAGCATTTATACTTCCACTATTCTTTACATAAGGGATTTTCCATTGGTCCTTTGACCATATGTGTTCTTTTTAATCATCCACTCACCATTCATTCACAGTTTCTTCTTTCTTTCTCTCACTCATGTATTACCAAAATTACCAAAAAGTTCCCAAAATTGCCAGAGTTGGTATACCATTTATACCAACTCTGGAAATAGTTGTGATATCTTGTGTGTGTACATAAAGGAAATTAAATGTGTGTTATATGTGTGGTGTTTGTATCTGGCAAAATTTCTGCAGGTCCATATAAGTTGTCTGTAGTAAGAAAGTGCTACAAGTAGTTTTGTATGTATGTCCTTAGCTGTCTGTGGTATAGTATTAAGAAAAATTGCTTTATATATGTCGGTTTGTTTGCCTGTGTGTGTTTGTATGAGGTGTTTGAGTGTTGCGCGTGTGGCAGTAATTGTTGGACATGTATAATAAATGTGTTCCTCTGTCTCTTGTGTGTTGTTTCTACATAATTGACATTGTTTGGATATGTATGCTTCTACCTGTGTTGTGGGGGTCATACTGTATAACAGTCTATATGTGATCTCCCTAGCTTTTGGTGTTATGTGTTTGTTGTGTAGGTTTGAAAAGGTGCATGTGAAGTCAGTCATGAAGTATTTGTGTCCTCTTTTAATCCTAAGTCTTAGTGATGGTGTTTGTTCTCTAACTAAATGTTTGTATATTTTGTGTGTTGTTTGTTGTATTAACTGTTCATGTCCTTTTATTGCCTGTATTCATGTCTGATAGAATGTTGGCAGTCTTCCCTGGTAGTGTGCAGTTGCATTGTTAAGAGGTGTGAGATGTTTGATGTTGTGGCCTATGTAGTATAATGCTAGTCTGTTCTGTTCTGGGTGTCTGATGATTTTACCTATGTGACTGATTCTAAGAGACAGTATTTTTGTCTGGATGTCCTGTAGTGCAAATCCCGCTGTCAACAACTCAACTGACAGGCATCATCGGGTACTTCTGGCACACCATACAAGAAAACTTGCAAGTCGTGTGCGAGGAAATTAAATGGTACATTTATTGCCGTTGGCTCGCTACAAGCAATGAACAGTCGCTATTGAAACACACAACATACAGCCACAGTATTATCTATCACGAGCTGCTACCCCTATGCTAACTTTCTACACAAATAAACACAAATACCCCTATCGCTACTCTAACGAGGTGTATACTACAAGTCCCGTCCGGCCGTCTGCCAATCTTTCCTCCCGTGGTCACACACCACGCGGATTGACCTTCACCTTGGTGCGTGTTGCCTCACATGGCACGCTGATGGCAGACGTGGCAAGTTGAGTGTATACTCAACTTCTCTGTGGCTACCACGAGGCGTGATGTTATCGTGATTAGAGTGCTAACTCTCTGAACACCGCCTGCGTGTCTCATGTCGCGTGTCCCATGCCCTTCCCTCGGGCACGTATCCCCTCCTGGTCTCTTCATGATTGACTGCTCTTCCTGGCGAAGGGGATGCGGTCGAGTCTTTGACACACACCCACCCCTCCTGTGTTGCGTCATCAACTTTCACTCATTGGTTGTGACGCAAGAGGTTATAAAAAATTAGTGTCTCTAATTTTTGTCAAAGACTCTAGGTAACCTGGTTTTGGGTAATGTAATAGACTTCTACTGGCTATTGTCACAATGTAGCAAAACTTTACGTGGCTACTGGCAATCGCCACAAACTTGTCTGGTTGGCGTGAGCCCTCTTCTCACATGCTATATTATATTTATTAGAGGTATGTCTGAACCGGACCGTTGTCTTATAAGACCTGCCCTCACATAGTAAATTAACTTACTACCCATACAAAGTTGACTTTCTTAGGGTCAACACATGAATTGCTTCATGTCCCCCATATAATATTTAACAACCTTTATACAAGAGTGTGTGCGACAGGCTTTACCTACATCGCTTCCGCGTGTAAAGTTCTATTGCACTGTTAAGATAGTTCTTCGTTGTCTATTATGTCCCCTGACCCGAAGTTATCTCCCTTTGATCTACAAAAAGTGTATGTAATTTATATGTTTGTTTTTCTGGTTGTTTGCGTGTTTGGATGTAATTAACTTACTAATCTAACTTCTAAACTATGTTTCTAAGTCCTATGTGTATGTATGTTAGTTTTTTAAGTGTCATAATTTGGTTAAATGCGTCCACAAACAGGTGCATAACACTAATTCGTGACTACATTCCCTTGTTATGAAACTCAAAATACTGTAATCTAAGTTCTAAACTATATTGCAGACACACATTCATACTAGCACATTTTCACTAACGAAAACCAACACTAACACAGACAAATATTAAAATTCGAACCAGGCAGCAGAAGAATTCGCTGACCAATCTCACTCTCTTCCGTCTATTTTCCATTCGCTCTCACTTTCACACTTCTGTCACACTGCTTTCACCCTTAATTCTGTCACACATCTATTATCCTTCCACACTAATTCTTCTGATTATTTAAAAACCTTGGAGTGACACTGTACAGATTTGGCTCAGTTTGAGAAATTTGAGCTCAATGACTGTGCGAAAATCGCTGCACGAGTCATGTATTTACAATATATTTACACGGATGAGAAAGGGTTGATGGTTTGTTCCCTTGGTCTCATCATCCACTATATTACACTGACATAGCACTATACATTCTAACATACTAATACTACTTCTATCAATAAATATATAATGTGTTAACTAAATTTTGTCATGTTAATTATATGATATGTTTATATTAATCCTTATGTTTATGTAATCTAAGGGAAGTAATTTAACTATTTAAATGTAATGGATGTGATGTGAGTTATGTACCTTAATTACATGGATGATGTGTACACAAATTATGTAATTTTCTAAATACTATGCTAAATAATGTTTTTACATGTACAATGGCATTATATGAGTGATGTTCTTACTCTAAATGGTGTAAATGATGTATGTTCACTTATCTACTCTTTTTAACCTATTCTGATGTAAAATGATGATACTAATAAATGGTAATGTTTAATAGATGGTATGGTTTCATTAAGATGGAATAAACTAAACTAAATTGAAGGTAAATGAAATGTAATAATCTAAATGGTACTATTCTTATCATAATTTTATTTTAGCTTAGTAATTAACTATTGTCATATCTAAACTAATATTTTAAGTTACAATTACTGTAATAACTATTCTATTAAAATAAATGAGAACTATTATATTTCCCTAACCTACATCTACTTTGTCATTATCTTAAAATATTATATTACATATCACATTAAGTTTATATACATGTTATTCAGTTTCCACAGGTTAGTAGTTGCCTTCATGTTTGTACATTGCTTGTATAGGCATAATATATCTACACATTTTGCCTGGGTATCTGAAATACTTTGCACAGTCATCATAATGTTCTATCGGTAGTGCACGTGTAGAGTTCGCTGGTGTCGTAGCTCAGCCTTTTCGTGTCTGTAATTAAGCACTGTTCTGACACTGTTTTCTGCGTTTCACACCAATGGTACACCGGAATGGAGCTTAGTTGGTAATTATCTGTCCTTGTTCACACGGTGATATTTACGTTCTGCAGCACAGTTCTTGACTTAATGTCTACGGACACATGATAGTTCACTGTTCTTGGTACATGATTACGCATATACTGTCGATGTATATGTACCCTATTTTACATAGAATATTATAATGTATTCATGTACTAACTATCACTCTACATTTATATGTGGGATTTCAGGTATTTCTACCCCAGATGGTCTACTAAGGGTATCAGCCAGAATGTTATCTTTACCCTTGATATGTTCTATACTAAATGTATAGTTTTGTAAAATAAGAGACCACCTGTATATCCGGTCATTTCGATGCACACCACTCTGGATGACCGTGATGGGAGAATTGTCGGTCTGGACAATGAAGTGCACACCCGCCAGAAATCGATGGAGCTTCCTCACCGCATAGATGACGCTTAGGGCTTCCAACTCTGATATAGAATATCTGGACTCGGCAGGTGTGATCTTACGGCTCACGTAGCAAATCGGATGGAAGATGCCATCATAAAATTGGCCTAGGACTGCAGCGATGGAGATCCTGCTGGCATCTGTCCTAAGATAATAAACGAGCCTCGGGTTAGGCAAGCGAAGGATTGGTACATTACTAAAAAAAAATTTCAATTTTGACAATGCAGAAATTAATAATGCATCTTTCACATCCAATTTTACAGATGCTTTTAAAACATTGGAAAATACACTTGTAATTTCCGCTAAATTTGGAATAAATTTACTATAGTAGTTTACTAATCCCAGAAGGCTTCTGACCTGTTTTTTCGTGGTCGGAATGGTCAGATTCATAATTTTTGTAATAATCCTATTGTCAGTCTTTAGTTGACCTTGAGAGATGACATGACCCAAAAATTCAATTTCTTTTAGGCCCAATTCAACTTTGCTCGGTTTGACAGTGAGACCGAAGAGTCGCAACCTGTCAAAGACATGTCTGAGTTTCAGTAAGTGTGTTGTCCAGTCTTCAGTATGGACACTTATATCATCTATATAGGTCACAGTATTCGTCACTCCATGTAATAGATCTCTAGTTAAGCGCACGAAAGTGGCTGGAGCATTTCGAAGTCCGAAAGGAAGAAATCGCCACTCGTATAGTCCTAAAGGTGTTGAAAACGCAGTAAGATGCATAGATTGAGCCTGCATAGGGACCTGCCAATATCCCTTAGTGAGATCTAATTTTGAAAAGATTTTAGAAGTAGACATGTCCAAGATAAGATCTTCGCAGGAAGGAATCGGTTCTGCGTCGATCTTAGTGATGTTATTGAGTTTTCGATAGTCCACGCACAGACGAATTGTGGAATCCTTCTTCTTAACTAGGACGATTGGAAAAGAGTACTCAGATGTCGACTTTTGGATAATCCCACTAGCTTCTAAATTAAGAATTTCCTTATTTAGATTTTCCCTATAGCTGAGTGGGATAGAGTACGGCCTGCATTTAATCGGCTTAGAGTCCGAAAGAATAATGGAGTGTTCGATTCTGTCCGTTCTACCTGGGATGTCAGAGAATAGGTCTTTGTATTCAGTAACTAATTCCACTAATTGTCGTCGTTGAATGTCTGTTAGTCCCTGATCTATATGTATACTGTCCAATGTCGCAGTTTTGTCTACAATGGGAACGGGTAGTTCCATTCCGTCGTCGTCTACCTGATTCAGTACGGTGGTGGTACTAAGTGCGTATTCTGTTAACTCAATAGGTGCATTGCCATTGTCGGAACTGCCAGTCTCGCTAACTAGTGTAGTTGCGTTGTGTATGTCTGTCGTCTGATCACTAGGTGTTGGTGCACTCTGTTCGTCTGTCACTATTTCTGTCTCTTGTCTTGAAAAGTAAGGTTTCAACATGTTGACATGGAATATCTTTAAGTGTCCGTTTATCGATATTTCATAGTCAACATCTGAAATTCTACGTACCACCTTGAATGGCCCTTGCCATGAAGTCAATAGTAAATTTCTTTTGTCTGGAAGTAGCAAGAGTATGTCTTGACCTGGTTCAAGTTCAATTGTTCTTGCCCCTTTGTTGGCATATTGGCGGTAGATTTGACCCTTCCTCTCCAAAGCTGCCTTAGCTATAACACACGATTTCATGATCTTGTCTCGTGTTTCTGTCACCATTTCATAAGGTGTTTTAGGGGTAGGAATTTTTATAGAATTCGTTATTACCTGATGGTAAATGGTTAGGGGTCCACGTGGGTTAGCCCCGTAAACTAATTCAAACGGTGAGAAACCCGTGCTTGAATGGGGAATCTCCCGATAGGCGAACAGCACTGTTGGTAACAGTGTATCCCAATCAGCTGGGTTTTCTGCTGTCACCTTAGCCAGCATGTGCTTTAGGTCACCGTTAATTTTCTCAACTATTCCATTGCTGGCTGGATGGTATGCTGTAGTAAAATGTTGTTTAATGCCTAACATTTTTGTAAGGGCTTGCGTTGCAGCCGATATGAACTGAGTTCCACGATCGGATAAAATGGTCCGTGGGAATCCGAATCGTGAGAACAGGTGTAGAAATACGTTGGCAACATCTTTGGAGGTGATGTATTTCAAAGCTACTGCCTCAACCCACCTTGTACATAGGTCGACCATTGTCAATATGAAGCGATTTCCTTTGCTGGACACCTGGTTTAGGGGTCCAACAATATCTACCGCCACACTCTCAAATGGCCTAGAAGCCAGTGTAGAAGGTTGTACTTCAGCTGTAGGATGTTTACCCTTGCGTACTAATTGTTGACAGACATTACAAGAACGACAAAATAATTTTATATCATTGCAAAAACCTGGCCAATAGAAATGAGCCTGAATTCTGGCCCTGGTTTTATCATATGCAAGATGACCAGCAAACGGTGAATCATGTGCAATCTTTAGCACAGTTAGACGATGTTGTTCAGGTAACACCGTTTGCTGAATCTCATGGTTACCAGTAGTATAATATCTAGTTAAAATGCCATTATTAAGTCTAAAAACCCATGAGGCATTTTTGGTCACTTTGGCTTTATCTTTTAATAATTTCAAGTATGGAGACACACTAGAATCAGCTTTCTGCTGTTCTATAAATTTCTGTCTGCTGGTGTCATCTGTGCCAGTTGGAGAAAGCAACAGGAGTCTCTCATCTTGTAGTGTGTCTTGATGTTTCACACTGTCTGCTCTTGTTGTTGCATTAGCTGCATTCAATTTCTCCCATGCAACTATTTCATCACTAGTACATTGTTTCAGTTGGGGTAAGCACCCCAAAATTAAATCAGTACAAGGGTTGTCAAGTATTGCACAAGTAAAGGTACCCGAAAGAAAAGGAGTATTAATGTGGGCTTTTGCCAAAGGGTAGATCTCAACGTTACCCGAAAAGGTTCGGCACTTCACAGTGTCACCTGTGTAATCACCCGGACTCACTAGTTCTTTTCGAAGACCAATAAGGGTGCTGCCACTATCCAGCAAACATTGGCATGGTACATTATTGACCATTGCATTGTGGAACACCAAATTGCCTCTGGAGGCTAGTGCTGCGTTTACATTCTCAGATGAGAACGGTACTGTATGTCCACATTCTAGTTTTCCGTCTGCATGGAACTGGTGACATCGTTCACAGCTGTCAAAGCTTAACATATCGTTTGCACCACACACATCCTCAGCTTGTTTGAAAGGCAAGTCAACTTTCAGTTTCATTTTCACCCTCACACTCATACTCACTACCACTATCTGAAGAGGTGTCAATCAAAATAGCATTGTTAGCTTTCATACGTTGGCGGCCAAGGCACTTATTAGAATAGTGGCCATAACAGGAACAAAAAAAACATTTGATTGCCCGCCTGTATGCCGATCTTTTATTTTGCTGCTTCTTGATAACATTTTCAAGATGCGCCGGATAGTTCGGCGATTTGTCGCACATAGAATAAGTGTCATGCATCTGTTGACAATAAATACATTTTGCCACTTTTCTGTCTTTCTTGTCATATTTCTGAAAAGGTTTTCTGTTGCTCTGATGGTTTTTGGGTTGGTCTTTCACAAAGGAAACTATTTCAGAGTCACTTGAGGTCTTAAAAATCTCTCTGTTAGAAGAAAAATATGCTGAGCCTTTTTTTTTCGAACTGCTCGATGTTCTCAATGTCTGACTGCTGCAAAAACTTAGCAAAAGGAGAAGGTATAGTAGATATAACCTTGTCCATAGCTATTAGGTTTTTTAATCTATCAAAGTCTTTACCTATGTTAGCTGCTTTAAGCCACCTGTTTAGTACACTCTGCACATTTGAAAAATAATCTATAAAAGTTTCACTAGGCTTAGGTCTTAAATTTGAGAACTGAACCTGATACCCAGGGGCATCAAGTAAAAAGTGCTGCACAATCCTATCATGGATGTATTGATAGCTAGATCTAAGCTCAATAGGAATAGACTCTATTACTTTAAGGGGCTCACCACTTAGATTCTTCATGTAAATCGGAGCCCACATATCTAAAGGAACTTGGTGATATTTAAATTGATACTCTACATTCTCTGTCCAGGCTGATATGGAATCATCTTTACAGTATGGTTTGATAATATTTTTGTATTTGTTGAACTTATTTTCTTCTTGTTGACTTCTTAATTTAGTGGCAGAGATCTCTGCGTGTGAGTCTACATCCATACCCTTCATCTTTAACTGTGTCTCTGATTCAACTTGTATTTGCTTTTCCCTAACATCTATCTCTTTTTGCTTTAGTTCTCTCTCTTGATCTATTTGCTTTTGCTTTAGATCTAATTCCTTTTGTTTCAATTCTTTCTCCTGATCTAATTGCTTTAGCTTAATCTCCTTATCATGTTCTAACTGTTGTTGTTTAATCTCTAAATTTTTTTGCTTAATCTGTTTGTCATCTTCTAGCTGTTTCTGTTTTGTTATCTCAGCTAGTTATGCAATCTCTTTTTGATGCTGTCTATCTCGCTCTCTTTCTTGTGCGCGTTCGTCTCTTTCTGCATTCTCTTTTCTTATACGTTCAGCTGCCCTCTCTGCATCCTTTGCTTCCTTAAATTTCCTATCAGCATATTCCTCTAAGTCCTTTCCTGTATATTGTAAATCTTTACCTGCTTTTATAAAGTCAGATAAGGTCGCCATGCTGTTAAGTAATTAGCTAGTGTTGACTTACCCTGCTTTGTTTATTTACCTATTTATCTACAATGTTATCTATTTGTTCCTCGTTAAGGAATATTAATTTTATTTCCAGTTTATGTGTTGCACAAAATTCTATGTTGGAATATCAGAGCACAAAAAAATATGATACTGTATCACAAGCTGAAAAAGAGATGCATTATTAATCACAATGCATGCCAAAAATATAGGTATACTCAACTTAATGTTCCCGAGAATCAGGGAACGTAAGCTCCGTTGACACCGGTCACCTTGTTTGGTACCTTCGGGAGGAGACACGTTTTATAAGTAGGACACTATATTTGGCACATCGGCGTAAGTACTCAGCTGTTGCTCGCCCTCTGATATGCAGGGCAGTAGTAAACACGTCTACTGCACGATATGATTTACTCGACAACTAAGGACAATGACTTAGACAATGACAGACTCACGAACAACTAGAATATGTATTAATTAAATTTAATGTCAATGTCCTGTCTTTGTTCTAACAGTAATTGCTTTCGTTACTAATCTAGTTAATTTCTGTAAGCGTTGTGCAGCCAAGTCATCTGCTTGGCAAAAAATAGTTCCTTCGTGACGATAAACAAAGAGAAAGTAGAACCAAAAATATGAATAACTGCTTTTAAATGAATAAAAATAACATAATAATGTTTAAATAAATAAATATATTCATTTAGTAATTGAAATAAATAAATAATAAACGATATAAAGCACAGATTCAGGCGGGCAGCCGCTAAGCGATCTTGTTAACACTCGATGGCTTTATGCTAATGACGCAGGCCAACTGTTTGTCAATCACTCCACGTCACAGCACAGCGTTATTTTTAGTTTCCAAAAATCGATATTGTCGGCTGGCGGTGTATCGCTCCGCCCTGAATCATGTTTGGTGCTTATTCAAGAATAAATTGGTAAATACATAAATAAATATAAGAAAACAAGAATATTAATACTTACAGCTTTGCAGAATACATGATTTCACTAAATAAACACAATTAAACACTATATTTCGTCACGATAGGCATATTTCTAGCCCGCAAATTGCACTCGTTTGCACAAATTACCGTCACTACAAAAATTAAACCCTAGTCCAGAGCCCGTGGATGAGTGGATTAGCTTGAACTTACGTTCAAGCTTCACTTCTGACAACCACAATTACCCTTGCCTGTCAACAACTCAACTGACAGGCATCATCGGGTACTTCTGGCACACCATACAAGAAAACTTGCAAGTCGTGTGCGAGGAAATTAAATGGTACATTTATTGCCGTTGGCTCGCTACAAGCAGTGAACAGTCGCTATTGAAACACACAACATACAGCCACAGTATTATCTATCACGAGCTGCTACCCCTATGCTAACTTTCTACACAAATAAACACAAATACCCCTATCGCTACTCTAACGAGGTGTATACTACAAGTCCCGTCCGGCCGTCTGCCAATCTTTCCTCCCGTGGTCACACACCACGCGGATTGACCTTCACCTTGGTGCGTGTTGCCTCACATGGCACGCTGATGGCAGACGTGGCAAGTTGAGTGTATACTCAACTTCTCTGTGGCTACCACGAGGCGTGATGTTATCGTGATTAGAGTGCTAACTCTCTGAACACCGCCTGCGTGTCTCATGTCGCGTGTCCCATGCCCTTCCCTCGGGCACGTATCCCCTCCTGGTCTCTTCATGATTGACTGCTCTTCCTGGCGAAGGGGATGCGGTCGAGTCTTTGACACCCGCCTTGTTTCCTGTCTTGTATGAGAGTTTTGTGTTGAATGCTGTGTATTGTGTTGGTGAAGATGAAGCGTCTGATTTGTTTGTTTATGTTTGTGACGGTCTGTTTAGGAGGGTCCATTACTGTCGCTAAATATATTATTTTGCGTAATATGTATGTGTTGACTATTGTGCTTCTACCAAATATTGTGGATGTTTTGTACCTATACCTGTGTAACATGTCTGTGATCTGTTCGGTCAGTGCGTGCCATGTCTGTCTGTGTGTTTCTGTGGGATCGCATGGAAATGTGATAAGGACGGCCAAAATTATACTTGATTTTAACACTGTAACTACCATTGAAAGTATACACCATAGAATGTTAGTTAGTTAGTTAGTTAGTTAGTCGACAGATCATCCTCGTTGCACATCGGACCATTCAGTCCATAAGTGCTCGGATCCCCTCCTCAGCAAATCCCGCAGCGTGTAGCGGCTAACGACGCCAGTTCTGTGTTGGTTTATCAATCTTCTTTGGCTTCCTGCGTAGTGTTCTTGTTTGGCCACCCCTCTTTTAATTTGCTGCTCTCGCAGTCTGGCCATTGTTGTAGATTCACAGTCATCACTTGGTTCTTGCAAAAGTCTCACTTCTCGTAGAGCATTCAGAATGTCAGCCTGGTCCATGGCGCGTCCGCCCTCAACAGTAGCCTCACCTGCGAGCTTGTCAGCCCGCTCATTTCCTTGTACTCCCGCATGCCCTGGCACGAAGATGAAACTAATCTTTGCCAGCCGAGACCGCTTCAGAGGCAGCAACCATTCTCTTCGAATCGACCCCTCCTCTATCCTCTTGATCATGTTCATTGAGTCGCTAAGGAAACAAGCCCTAGTGAATGTCTGTGTCTCGAGCCATGTTATTGCTTTACTTACTGCCATGACTTCCATGGTCAGGCTACTTGTGGTTTCAGTGAAAGCACCAGAGTCCTCCTTCACAATTCTCCCTCCGGCCCGAGCTGTAAAGGCCCATGAGCTTCTCACATGTCGGACGACCGACCCATCTGTGTAGATGACCGCGTCACTGTCTAGCGAATTCTCGAAAATCAACGCTTGTACTTCAGCCTCAACAGCAGCCGGATTTTCTTGTCTGCATTTTCTATCTAGTTGGATGCAAACTGAAAAGGATGTGCAGAAGTCTGTTGGCACTTGCACCCACTCCTCGCCAGGTTCTAAGTCCTCAAGTGAACACACCTGTTGAAGAATGTCCTCGGCTTGACCCATCCACGACCGTCCTCTTTTTAACCTGCTGCCCTTCACCTTCCTAATTTCACTATGCAGTGGATGCTGTGTGTTTGCGTTAATTCTGAGGTAGGCACGTGCCCTGCAAACTTGCATTCTCTCTTCAATGGTTGGAAAATCAAGAAGGTAGCGCATCGCCCTGCATGCTGTATCTCTTGTACATCCAAGAATAATGCGCATAGCTTCATTCTGTATCCTTTCCATCCTTTCTATCTGCTTATGGCTGACAGTCAGGATTGCCATTGCATACTCCAAAACAGACATGACCAGCCCCTCGTACAGAAGACATAGATGGCGCTGCTCACAGTTTACTGCCGCCATCACCCGCATCGCTGCCAAACCCCGCTTGGCCTTTGTTATCACCTGGTCTATGTGCACATTATAAGCAAGGCTTCGATCAAACCGTATCCCCAGGTAATTCATTGCCTGCGTTCTTTCCACCGTCTCTGAACACAGCATTACAGTTGGTGTTGGATTGTTGACAATATGATTATTCAACGAGAACCAGGTCACTGTTGCCTTAGTTGGGTTGACCATTGCCCCAGCTTCATCACACCAAGTACTTATGCGATTGAGTTCGGTTTGTAGTTCCACAGCAACCTCCTCTCTATCCTTACCCTGACGATACACTAAAACATCATCGGCATATGACAATGTCCTGCCAGGTCCAGTGATCTGCTCACTGGTGATTCTCACTGTGTAGGCGTTGAACAGTACCGGAGATAATGGTGATCCCTGTGGTAGGCCAGGATATATTGTTGTTGGTTCCGAAGTCCAACTGCCACATCTAAAAACTACTTTCCGTTGGAAGAGAGCTGCAGCGATCCAACTAAGGAGGAATGGACTTACGTTTAGTTCAAGAAGCTGAAACATTAAAAAATCCAGTGGTACTCTGTTGTATGCGTCCTCAAGATCAATCGCTGCAGCAACGGTTTCAGTGCCTGAGTGGAAACCTTCATAGACATCGTGGGCAAAGACTGCTGCATTGGTCCAGGTTTCTCTTTTTGGACGGTACCCACCCAGGGTAGGTGGGAAAACACCTTGCCTCTCTAGTTGGCTTGATATTTTCCTGGCAATTACCTTCTCCAGCAGCTTGCCTATTGTATTCTGCATGGTTATAATTCGATATCCCTGAATTTTCTTGTGGTCTTTGTCAGGCTTCGGCAAGGGAATCAGATAGCTGTGTAACCATTCCTCCTTGATGCTAGCACTCCCTATACTGTTGTTGTACATGTCTGCTAGTTTCTCTAGCTCATTGTCGGTACACCTATTTATGTCGTCGTATCTTATGCCATCAGGACCTGGAGCACTGTTTTTTGATCGTCGAAGCACAGCCTTGATTTCTTTCACTGTCACTGTGTCTTCATCCGAAGTGTCCTGGGCCTTGCATCTGTCTGAGGTGACCTCCTTGGCCAGATTCCGGCCTCCCATGTCTGTCTGGTTGCTCTGCTCAAGGTAGCGTTCAAAGAGGGCTTTGCCCTTGTCCTCGTCAGTCCTCTGCCAGATGAGGTCAGCACCTTGGAAGTCAGAAATGCTCTTATTCTTGACTACACCACTCATGCTTTTATGTAGTCGCCAGAACAATTTCAGTGACTTGTCTGTGCTTACTCTTTGACACACCTCTGCCCATTTTTCGCTTTTAACCACCGTGACCAGTTTTTTGAAATAGCTTACTTTTGTGTGCATCTCTCTTTCTAAGTGCAAGCAGGAACTAGGATGACCAGCTCTGTTCTTCTTGGCATTTTGCCATCTCCTTACAGCACTACGCTTATCCACCCAAGCCTTCTCCACCTCGAAACTCCACCACGGTGGCTGCTCCCAGCTTTTTTTCCTTTTCTTCCTGCCCTGAAACGTTCTGCGCTTGTCACGTCTTATTTTACTCACCACATCTTGCCCTGTACTGTCATACTGGAACGTCTTTACCTTTAGCTTGTGCTGCCTGGTTCTGCCTTTCTCCACCAATATGCTGCATGGGTGGTGGTCGCTGCCATGGTGTCCTAGGACACCCCATCTACACACTGTAGTGAGTGAAGGTGAAACTAGCGCCAGATCAATAGCACTGTCCTCATCGCCAGGACGGCTTGCTGTCCTGGTGACACAGCCACTGTTGATACAAACCAGGTCGATGGTTTCCAGTGCAGTCTCGAGCTCCTCCCCTTGTGTATTGGAGGAAGTGTTTCCCCATGATCTGCCTTTAGCGTTGAAGTCACCACAGAAAATAACATTTCTCTCGTGGCCTAATATGCCACTTAAGCACTGCCACTTCTGGGCGTCCACACTCGCATTGCGGGCATAAACATTAACCAATACGAATGGTATACTGGAATGAACTCTCAACGCCTGTATTTGTATATCGTCACTGTTCCAACTGGACATGTCTAGCTCTGACGCCACCATGCTGTCGCGAACGAGAATCGCCGTTCCCAGATGTCGTCTGTTATAGAAACATTTGAAGCCGGCAATTCGGAGTAGCTGATCGCCCAGTCTCGTCTCCTGGAGTGCTACAATGTCGTTCCTGTAAACTAGGGTTTCTAAAATAGAGCCCCGTTGTTTTACACTGGCACAGTTCCAATATAGAATACGGATGTTCCTGAGTCCTAGACGGTGACACTTGAGTCTAAAACGTCTCAAGCCACCGCGCTTACCTGGCTTCTTTTTCCCTGCGCGGTTACCCCGCCGCTTCGGTATGTTGACTGCTGATCCTTCGGAAAACACACGTTGTTCCGCCATGTTGAAAAAACGTAAACACAGACTTTTGATTGAGAACCACACACGCTGCTGAAAATTCACTCAAGGATGGCTTCGCTCGATGCACGAACTCCGTAGCACCCGCGCAGATCTTGAGTAGAAACTCCTGGTTTTACATCCTGGCACACCAATTACACGCAAGAAATGAATAAATCCATCCCTTACGCGAAAAAGTTAACGAGCACAAAACAACACGACCGTCCGTCGCCAT
This sequence comes from Cepaea nemoralis, assembly GCA_014155875.1. Lineage (NCBI taxonomy): Eukaryota > Metazoa > Mollusca > Gastropoda > Stylommatophora > Helicidae > Cepaea > Cepaea nemoralis. The sequence goes on from JACEFZ010025534.1 coordinate 174,300, forward strand.
CTTGAAACCGGAAGTAGAATGTATTATTGAGAAATGTATTGAGAAATATCAAAGTCAGTTATAAAATACTCACACATGTAAAATAATGTTACTATTTTAACACAACTTTAAAAGTTTTCTTAAATTGTTACCTGCATTTTATGCCAAATATATATTTCGCTAATTGCTAAAAAAAATGCCGTAACAAACTAAGAGGAATACTACCATTATTTATATCACATAATACATTTAATTTACGTTGAGTATATTCCCTTGATATAACTGTTATGTTGTTATGTCCCATGCTACAATTTTATTCATGGTGGTCAGTCCACCACAACAAACTGGTGATTAATCAACGCATTGCTGGCCTCTTGTTACGATAATTTAAATATGCTATAAGAAACATTTTTTTTTTTTGGGGGGGGGGGGGGGGGGGGGGGGGGTTTCTCATATCCTTTACAGGACATCGCTGTCAACATCAACATCTTGGCAAGATTAGGCTCAGTAGTTTGCCATTGAATTATGAGCCACCGGCTCAATACCCCGTAAGTTACCGACGCAGAGAGAACCGCTACCAATTCTCGCGCAACGTCACGTTACTTACGAGAGTATACGAGATTACGGAGAAAGTCGTGTAACCTCTAAGCCAGAGAGACCGGTCTATAAGAGACTAAGGAAGTATAAATATAGGAAGTAAAATTTTATGATTTCTTGCCACATGCATAATAACAAATTGTTGATAATACTCATCAATCAATCATGTGCCATGCCGGAAAGCGTGGGCGGGTCATGACTCGCCATTTCACTCGATCACCAGAGTCGTGGATCAGCTCAGTGTTCCTGTCTCGACCATGCCATGTGGCCAAGCCATCCAGGTATTTACTTCTCGGTCTTCCCCTTGGTCTGTTCCCTTCGATCTTGCCAGTTGTCACCAAGTTCTCCAATCCGTTTCTTCGCATAACATGTCCAAAAAATGTTGACTGTCTACGTCTAATTTCTCTAATCAGTTTACGATTTTCATTTGTCTCCTGTAGTACTTGGTCATTGGGTTTTCTGTCTGTCCATGGTATTCTTTGCATTCTCATCAGAAACCACATTTCTGCAGCCATCAGATGTTTTTCAGCTTCACTGCTCATTGTCCAAGTTTCGCATCCATACAAAAGAACAGGCTCTATGTAGCACCGCAACACTCTTTTTCTAGTTTAAATTGACATCTTTTTATTGGTCAGTATGTTTTTCATCTTGCTACTTTCGCCATGGCGATTCATGTTCTAATCTCTTCAAGGCATCTCCCATCAGATGTTATGACTTCTCCGAGATAATTGTACCGATTCACTTGTTGAAGAATTTTCCCATTTACTTGTATATTACATTGTGGTAGTTCGTTCTTCCTATTGACGTTCTTCCTAGCAAGTTTACGTTCAGTAGTTTGCCACTGCTTTCTGAACGACCGGCTCCCATATCAACTCGTTAAAACCGACCGCGACGCAGTCTGCTGACAAATCGATCGCAGCTGTGTTTTGAACGCGGGTAAGCGGGATTACGAATCGCGTCCGTAATGCCTTTAGCCACGGAAACCAGCTCCGACATCATTGCCATGGATAAAACTGCAGTGTTTATGAACCTAGGACATCAAACGACAATTCGGGATTTAGAGAGTTATGACGTGTTCCAGAAGAAAATGTCATTGTATTTGAATAAATGTGGAATTTTGTATACGAATAAATGTAGATTTTTGAACCTGAAAAAAAAAGACATCCCCCCGAAATTACGCCCTAGTGAATGTTTTGAAGCTAAAATTAATATAAGACCAGGTCTTATGGTAGGAGGGGCTGAGTGGTCTTGAGATATGGTGTCCGCCTCGAGTGCTGGAGGTCTCGGGTTCAAGACCCGGTGAGGGCCGGAACCTTTTCAGGTGGACTTCTAGTCAAAAAATTTCCCCCGGTCTCTGGGTAGTGAGATCGGACGCCTGTGTGTATTGTTGCGCACGTAAAAATCCCCCTCCCCCCTTTTTTCCGCATATCCTATTAGAGGACATCGTTGTCAACACTAGCAGTTGGCAAGATTACGCTCAGTAGTTTGCCATTGCTTTCTGAGCGGCCGGCTCATATATCCCGTAAGTAACGGGCTCGGCGAGAACCGCTGCCTATTCTCGCGCAGCTGCGTTTGCTCACGTGGATAAACGCGGTTGCGTAGAAAGTCGCTAACCCCTAGGACAGGGAGACAAAAATCCCTTGGCAATTGGAAATCGAAAAAGAGTAGCCTAACTGCGCTGCCCGGGTAAAATTTAGAGATTAAATATCTACCAAAGTATTTCAGGATTCTCGCCGGTGCTACGGAGTTCGCGCACTGGTTCGTGCAAGTTGAAATGTGTCACGGGGAAGCAAACCAATCTACGTAACTAACAGGTCACTACCAGTTCTGTAATCTGATAACACTTGTCCCGTAAATAATGTTTACTGTCTCTTTGAAACTAAATGTTAGTAGTTAAGGTTATAGAAATTCATCACTTAGAAAACTCACTGTTAATTGGTAATGATTCACAAGAATTCCCCATTTCGAAAACACTGTGTTAATTTTCCAGTTTTTCTATATACTACTATTGTTCCTGTTACTGGTGGTATTGTAAGTATATGTATTCTAATATAATAAGAACCACCACCAAGGAATCACTCTGAAATGATCATCAGTTCCTGCTCAGCAGAGTCCAGGTTCTTGCAGACCCAATGGGATATGGGCCCAGTGCAAAAGCCGTTGAGTAAAAAAACTTCCTTCAATAATCGAGCCATACTTTTCGGCTACTTCTTGGTAAACCTAGTGGAACCTGTTGAAGAGAGAACATACCTGGTGAGAGCAACCCGATTCCGATCTTTATTAGGTGAGTGTAGGCCAACGGCCGCACTAAGATATATAACAGAGAACAAAACTCTGTCATAATGCAGAGGAGCTCATCACATTGGTCTGAGTCATGGTAAGACAAGGAAAGACTAAAGAAAAAGTGCAGAAACCCAGTAGACACCCTACTGGAAGATCCTATCACTTTACATTTCCTTTATCCCCCCAACCATCCTCAATCTCCCTAAACATCATCCCACTACATTGTCCTTAACTCACTGAGTTAATTGATATCTCACACTAGCTATTTTAAGCACCGCGATAGCCTACTGCTGCCGATGCTCCTATAATATATTCTCCCAACGCACATTACTACAGTCGATTCCTAAGAACAATTTAATTTATGTCTAGTAAATTAAATATCATATATTTATTCCGGTTTGAAAATTGAGACTACTAAATCACACAAAGGAAAAATGTCCGCCAATGTAAGTCGACAGAAGACACTGTAGTCCCTATCCAGAATCAAACTCGGAATATCACACACATCCTTATTGTTTCACAACATTTGGTCAACTCCCGCCAAAGTTGTTTAACCCGACTGGTTTTAATACTGTGTCTAAATGACGTCACAAGTCTGTCTAGACACTAGACATCGAGAAGCTATTTTTCTCTCTCCGTTTCCGACTGGATGTAAATAACTGGCTGGCTGTCCCTTTCATCTGGGAACTTGTCTCCGGTACTTCAAAAAGTCTTACCGGTCTGTGATCTGGAGAATATTTTTCCCACAACAAAAGATCTTGCCAACCCACATCCAGACAGAGTGTCTCCAACTTCAAAGGATGGCTGCCGCCTGTAGACCAACGATCGACAACACATCAAAGAATGATGGCTGCTGGTAGACGCATTGGCGCGATAGTCTTTCATCTATCGAGATCTCCAAGAATTTATGCGACATTGCGCCAATACCCCACCAGGGGGTGAAGACCCAACCAATCTGTTTGCCTGCTCGCTTCCCATACAATAGATGCTCTCTATTTTGGAATGTTCAATGGCAGCCTGCCATTCTGCCCGTAGAATGCCTGTCTTCACACCTTTCTCATAATACTTTGGAAGTCCGTTGCAGTGTTTTGTGATGATCTTGATGTCATAGGTAATCTCTCACACCGATAACATAGTATCTGTTGAAAAATAAGGTTGAACAATGCTCTTTTTGTATCTATATAACCGTGGTTATCTCTTCCTCCCCCGCTCCTTACCCCCCCCCCCCCCCCTGTAGTATTGCTCTTGCTAACAGCTAGCTAAAAGCCCGGTTTGCCCTGTTTTAGCACCCTTGTTTGATCTCAATGAATGAATAAAAACAAACAAACATTCATATCATACGTTCCATTGCAGTATTCCTGCCATCTTTCTAGAATTTGTCTAGATTCTGTTAAGGTATTTTCCAACAGCCAGACACTGCAGCCCTTGATTGATAAAAAGAAGATAGCTCTCTAAGAAACAAGGAAAAAACAACGCGTAACACTCTCAGTGAGCTGAAGCAAGCTAGGAAGGATGTGTAAAAGGTAAAAGGCTGCTGCCAGGCAGTGTGAAAATGACTACTGGATCAAGTTATGTGAGTCCATTCAATATGCAAATGGTAAGGGAAACATCAGAATTATGTATGAAGGGATAAATAAAGCCTGTGATTCAATGATAAAAAGAAGTGCACCACTGATAACCTTGACTGGAGAAATCCTCACTGATAAGAAACAGCAGATGGATAGATGGGTAGAGCACTATTTGGAGCTCTTCTCAAGTGAGGCCAAACTAACGGATGATGCCCTCAACGCCATAGAGGTCCTGCCAACTTGACCACCTGGACACACTTCCCACCATACCAGAAGTTAAGTGTGCTATAAATGAACTTGCATCTGGCAAGGCTTCAGGTAAGGATGGGATTCCAATAGAGGTTATCAGGATGGGCAGGACACACTCACTCTACAGATCCATCAGCTAATAGAGCTTTGCTGACGAGAAGGACAAGTCCCACAGGATTTCAAAGACTCAAGCATCATAACATTGTACAAGAACAAGGCAATGAATGAATCACCCAAAAAACGAGAAGTAAATTGTGAGCTTTACTAAAACACGACTACAAGAGACAAATTGGACGTTGCGGCCAAAGCCTTCGTCAGCACAGGACAAACAAACACAAACCGACACAAAACTACCTGAAACACATGACAATATTAAACTAATTAAAGGTACTTATAGGAATCTTTTTCCTTTCTAGGAGAGACTGACACGCGTTGGGCTGTCAGTGGATTAATAGACCGGATATATGGTACACGGGTCAAAGGTCAAGCGGGAGAGGAGTTGGGGGTGGAGAAGAGCCCATGTGGGCGGAAAAGTGAAAATTAGGACCGGCAAAAATGTCGCGGACGCAGTTCACAATTGGCAAAATCTCGTTAAGCGCTCGAAACACAGCTGCGGAAGATTACATTGTGTTGGTCCTCACAGAGGGGAATGAGTAGCGGTCGTTCAGAAACGATAGCAAAACACTGAATGCAAACCTGCCAAGAAAGTTTACTGCGACGTTATGTAAAGGACCTGCACGTACCTAGATGGTGGACTGTAAACTAGGGGGTGTTAGGGGTGGGGTTAGGAAGTTAAATGAAAGTGTGTTGGACATTGAGACCGTGAGGCGAGAGTGTGCCAAACTGGAAGATGAGACGGTGTTCCAATGTCTTCCGATCCCGTTCGTGGGATGAGCATGATTTGATGGCCGTGACTTGTATGTCGGCCACGTCATGGTGGTCAGGACTGTTGAAATGCAAGGATACTGGTTTGTGGGTGCCACTGGTGATATCAGAAAGATGTTGTCTAAATTTGTCACTAAGACGTAAGTCTGTCTCACCGACATATCTCATGTCACAACGTTTGCAGGTAATCGTATAGACGACGTTGCGACTGATGCATGAGAAACCCTCAAGGATGTGGAAGGTCGTCTTAGGGAATGTCAGACTTTGGGTTTGAAGTACGTGTAAGCAGGCCTTGCAAGGCGATCGAAGACAAGCCACCGTGCCAGGAAGAGACTTGTGAGGTTGGGGTAGACTGCCATGGACCAGCACATCCCTGAGGTTACGATCCCCACTATACGCCACAAAAGGGGCCTCTGAGAAGATATCACGAGTGGTCGGGTCCGCCCGGAGAATGGACAGATGTTTCAGGAGGATATTCTTGGCAGCAATATTGTGGGGATGGTAAGTAAGTGAGAGGACAGGTCTATTATTTCGTGGTTTCGGCCTGGAGGAGAGAGCCTCAGTATGACTGATAGACTGGCAGTGGTGAAGAGCTGTAGATAGAACATTCTCAGGATAGCCTCGAAGGCGAAAGAAATCAAGCATTTCGTGGGCTTTTTTATGGAAATCGTTGTTATCCCGGCAAAGCCGTCGTAGACGTAACTGTTGGGAGAAAGGAGTAGAACGTTTGCACAAGGGAGGGTGGGAGGAGGTATAGAGAAGGAATGAATGCGAGTCAGTTGGTTTATAATAAACCGTCGTGCATAGACCCGCGGAACCTAAAGAGACTGTGAGGTCTAAGAAGTTGACGGCCGACGAAGAAATGGTGGAGGTAAGTTTGATGCTGGGATGGAAGTCTGAGAAAAAAGCAATGAAATTCTGGAGGTCAGGCAAGGGCATGTTCGAGACACCAAAGCAGTCATCAATGTACCCCCTGTAACGCTCTGGGAGCCTACCGGTGTATTGACTCCATACCTGGTGCTCCAGATAGCCCAAGAAGAGGCAGGCATATCTAGGACCCATCTTAGTACCCATGGCCACCCCGCTAATCTGGTCGAAGTAGTCCCCATTGAACACAAACAAGTTGAGGTTGAGGACTAACTCTGCCAGACGCAGCATTGGTCCAGTGGCTATTGAGGGGTTATGCCTTTTCTTCAAGAAAAATTCCAAGGCTTTAAGGCCGTCAGAGTGAGGAATGGATGTGTAGAGTGAAGTCACACCTAAGTGAAGATGTGATACTGAGAAGGGTTTGTGAAACAGATAGAATCGAAGATGGAGATAGCGTGGTTGGTGTCTTTGATATACGAAGCGAGGCTCACAACCAACGGCTGAAGCATGATGTCTAGGAACTCTGAAATCCGTTCTGTAGGGCAAGAGCAGGCGGAGACGATAGGACTGCCTGGGTTCCCTGATTTGTGTGTCTTAGGCAGCATATAAAAGGCGGGTTTGCCCAAGCAGCTATTGTGGATGATCAGCGAGGTGGCAGAGCTGGGCAAAATACCTTGCTGGATGATAGCGTTAGTCACGCTTTTGACCTGGGTGTTATTGCTGACCGTCCCATCTTGTGTCCGTGGTCTGTAGAAGGTTGCATCCCCAAGTTACTTGTTGCCTTCCTGTAAATACAAGTCTTTCCTCCAAACCACTAGCGCCCCTCCCTTGTCGGCAGGCTTGATAACTATGTCCTCACGACGTTTCAACTGTGTGAGTGCCTGTTATTCATCCGCCGAAAGGTTGGAATGTCGTAGTGTCTTGAAGTTTAGTTTTTGGATGTCGAAAAGTGATTTTTCGATATATAAATCGAGGGCTTTAGATGCCAATGGATTGGGAACCCAAGTGGACCTGCATTCCTCTTGTTTACAAGAAGACGGGCGACCGGGGCGTCTGTAACAACTATAGGGGTATCTCACTTCTGTGTATTGTTGGTAAAGTATTTGCCAGAATTGTTCTGCGCAGAATTCAAGTCCTGGGAGATCAAGTCTATCACGAATTACAGTGTGGCTTTCGACAGAATCGGTCTACCAGTGATATGATATTCTCATTGCGACAAATGCAAGAAAAATGCCGTGAACAGAATCAGCCATTGTTTATTGCCGTCATCGAAATCACAAAGGCATTTGACTTTCAGTCGTGAGGGTGTGTTCAAGGGACTAAAGAAGATCAGCTGCCCACCAACTCTTCTGTCCATTGTGGAATCATTCCACACAGGCATGAAGGCTCTCAAAAGAGTTTGAAATCAAGAGTTGAGTTAGGCAAGGTTGTGTACTAGGTCCCACCCTCTTTGGAATATACTTTTCCCTTCTACTTAAATATGCCTTTCGCGATCAAGATGTGGTATATACATTCACTCACGCTCAGATGGCGGACTCTACAATGCTCGGAGATTAAAGGCCAAGATCAAAATTAGGAGGGTACTGATCATAAAGTTGCTTTTTGCAGATGATGATGCAATTACGACCCACTCTGAGGAAGAATTACAATGTCTACTATCTGCATTCTTCAATGCATGTTCTGAATTTGGTTTAACAATTAGCAAAAAGAAGACACAAATTATGTCACAATGCGCACATGGGGTGCCATCAATCTTTATTGACAACGCCGAACTAGAGATGGTAGACCATTTTACATATCTACGATCAGAGGTAAATAGCACATTATCCATAGATTAGGAAATCAATACCAGGATTGGTAAGGCAGCAACAACAATGAACAGGTTACCAAAAAGAGTCTGGGGGAACAGGAAGCTTACTGCCAAAACAAAAGTCCTTGTCTATCAAGCCTGTGTCCTTAGTACTCTTCTTTATGGCAATGAAGCCTGGTCAACTTACTCACACAAAGAGAAACATTTAAACAGCTTTCATGTGCGGTGTCTGCGAAGAATACTTGGTATTAAGTGGCAAGACAAAATCACAAATACTGAAGTATTGGAAAGATCAGGTTGTGTGACGGTTTGTTCCATGCTCAGTCTTCGTAGCCTTAAATGGATAAGACACGTTAGGGGGATGGATGGTGGTATAATACCAAAGGACATCTTTATGGTGAATTACAGATAGATAAGAGATCTCAGGGTCGGCCTCTACTACGATGCAAAGATGTGTGTAAGCGGGACATGTTTGATACAGGCATTGATAATGCACATTGGGAGCAAGTCGCAGCTAAACGTTTTGCATGGAGAGCAAATACAGAAATGGAATAAAGACAAAGTAGAAAATGATTGCAAATAAGTCGCACACCGAGCGTGCGGAACGTAAGATAGTGCATGATGCTGGAAATGACCATGTGTTCACATGTATCCACTGTGGACGAACATTTAGAGCGCAAATTGCTATTATCAGTCACATTCGCTACCGCCATGGGTTGTAGTTATTATGCCCTTTTGAAGCACAAAACAAACTATCGTCTGTGAAGACGGCAAGGTGCGAATGATTGAATGATTTCCGAACTTGTCACAGATATCATTTCTTGTCAATAACTTCATTTCTTTGAACATTATGTAATCTCTTCTTCCAGTCTTATGATATTGCTCTATTCTGGTACAGTAATCTTGTATAAATTGGGTTTTGTCCTTTCTTGTGTTCTTTCTTATTTCTCGAGTTAAAGATTCATCCTGCTGTTATCGAACTCACATCCTTTCTGTTTCAGTTCCCTTCGTTGTTTTATTAATTCTAACGTGTCTAATGTAATCCGTGGCTTATGTTGCTTTATCATGTTCGGAATTTAATATTTGGCTGCAGTTATCAAGATATCCCTAGCTTGTACTGCCAATTCACCAGTCGGCAATACCTCCTGTATGGTGATCGAGTGAAAGTGGTGAAACATGATCGCCCACGTTTACCGGCATGGTACACGATGGATCAATTACTAGGCGAACACCAACTCCGACTTCAGTTATTTGCCTAATTTTCTTAAGGTCTGGCGGTTCCCTCAGAGGATAGAGGAATACTCTAAGGCCTCCACGTCCCCTTAGTTTTGCTGTGAGCCCTTAGTTCCACTATGCGCCTTTTGGCCCATAGTGGTCCACCAAGGCCCACTGCCTGTATTAGTGGACGGTGAGTTAGGTTAGGAAGTTGGTGACCATATCTTTACTTCAGCCAGACCAAGCTTAGATAAATCTACATATAAATCTTATAATATATAAATCTTAGCCAAATGGCGATCACATGGCGCCTATAATTATTCATGATTCAATCGTCTAATGAACCAGCTTTTAAATGAGGATACACTTTAGCGATTTTAATGGCTAATGGGAAGTGACATTTGTTGAGACATTGATTGTATATAAAAGTTTGTGACTCGCAGATCGCCGGTGCAGCATAGCGAAGGATCCGATAACTGATTCCATCTAGTCCTGATGAGTTATTGTTTGTTAGGTTACTGAGATCAGTAAATACTTCAGTGGTCGTCATTAGCGGTATGTTTGTGTGAATGTCTCCATAGCATTTGCTCTCACAGAATGATGATAATAAAGGTATGTCATGAGGCACATCTGGTATTGCAGCCTTCATTTGGTTTATGTCAGACTGAAAGAAATTACTGAATTGATCACATGTAACTCGATTTGATGGTAACGATTGTGATGATTTGTGTTTGTTTGTCAAGGTATTAATTGCTTTCTATATATCTTTAGTGTTGGTTTTATCTATTATTAAGTTCTTAAAATAGGTGTTCTTTTCCTCTCGAATAACATATTGAACTTTGTTTCTCAGACTACGGTACATAGTTAGATCTCTATTTCTATGTGCCTTGTCCCAGTCTCTCATAATTTCAACTACCTCCTGTGTGATCCACGGGGGCTTATTGTGATGTTTAACACGAACTTCTTTAAATGGAACATGCTTATCAAATACACTTAGAAAGGTCTTCAGCCAGTTGTCCAGAGCATCATCTTGGTCAGGAAGCTGGTAAACATAGTCCAGAGATAGTTAGTTAGTTAGTTAGTCGACAGATCATACTCATTGCACATCGAACCATTCAGTCCATAAGTGCTCGGATCCCCTCCTCAGCAAATCCCGCAGCGTGTAGCGGCTAACGACGCCAGTTCTGTGTTGGTTTATGAATCTTCTTTGGCTTCCTGCGTAGTGTTCTTGTTTGGCCACACCTCTTTTAATTTGCTGCTCTCGCAGTCTGGCCATTGTTGCAGATTCACAGTCATCACTTGGTTCTCGCAAAAGTCTTACTTCTCGTAGAGCATTCAGAATCTCAGCCTGGTCCATGGCGCGTCCGCCCTCCACAGTAGCCTCACCTGCGAGCTTGTCAGCCCGCTCATTTCCTTGTACTCCCGCATGCCCTGGCACGAAGATGAAACTAATCTTTGCCAGCCGAGACCGCTCCAGAGGCAGCAACCATTCTCTTCGGATCGACCCTTCCTCTATCCACGTGATCATGTTCATTGAGTTGCTAAGGAAACAAGCCCTAGTGAATGTCTGTGTCTCGAGCCATGTTATTGCTTTACTTACTGCCATGACTTCCACGGTCAGATTACTTGTGGTTTCAGTGAAAGCACCAGAGTCCTTCTTCACAATTGTCCTCCGGCCCGAGCGGTAAAGGCCCATGAGCTTCTCACATGTCGGACGACCGACCCATCTGTGTAGATGACCGCGTCACCGTCTAGCGAATTCTCGAAAATCAACGCTTGTACTTCAGCCTCCACAGCAGCCGGATTTTCTTGTCTGCATTTCCTATCTAGTTGGATGCAAACTGAAAAGGATGTGCAGAAGTATGTTGGCACTTGCACCCACTCCTCGCCAGGTTCTAAGTCCTCAAGTGAACACACCTGTTGAAGAATGTCTTCGGCTTGACCCATCCACGACCGTCCTCTTTTTAACCTGCTGCCCTTCACGTTCCTAATTTCAGTATGCAGTGGATGTTGTGTGTTTGCGTTAACTCTGAGGTCCAGAGATGAGTTGAGCAAGTCTTGTAAAAAGGTATCTTGATTGAAGTTTTTATAATTTCTATATTTTATACTTATATGTTTGTGATTCGGAGTTTTGGTACCTCTTTTCGACCACGTGCAACATACTGGGTAGTGATCGCTCATTGCATTAATAGGTACAGTACATTCTGTGATGTTGTCAGCACACGTTGTATAGATATGATCTATAAGTGTTGCAAATGATTTTGTTATTCTAGTGGCTTGTTTGACTAACTGTTGGAAGTTATATGACTCTATTATGTTTTCCCATGTTTTGTTTGAATTGTTAGTGTCTATGTTGATGTTGATGTACTAGGCAAGATTACGCTCAGTAGTTTGCCATTGCTTTCTGAGCGACCGGCTCACATACCCCGTAAGTTACCAAAGTGGCGAGGACCGTTACCGATTCTCCCGCAGGTTACGTTACTGACGAGAATGTACGGGAGTATGGAGAAAGACGTTTACACCTAGGACAGGGAGACCAACTAACAGATATATAGTTATATGCAAATTACGTCCCAAAATCAAGGACGGCCAAAAATACACTAAATGTAAAAATAGATTATTCTCGTTGAAAAAAATAAGACATTGAATGTAATATCGTAGAGAAATATCAAAGTCAGTTATAAAATTCTCATACACATAAAATAATGTCACAATTTTAACACAACCTTAAAAGATTCATGAAATTTATATCTGCTTGTTATGCCATATGTAAATTTCGCTAATAGCTAAAAAAAAAAATTCCATTACAGACTAAGAGAAATGGTACCGTTATTTAAATCACATATTACATTTAATTTACTTTGAGTATAATCCCTTGATATAACTGTTATGTCCCTTGCTACAAGTTCATAAAAGGGGTGATTAATCAACGCATTGCTAGCCTCTTGTTATGATAATTTATATATGCTATAAGAGACCAAGGAAGTAAATTTAGGAAGTACAATTTTATGATTTCTTGCCACATGCATAATAACAAATTGTTGTTAATACTCGTACATATTGTGAAATGCGATGGCCAGCTGTGGGGGTGGGGGGGGGGGGGGGGGAGTGAGAGAGTGTGAGAGAGAGAGAGGGGGGGGGGGGACAATATTTAGCTACGTTCACGTACAGAATTATTTAATCCGGAGGGAAGGACTACAAAAGAGGAGTTGGCATAATTTTTGATCAAATAAGTGTTGGGGCAGTAAAAGGATTTCGGATAATCTCAGAAAGAGTATTATTAGTGAAACTCTGTGGCAACATATTAACATAATATAATATTCACCCTCTGTAAAGTTTATGTAACATAATAGGTTACTGCCAAAACAAAAGTCCTTGTCTATCAAGCCTGTGTCCTTGGTACTCTTCCTTATGACAATGAAGCCTGGTCAAATTACTCACACCAAGAGAAACGTTTAAACAGCTTTCATATGCGGTGTCTGCGAAGAATACTTGGTATTAAGTGGCAAGACAAAATTACAAATACTGAAATATTGGAAAGATCAGGTTGTGTGACGATTTGTTCCGTGCTCTGTCTTCGTAGACTTAGATGGATAGGACACGTTAGGAGGATGGATGATGGCAGAATACCAAAGGACATCTTTCTGGTGAATTACAGATGGGTAGGGCATCTAAGGGTCGGCCTCTACTACGATACATAGAAGTGTGCAAGAGGGACATGATTGATACAGGCATTGATAATGTACATTGGGAGCAAGTCGCCGCTGATCTTGTTGCATGAGGGCAAATATCAGAAATGGAATAAAGGCAAAGGAGAAAATGATTGCAAACAAGTCGCACACCTAGCGTGCGGAACGTAAGATAGTGCATGATGGTGGGAATGACCATGTGTTCACATGTATCCACGGTGGACGAACATTTTCAGCGCGAATTGGCCTTATCAGTCACATTCGCTACCGCCATGGGTTGTAGTTATTATGCCTTTTTGAAGCACAATGTAACAAACTATCGTCTGTCAAGACGGCAAGGTGCCAATGATTGAATGATTTTCCAACTTGTCATAGATAACATTCAATTGAGGTTGAACATTTCTAGTGTCAATAACTTCATTTCTTTGAACATTACGTAATCTCTTCCAGTCATATGATATTGCTCTATTCTGGTTGTCACTTGTCGTCCCTGGAGGAAAGTGGACTCGACAAGCACACCTTTAATATCCTTCTACTATTGGAACTATTGAATGACTTTTGTCTACACTCCTCCCTTCTGTCTTCCATACACACACACACACTCTCTCTCTCTCTCTCTCTCTCTCTCTCTCTCTCTCTCTCTCTCTCTCTCCTTCATAACATACCCTGACAACAGTTTCCTCCAACAATTAATAACATGTTTATTGTTGAAAACTATGTCAGTTGTATGTATTGAATGTGTATATGTAGTTGGTAGTGTCTGCTAATGTGAGTGCAAGATAGGACTTTTGACTTCGTATGTCTCCGTATCCCTTCTCTCGTCAGCATTCAGCCAGTCAAAAATACATCACACAGATATGGACATTTCTCACCCGGGTTTGCTCCTTTCCGATTTAGTCTGGGCGTATCGTGAAGTTGTTCAAAGTCTGGTCACAGTGAAATAATAATAATCCAGTAAGTCTATGACTTCGCCAGAGTCTGCTTTAAGAAGTTAATAATCCAACACTGAAACCACATCACCACAGTCTACCACGGTGTCTATATTGACTATGAATGTTCTGACTTATCTATTGTCTCTCTTCTATTATTCTACCAGGCATAAGTATGCAGTTGTAGTTTTCTTTTACTTTCATCCGTTTAATCGTCCTTTTCCATTTTACTTTGGTTATCTTGTTATTCTTTTATTATTGTCAGAGTTCATTTAGTGCTAGGGGTTATATCGTCTCACAATTCGAACCTGTCTTTGTTATTCATTGTTCTAGTGAGGTATTTGATCTCCGCCCAAGTGAAGTACCTTGAGTTTATCGTCTCTGATTGTATCAGGATATTTCTAGTGAACCTGTAAATGATAGATAACCAGGTGATATAAATCTGCTTTAGATTTATACTTATGTGAGAGCATTTCTCCCGGCGGCACTAAGACGCTTCCGAAAGGATACTCTGACAAAATTCTTATGAGTGCACTAAAGTCTAAACGATTAACTAAAAAACAAAGAATTGATAACCGTAAAGCACAGACACCTTATATATAGAATTTATGTAAATCCCAGAATTGAAATCTATCAGCACATAAGCACTCTATCCCATTGCAACCGATGATATTTCTTTTCTATTACAGGACACATAAATCCAGCTTTCCGTCCAGTTTGGTAGCACACTAAATACAAAACCACTTTTCCACCAATTTATACCGAGTGTCCAAGTCTCCGTTGACTTTTGATGTCACTACATCAACCATCGTATTTTGCCATATCCTTCACATCAAAAGTCTGTGAAGTCACGTATGCGGTATTGGCGCCCCGTGTCGTGTCTCATTCGTCTCGTCCTCCGTTCATCCGATAGTATCTCCAAGCGTCCGAACCCTTTGATCGCCGTCTTCTGCGTTTTCCCCGTTCCGATGTATTCGTGCCTCCGTCTTGTCGGCCGATAAGATCGGCAGTTATTGACCCTTTGTTACTCTGTATTTTTCCTCTTTATCCTTCGGTCAATAACCTATACTTTGTCCTCGCTCAAAACTGACGTATTCGACTGTTAACCCTCCTCATACATTGTAATTAATCTTACTCGTTTATCTTGGAATCATTAACTCACAGTATCCCGTGACACGGGTACATCAATCTTGCATATATTGGTTTTTTTTCCTTTCTTGTGTTCTTTCTTATTTCTCGAGGTAAGGATTTATACTTCATCCTACTGTTATCGAATTCACCTCCTTTCTGTTTCAGTTCCCTTCGTTGCTTTATTAATTCTAACGTGTCTGGTGTAATCCGTGGTTTATGTTGCTTTATCTTGGTCGGAATTTAAACTTTGGCTGCAGTTATCAAGATATCTCTAGCTTGTACTGCCAACTCACCAGGTGTTAATACCTCCTGTATGGTGATAGAGTGAAAGTGGTGAAACATGACCGCCATGCTTGCCGGCATGGTACTTGATGGATGGATTACTAGGCGAACACCAACTCCGACTAAGGGCTGGCGTTTCCCCCAGAGGATATAGCAACATTCTGAGGCCACCGCGTCCCCCTGGTTTTGCTGTGAGCCCTTAGTCCCACTATGGGCCTTTTGGCCCATAGTGGTCCATCAAGGCCCACTGCCAGTAATAGTGGACGGTGAGTTAAGTTAGGTACTTGGTGACCGTCTCCTTACTTTAGCCAGACCAAGCGCAGATAAATCTACACTTGATCTTAACCAAATGCCGACCATAGATATATAGTTATGTGCAAATTACGTCCCAAAGTCAAGGACGGCCAAAATTACATATTTTATACACACATAGAGTGATGTCAATAATATAATAAAACATTGAATGTAATATCGAGGTGAAATATCAAAGTCCGTTACAAAATTCACACATATATAAAGTATTGTCACCATTTTAACCTCACATAATACATAAAATTTAATTTGAGTATATTCCCTTGATATAGCTGTTATGTTATGTCCCTTCTACTTTTTTTTTTTTTGACTGGTCAATCCACCACAACCTGTTTAGACAGAAGTGTTCATAAAAGGGCTGATTAATCAACCTCTTGTTATGCTAATTTATATATGCTATAAGAGACTATGTCTTGCTTATGATCGAGAGCCTTTCCGGAAGGTTGTTATGGGAGCGAGGTTTTGCAAAGGACATGCTACTGAATGAATGAATGAATGAATGAATGAATGAATGAATGAAGGAATGAATGAATGAAGGAATGAATGAACGAACGAATGAATGAATGAATGAATGAATGAATGAATGAGAGACTAAGGAAGTAAATATAGGAAGTAAACTTTTATGATTTCTTGCCACATGTATAATAAAAATGTTTTGCTAATACTCGTACATAATGTGAGATGCGATGGGTTGGTGCGAGGAAAAAAATATTTAGATACGCACATAATTATTTAATCCGGAGGGAAGGACTACAAAAAGGGAGTTGGCATAATTTTGGATCAAATGTGTGCTGAGGCGGTCAAATGATTTCGGACAATCTCAGAAAGAGTATTATTAGTGAAACTCCGTGGCACATATTAACATTATATAATATCCACTCTCTGTAAAGTTCATGCAACATGATAGGTCAGTGGTTCTCAACCTATTTTGGCCCTTGCCCCCCTTCACAATAGTTTTAGGACGTCATTCCCCGCCCCCCCCTCATCATACACCTCACCTAACAGAGCAGCTTTACCAAGTCTTTACAAACATATGGGTGAACGAGACCATGCCACAAGATTTCAAGGACGCGTCAATAGTCCACCTTTACAAACGAAAAGGAAACCGCCAATCCTGTGACAACCACCGAGGCATCTCCTTGCTTTCAATTGCAGGGAAGATATTCGCCAGAATTCTTCTCAATCGCCTCACAGCCCATCTCGATCAAGGTCTTCTTCCTGAGAGTCAATGTGGCTTCGGAAAAGAACGTGGAACTGTTGACATGATTTTCCCTGCAAGGCAGCTGCAAGAGAAATGTCAGGAACAGAACTGCGAAATGTTCTCCACTTTCATTGACCTTACCAAGGCTTTTGATACAGTCAGCAGAGAAGGACTGTGGAAGATTATGGCAAAATATGACTGTCCACGTAAGTTTGTCAAAATATGATGGCATGCAGGCAAGAGTACAGGAAAATGGTGAACTGTCTGAGCCCTTTCCTGTCACTAATGGAGTGAAACAAGAATGTGTTCTGGTACCAACAATGTTCAGCCTCATGTTTTCAGCTATGTTGACGAATGCCTTTGAGAACAACGACATTGGAATAGACATCAACTACCGCATGGATGGAAAGTTATTCAATCTCAGGAGGCTGAAAGCTAAAGCCAAAATTGACAGCGACACCGTCAGAGGGCTCCTGTTTCCTGATGATAGTGCTCTATACGCCAACTCAGAGGCGGACATGCAACATAATGTTTCAGCTTTCTCACATGCCTGTGCCAACTTTGGGCTCAATATCAATTTGGAGAAGACTGTAGATATGTGCCAGCCAGCTCCAGGGAATAATCATACTGTGCCGAATATCAAAGTGAATGGTCATAGTCTAAGTGTTATGGACAAATTCACCTATCTTGGCAGCACTGTGTCACAAACTGCCACAATTGATGATGAAGTGAATGCAAGAATTTCCAAGGCCAGCGCGGCCTTTGGCAGACTGTACAAGAATGTATGGGACAGAAATGGAATAAGCCTGCAAACAAAGCTGAAAGTCTACAAAGCAGTTGTATTATCCACACTGCTATATGCTTGTGGAACCTGGACTGTTTATCAGCGACATGCTAGAAAATTAAACCACTTCCGCAGTCTGCCTTAGGAAGTTACTGAAGATTAAATGGCAAGACAATATCCCAGACACTGAAGTCCTAGAAAGAGCGTCCATGCCCAGTATCCACACTCTACTAATGAAGAATCAGATTCGCTGGGCTGGTCACTTGACTCGCAAGCCAGATCACAGGCTCCCTAAACGAATGTTTTACTGCGAGTTGCTTTGTGGTAAACGCTCCCAAGGCGGCCAGAGGAAACGCTTTAAAGACACTCTGAAAATCTCACTGAATGCTTTTGGAATTCATAATAACACCTGGGAGACTGCAGCCAGAGACCGAAATTCGTGGCGTGCATCATTACGCAAGGCTGCAGTCACTTGTGAGGCAACCAGGACTACAAGAGCTGTGAAGAAAAGACAGAACAGAAAAACCACTGCAGAAAACCCTCCTCCAGGAACGTCAAGCATTCTTTGTCCACATTGTCAAAGAACATTTCGAGCCAAAATAGGCCTTATCAGCCATCTTAGAACTCACGGGTCCATACTTTCAACCCCACTGGATGAAATGAATGGTCATCATCATTCTTTATGGTCAAACAACATATTTTTAGAACGTCATTCCCTCCCCCCCTTTTCGTATTTCCTCCGTAAATCCCCCTCCCATCCCCTGCCACTACACAGTATACGTAATAATTTAAGCTAAATTTAACAGCACATACTAAACAAGTCTAGACATCTACATAAAACGTGATTTGCTGATCTACTTACGTTATAAAATGAATTTCAGAAGGGTGATACGTAGAGAACCGTAAAGTATGAAAGGAAAAACAATATTAAGTAATCGGTTCATGTATTAACGCAATCTAGTAATAATCTTAATTCCCCCCCCGGAAACCTTAAAATCCCCCCCCCCTCCAGGGGGGGGGGGGGGAGGGGGATTCCCCACCGGTTGAGAACCACTGTAATAGGTAAATACAAAACTTGGACCGGCAATATTTTCAGACACTGCACAGTCATTAAAAATAGTGGCATCTTGCCGTCTTTAGAGAAGAAAATATGTGGATTGGAACTAAAGCTAGAATTCCATCGCACAATGTCTGGGTTTGGATTCAGAGACCATGTGTTGCCCATGCAGCATGATCCCTCTCTCGGCCTTGCCTTGTTTTCTCCAGAGGAAAGGTCGACCAGTACGTCTGGAACAAGGTATGGAACAAAAGAGAAAGCAGCGGCTGCAGCAGGATATAATAATATGAACTGGAAACAATTAGGTATATTTTGCTTCTGCGAAAAGAATAGACATACTAAAACAGACACAAAACTCAGAAGTAATCAATAAATATATAAAATGAAAGAATGCCTTCTCAACCGGCACAAACCGCCATTTCTGCGAATAGTTGAGTTATTTTGTTGTTTTGTTTTTCGTTGTTTTATCTATTTGTATTGTCCTGTCCTTAACAATGATTCTTAGAATTGAAACGTCGGCCATACTTTGTTGTCCTATTGTACTTATTTGTTATTTTATTATTTCATTTTATATATTTATTGATTACTTCTGATGATTTGGATAAGTCACACGTTGTTTTTCACATGTGTATACATGGATTTTCTTAAATTTTAAGGTATGTGAAAGTGCATTGTATCTGTGTTTAGTATGTCTCTTCTTTTCGCAGGAGCAAAATATACCTAATTGTTTCCAGTTCATGTGGAACAAGGTGGGCTGCAGATGCTGGCGGCTCAACATCAAACCTCCAAGTGCAGGAGGTAAGTAGCGGCCAGCCCCTTACATCTGGGGTATTTGACTAAGAGGCGTTCAGCTATTAAAAATACACCCTGTAGAAGGATATGCGCCAACAGTTGACAGTACAGAAGAGGATTATATATATATATATATATATATATATATATATATATATATATATATATATATATATATATATATATATATATATATATATATATAATAATAAATAATAAATAAATATATATATATATATATATATATATATATATATATATATATATATATATATATATATATATATATATATATATCCAGCCGTCTCCCTGGCATAGGTGTTAACGTCAGTAGTACTCTGGGAAGATTATCCCTCGGAATGAGGGCGGTTTTGTGAGGGATGGTGAGGGATGGTGAGAGATGACGAGGGCTGCCACTGCCTCCCTCATGTTGTGTTGTGGTCTGGATCCTTCCACGCTTTGTGTTTTCCGAGATCGATATTTTTTGATTGTGTGTGGTTTAAAATGAATGTAAATGCCAGCTGCTGATATTAATCGGGGTATGTGTAACAATGGAAAAGATCAATTGAACTAGGTGGGTAGGCTCAGTAAAGATGAGCTCGATAACGGCGGCGGCAGATTTGCTAATTGAGTCAGAAGATGTGACCAGCTGTAGAACCCTTCCTTGTCTTCACATTTGTATGGTAACACCGTCGCATTGGAGATGCGCGTGATAAAGCTGTCAGCCATGGTAAAGAAATAATTATTTTTCCGTTTGTATAGACGTACCCAAGCTATGGAGGTGATAGGTTCGAAGCTCGATGCTGTATCGTTGGTAAGTGTATGGGGGTGCGAAGTTGGTCAAAGGGGGTGGGGGAGGTGTGGTGGGATATTGTCAATGTTTTACTGGGGTATCTTATGGGTCTAGTTGGTACCATAGACCCTCTCATTTGGAGGTGACAGGTTCGAATCCTACCGTATGGTGGGGTAGTGTGGCAGTGGGCGAGTGTGTAACGGAGCTAATTGGTATCCTTGACGGTTCGAATCACGCCCCTGGTCGCTAACTATAACCAACATAGGTACCGGAGACTTGAATCCAGCTGTGTCGCTTTGTTTTTTCCTCAAAAACAGCCGTTCCACAGCCAGCATATTCAGCGTGACTGCTCATTGTCTTCACATTCATACAAAAGGACAGGTTCTATGTAGTACCGCAACACTCTTTTTCTCGTAGCAATTGACAGCTTTTATTGGTCCTTATGTTTTTTTATCTTGCAAAAGGTTATCTTCGCCATGGCAATTCTTGTTCTAAGCTCTTCAAGGCATCTCCCAGCAGTTGCTATGACTGGTCCGAGATACTTGTATCTATTCACTTGTTTCAGAATATTCCCATTCACTTGTATATTACATTTTGGTATTTCGTTCTTCCTAGTGACGATCATAATCCGTGTCGTTTTATAATTTAATTCTAACCCTAGTTGTTCACTGTGTACAACAACCGCCTCTACTAAATATTGCAGATCCTACGCAGTGGTCTGTTGATTACATAAATTATATGAAGGCAGTTGACAATTTAAATTAGATGAAGACATTTTATTACAGAAATTAAATGAAGACATTTGACTAGAAATATTTAATAAAGCTACGAAAAAACAGAGATCTACCGGTGTGAGAAAAGCATATAAGTATGTTAATGTCAGTTCCTGTGAACATATTTAGCAGAATTATTCTGAATAGTATATGAATATTTAGCTTTAAGGTGAAATCAATACTGCTGTACCGATCGGAAACAAGAAGAACGGCTAAAACAATTACTAATAAACAACAAAGCATTTATTAACTGGTGCCCATGTAGTTCATCCTTGGCGTTCATGTCTCATTCAACAATTAGTATAATGTATTAAGTCAAATTTGCGGCTTCAAAATATGTTTTCATAGTATGTGTATATATGAAGATATATTCAAGGTGCTTTCTAAGGACAAATTTCCTCACGTCACACGCTACAAAAGACATATTTCGCTCAAACTTAAACATTAAGAGGGGAAAAGAGTATGTTGTAGATACTGTTTTTCCTTTGTTTCTAGTTGGACTTGATCATTTGTTGTTCTATCTGGGCATGGTATGTATATTTTCACCACATCTTCACTGATGTTTTTCCTCTTGTCTGCTCATTGCCCACGCTTCACAGTCATACAAAAGTACAGATGCTATGAAAGACAGAGACACTTTGCGGCAATTATGAACCAAAATGACAAATGGAAGGTCAGCTAATATGTAAGTATTTGTAAATAAAGATACACATGGATGTCTATTATATAACGAAAACAAAGGTATTTAGTTGTAGAAAACTACCGTGCCTCCCACGCAAACGGCGGTAGGCTAGTGACTATGTTTAGATTAGCTGTGATGGCACCAGCTGGAGGTATTAATCAGCTACCTGGTACCCAGTGAAGATGACACGATAAACGAGGCGGTATAGGTCGCGTGGCCCTCATCAAAACCAACAATGAAATAACGGTGAAATGAAATGTTGCGTCGCCGCGAAGCATTATTTTAGAAACCAAAGATTACAATCGATCTGAGAGGGTAACAATAGACAGTCTAAGCCTATCAGAAATAGGTGTCTTATACACTGTGTACCAACGACAGACACCTGGTCAAAAAGAAGCAATACGCATAGACACAGTATATAAAGTTAGGACTAAATAAACCGTAGTTTAAAGAATTCAAGTACATTATTACAAGTTAAATTACATAATAAAATAAATACAGTGATATGTATAAAATTAGAAAGAAAAAAAAACGAAGAAGAAGACAAAAGACAAACAAAAAAAAAAAACACACACACAATTGTTACATTAGCAAATAAGTGAAAAACACAACGGTATGAATACGTTGGTGTATTAGTTACATACAAATGGTACACACAACATGCCCTCATGTCAGCGTAACGGCCCAACTGTTAAATCACGTGACCGCTATCTGTTCTATATGTGGCATAACGCAACCACCATTATTCATTTACCAACTCCTGCCGCAAAAAGAGGAAACAACATTAAAAGAAATTGACTTCACAACCGCAAATGGAGACTAGGACTTAAAACTTAACATCGAAACTGGAACTGAACAAGTGACAAATGACGTGGATTCTTAGAAAGATTGCATCAGACAAAGCTCGGAAGACCATTGGACGAAAAGGGACATGTGACCCGCTTTCGCGCCAAAGCATAATTAGCATATGTTACTATTTCATCAGAAATGTTAATAAGCCCGCACTCTTTTCTGAAACTCGCCTCATGAACAGATGTGAGAAGATTGTGTGACCAAAAGTTTCAATGGGCAAGGCAGAATGTCTGGATCCTAGGTGAGCTTGTTAGGCCTTAGATTAAACTGATAACCCGATGTATCAAGTGTCAAAAGAACGGTATCCAGTGTTTGTGATGTCAATTGAAATGTATTATTATTAATTAAACCCTCTTTCTTAAATGTAAAAATGCTCGACTGTAGATTCTAACGACGCAGAGCCGTTCCCGGGCAAAATGACTCTAATATTCTCTTAGATGAAACTGCAATCTCTGATATTCTTAGAGATAATTATTAACTTTAAGAAGTGCATTATACTATTACATTCTATTCTAACCAACTGTGAGAAGTGATGATTCTAAAGCAATCTTGTGCATTTCACCAGAAAACACTGATAAAAGATGCTATCACTATCTACAGCTGAAATGACAGTTCGTGTACTAGAACAAGTGCCTTGTTCTAAAACAGACTTATCTATGCCTATTTCCGATCTAGAAAGCTGAAAGAGAAATCAAATCTTTCCTTTCTGCTTCATCTATTGAATTAATAGGGTTTGATGGAACTAATATTTATATTTATGTCAAATTTAATTAGATAAGGGCACACATGAATTGCTTTACATGAGAAAGTTGTGCTTCGCGGAACACCATCACGCGCAGTGAACTTAACTCATTACTCAACATAACTTAAAACACAACACCACTCAACACCACTCATCACCACACAACACAACACTCAACATCACAACAACAACAGATAATGGAAGAGAGTTATTAGACACAAGAAGAAGAAGAAGAAGTTAATTGGGAAAACACAGAGAATTATTTATACAAGCGATAAACACCACTGAGTGGAAGAAATGTTATAAATGTATGTCATTTATTTACATGCATCTTGGCATATTCTCACTCTTGTCACTGTCTTACTGTACACGTTCACTGACCCCAGGTCAAATGAGAACCTACATACAGCAGGAACCAGTTGATACAAGGCGTACACAGTGTGATAAACTCTGACCACCCCAAATTAACCCAACACTAGATTAGAGAGAACAAGAGGGGGAGGGGAACTAGTTCCTACTTCAGGAATTTAGATTTCTTCCGACCTACTTCTTATTATTGTATTGGTAGGAATGTATATATTTATGTGAATATTCATCAGTGATCTTGGTGGCTACATACCAACAACCACCCAACACATCAGCAAACTAACCACCTAAATCAGACCTGAAAGAGGGAAGCCGAGAGAAAGAGATGAACCACAAGTGAGATGGAAGATGACTTGGCTATGAGCAGAGTATGGGGAGGCCTTCAGAGGAGCTATACGGGCAGACCTGAAGTGGATCCATCAGTCAATGGACCCTGGCTTACCTAATCTTCCAGTCACCAGGTTACCTTTCTAAATTGGTAGACACCACACCCAATTTCAGGAAACTGATAATTAATTGTTGATTCATTACCATCACACTTAATATGTACAACATCAAAATATTTACTATGTTTCACACTTGTTGTCATCTCATATATTGATGCTTGATTGATTGTCTGGGACTATGGTCCAATGTGCAACTTTTCTAATATTTTGTGTAAATCACAATAGAGATGTATGTACTGACCAGAAGGCTCAGGCCAGTCAATAAATGATTAACATGAATTGACCTTCTGTTAATTTGTCAGTTCAAACCTATCTGTGAGTCAACAACTTCTTTGTACATCATGTTATCAGAATCTAATGTGATTGATTATGTGTTTGATTGTTTAAAGATAAATTAACTCATAATGACTTACTGAATGGGGAAATAAAAAGACTCTAGATCTATCAACTGCTCAACATCCATGTTTTCTTCATCTAAATCAGGCTGAGAAACTTCTCCGGACTTTCCTCAGATTTGATAACCAATAAGGGGGCTCCAGAGCTAAGGAATCCTTGGAGAAGGGGCAGAATCCCAGTTAGTAATCATTATTCTCACCAGGGCCATAATCTATATCTCCTAGACATACTTAATAGAACGAGGCCTGCAGATAACTCAAGGTTCATATTCTGGGGTTATTGAAGATAGAAGAGGATGGGGCTCTACTTCTTTTGTTAGAGATGGGGCATGCACTACAGTGATCTCCCACTCCTTTCAAAATATATGACACGATATTGCGACCAAAATACACCGATCGCCCCTCACGGCAGCGTAACAGACTAACACTTAAATCAAGCACCCGCTATCTGTTCTATATTGTTGCCAACAATTATGTGCATGCCGCCAGCCTTTGATGAAACCTGTCAGGAGACAACCATAGAGACATAGTAAAAGTGTAGGGAAAATACAACTCCAAGCGTATTGACTCTCGGTGTATCGTTATTCACTTAACGTTTCCTGTTTCCTGCTCCAGTCTACTGTTGTAAAATCTTACCAAGGTGGACACTGTGGACCAAACCTACATGAGTGAAGTAGGATAGATTCGGTTGTCATATGTGTCTTATAGGGCTTGGTCATTGGTTTCGTAAAAACTTATCAATGGAAGAGAATGACCCTTACACTACAAACAGAATAAACATTTACATTAATAATACCCATAACAAACACATGACCAGCTACACGGGCGGTGACAAAAGTGACAAGCTGATTAGAGAAAGCAGCGATGTTTCAACGAAAACATAGTCTGTGTGTTATCTCCTTGGAAAAGTAAATCTGGTTAGTTAGTTAGTTAGTTAGTTAGTTAGTTAGTTAGTCGACAGATCATCCTCGTTGCACATCGAACCATTCAGTCCATAAGTGCTCGGATCCCCTCCTCAGCAAATCCCGCAGCGTGTAGCGGCTAACGACGCCAGTTCTGTGTTGGTTTATCAATCTTCTTTGGCTTCCTGCGTAGTGTTCTTGTTTGGCCACCCCTCTTTTAATTTGCTGCTCTAGCAGTCTGGCCATTGTTGTAGATTCACAGTCATCACTTGGTTCTCGCAAAAGTGTCACATCACGTAGAGCATTCAGAATGTCAGCCTGGTCCATGGCGCGTCCGCCCTCCACAGTAGCCTCACCTGCGAGCTTGTCAGCCCGCTCATTTCCTAGTACTCCCGCATGCCCTGGCACGAAGATGAAACTAATCTTTGCCAGCCGAGACCGCTTCAGAGGCAGCAACCATTCTCTTCGGATCGACCCCTCCTCTATCCTCTTGATCATGTTCATTGAGTCACTAAGGAAACAAGCCCTGGTGAATGTCTGTGTCTCGAGCCATGTTATTGCTTTACTTACTGCCATGACTTCCATGGTCAGGCTACTTGTGGTTTCAGTGAAAGCACCAGAGTCCTCCTTCACAATTCTCCCTCCTGCCCGAGCTGTAAAGGCCCATGAGCTTCTCACATGTCGGACGACCGACCCATCTGTGTAGATGACCGCGTCACCGTCTAGCGAATTCTCGAAAATCAAAGCTTGTACTTCAGCCTCAACAGCAGCCGGATTTTCTTGTCTGCATTTTCTATCTAGTTGGATGCAAACTGAAAAGGATGTGCAGAAGTCTGTTGGCACTTGCACCCACTCCTCGCCAGGTTCTAAGTCCTCAAGTGAACACACCTGTTGAAGAATGTCTTCGGCTTGACCCATCCACGACCGTCCTCTTTTTAACCTGCTGCCCTTCACCTTCCTAATTTCACTATGCAGTGGATGTTGTGTGTTTGCGTTAATTCTGAGGTAGGCGCGTGCTCTGCAAACTTGTATTCTCTCTTCAATGGTTGGAAAATCAAGAAGGTAGCGCATCGTCCTGCATGCTGTATCTCTTGTACATCCAAGAATAATGCGCATAGCTTCATTCTGTATCCTTTCCATCCTTTCTATCTGCTTATGGCTGAGAGTCAAGATTGCCATTGCATACTCCAAAACAGACATGACCAGCCCCTCGTACAGAAGACATAGATGGCGCTGCTCACAGTTTGCTGCCGCCATCACCCGCATCGCTGCCAAACCCCGCTTGGCCTTTGTTATCACCTGGTCTATGTGCACATTATAAGCAAGGCTTCGATCAAACCGTATCCCCAGGTAATTCATTGCCTGCGTTCTTTCCACCGTCTCTGAACACAGCATTACAGTTGGTGTTGGATTGTTGACAATATGATTATTCAACGAGAACTAAGTCACTGTTGCCTTTGTTGGGTTGACCATTGCCCCAGCTTCATCACACCAAGTACTTATGCGATTGAGTTCGGTTTGTAGTTCCCCAGCAACCT
This sequence comes from Cepaea nemoralis, assembly GCA_014155875.1. Classification (NCBI taxonomy): domain Eukaryota; kingdom Metazoa; phylum Mollusca; class Gastropoda; order Stylommatophora; family Helicidae; genus Cepaea; species Cepaea nemoralis. Next base: position 201,419 of record JACEFZ010025534.1, read on the forward strand.
CCTCTCTATCCTTACCCTGACGATACACTAAAACATCATCGGCATATGACAATGTCCTGCCAGGTCCAGTGATCTGCTCACTGGTGATTCTCACTGTGTAGGCGTTGAACAGTACCGGAGATAATGGTGATCCCTGTGGTAGGCCAGGATATATTGTTGTTGGTTCCGAAGTCCAACTGCCACATCTAAAAACTACTTTCCGTTGGAAGAGGGCTGCAGCGATCCAACTAAGGAGGAATGGACTTACGTTTAGTTCAAGAAGCTGAAACATTAAAAAATCCAGTGGTACTCTGTTGTATGCGTCCTCAAGATCAATCGCTGCAGCAACGGTTTCAGTGCCTGAGTGGAAACCTTCATAGACATCATGGGCAAAGACTGCTGCATTGGTCCAGGTTTCTCTTTTTGGACGGTACCCACCCAGGGTAGGTGGGAAAACACCTTGCCTCTCTAGTTGGCTTGATATTTTCCTGGCAATTACCTTCTCCAGCAGCTTGCCTATTGTATTCTGCATGGTTATAATTCGATATCCCTGAATTTTTTTGTGGTCTTTGTCAGGCTTCGGCAAGGGAATCAGATAGCTGTGTAACCATTCCTCCTTGATACTAGCACTCCCTATACTGTTGTTGTACATGTCTGCTAGTTTCTCTAGCTCATTGTCGGTACACCTATTTATGTCGTCGTATCTTATGCCATCAGGACCTGGAGCACTGTTTTTTGATCGTCGAAGCACAGCCTTGATTTCTTTCACTGTCACTGTGTCTTCATCCGAAGTGTTCTGGGCCTTGCATCTGTCTGAGGTGACCTCCTTGGCCAGATTTCGACCTCCCATGTCTGTCTGGTTGCTCTGCTCAAGGTAGCGTTCAAAGAGGGCTTTGCCCTTGTCCTCGTCAGTCCTCTGCCAGATGAGGTCAGCACCTTGGAAGTCAGAAATGCTCTTATTCTTGACTACACCACTCATGCTTTTATGTAGTCGCCAGAACAATTTCAGTGACTTGTCTGTGCTTACTCTTTGACACACCTCTGCCCATTTTTCGCTTTTAACCACCGTGACCAGTTTTTTGAAATAGCTTACTTTTGTGTGCATCTCTCTTTCTAAGTGCAAGCAGGGACTAGGATGACCAGCTCTGTTCTTCTTGGCATTTTGCCATCTCCTTACAGCACTACGCTTATCCACCCAAGCCTTCTCCACCTCGAAACTCCACCACGGTGGCTGCTCCCAGCTTTTTTTCCTGCCCTGAAACGTTCTGCGCTTGTCACGTCTTATTTTACTCACCACATCTTGCCCTGTACTGTCATACTGGAACGTCTTTACCTTTAGCTTGTGCTGCCTGGTTCTGCCTTTCTCCACCAATATGCTGCAAGGGTGGTGGTCGCTGCCATGGTGTCCTAGGACACCCCATCTACACACTGTAGTGAGTAAAGGTGAAACTAGCGCCAGATCAATAGCACTGTCCTCATCGCCTGGACGGCTTGCTGTCCTGGTGACACAGCCACTGTTGATACAAACCAGGTCGATGGTTTCCAGTGCAGTCTCGAGCTCCTCCCCTTGTGTATTGGAGGAAGTGTTTCCCCATGATCTGCCTTTAGCGTTGAAGTCACCACAGAAAATAACATTTCTCTCGTGGCCTAATATGCCACTTAAGCACTGCCACTTCTGTGCGTCCACACTCGCATTGCGGGCATAAACATTAACCAACACGAATGGTATACTGGAATGAACTCTCAACGCCTGTATTTGTATATCGTCACTGTCCCAACTGGACATGTCTAGCTCTGACGCCACCATGCTGTCGCGAACGAGAATCGCCGTTCCCAGATGTCGTCTGTTGTAGAAACATTTGAAGCCGGCAATTCGGAGTGGCTGATCGCCCAGTCTCGTCTCCTGGAGTGCTACAATGTCGTTCCTGTAAACTAGGGTTTCTAAAATAGAGCCCCGTTGTTTTACACTGGCACAGTTCCAATATAGAATACGGATGTTCCTGAGTCCTAGACGGTGACACTTGAGTCTAAAACGTCTCAAACCACCGCGCTTACCTTGTTTCTTCCTCCCTGCGCGGCTACCACGCCGCTTCGTTCTGTTGACTGCTGAACCCTCGGAAAACACACGTTGTTCCGCCATGTTGAAAAAACGTAAACACAGACTGCTGAGAACAACACACGCTGCTGAAAATTCACTCAAGGAAGGCTTCGCTCGATGCACGAACTCCGTAACACCCGCGCAGATCTTGAGTAGAAACTCCTGGTTTTACATCCTGGCACACCAATTACACGCAAGAGATGAATAAATCCATCCCCTACGCGAAAAAGTTAACGAACACAAAACAACACGACCGTCCGTCGCCATCTTGAAACCGGATTAAATCACCCTAGGCGTTCATGTCTCCCATGAAAACTAGTGTAATGCCTGAAGAAGTCAAATTTGAGGCTTCAAAATATGTTTTCGTAGTATATGTATATATGAAGATATATACAGGTGTTTTCTAACAACAAATTTCCGCATGTCGCGATTTACATCCATACACAAGTATAGGTTCTATGAATAACACAACACCTACAAGTTGCTAAGATTGGCACTGGGTCACCAACATCATTTGCGTCTAGCGTCAATACTACAAGACAAGACAATGCTTTTTTCGGCCTCTGATTGAGAACAACAGATATAAACGTAATTATGCAATTACCTCTTTACGACAGTACCGAGAAAGTTAAAAATACCAGTTTAAATACGCTGACGACCATAGTAACACAACTAGGTAATTCTGCGTGCTCACTTTGTGTATTACCCACACTTACTATAGATTGCAGAAAATGCTGATTGTCTACAACCAAGGTGAAAAATTTCGGTCAAACTTGTAAAGGTCTCGTCCGAATTCATAAAAAGAAGGAAATAATGTTAGCCATATGTGAAAAATATCGGTCAAACTTATAAATGTCTCGACCAAATTTTTTAACTTTTTTAAAATTTGTTAACCTAATGAGAAAAATATTGACCCTGTAAAGAAACATTACTTCCGGTAAAATGGCGACAAGTTGAATCGTTACTTTTTGGAGGGACGCTATTTAGTGTTTTTCATTGGATTTCGTGTGATTTCCTTTGGATTCCCTGTGAATAGTGTTTCCCTGTGGATTATGTGATGTTATATTGTGTTAATTTTATTGGAAGTTTTCAAAAGAAGCCACGGAAGGCAGGTGGTGGACGTAATTTTGAGGGCAGCCGACAGATATTTGTGGGTCATGGCCTTGAGTTACACGACGGCAGGCAGAAGAACTCGTATTGAGTCAATGGTTGCGGTCTCCAAGATTTCAAGATTATTTATTCTGGAGGTGAAGTTCGTCATAGGGGAGTGGCAATTATTCTGGACAGGAAAACATCAAAATCTATTCAAGGATATTGGGCCGTGTCGGACAGAGTTCTACTAGTTAAATTAAGTGGCAGACCTTTTAGCATAAATATTATTCAAGTATATGCCCCAACAGGAGAATCCAGTGAAGATAGTGTAGAAGAATTTTATAATGACATAGAGTCTGCATTAAAGAAATGTAAAAATTCAGAAATAACCATCATAATAAGGGACTTCAATGCAAAAGTAGGAAATCAAGGAGATAGATACACAGTAGGAAACTATGGTTTAGGAGAGAGAAATGAAAGAGGATACAGACTCGTAGAGTGGGCAAAAGAACAGGAAATGATTGTAGGAAACACGTGGTTCAAACAACACCTTAGAAGATTATGGACATAGAGGAGTCCTGATAGCAGGATTAGAAACCAGATTGACTACATTCTCATTAGCAGAAGATTTAGAAACGCATTAACAATAACAAAAACAGTTCCCAGTGCTGATTGTTATAGTGACCACAGATTACTCACAGGAACATTGAGGATAAAGTTGAAGAAAGTCAAGTATATAACAGGAAACACTAAATATGATTTGTGTACATTGAGTAATGACAAGGAAATACAAAACAAATTCAACATAGAAGTACAGAACAGATTCGAAATTTTGTCTGATCTAGAGATCCTATTCCAGGATGTGGATGATCAATGGGAAACGTTGAAGAATTCAATCAATGTGGCTGCAGAAACAACTATTCCTAAATTAAAGAAGGTGGGTCGTAAGAAATGGTTGACTGAAGAAATTTTACACCTCATGGAAACAAGAAGACTCAACAAAAATAATTCTGTCAAATATGAAGAAATTCACAGACAATCAGAACATTATGTAAGGAGGCAAAAGAAGCATGGCTTGAGGAAAAGTGCTTAGAAATTGAAAGCCAACACAACAGTCAAAATACCAAATTAGTGCACAAAAGAATTCAGGAACTTACTAATAAAAGAACAAGTACATCAACAGGGTGTCTAAAAACTGAAGATGGCAAAATCATAATAGAAAAAGACCAGATTCTACAGGTATGGACAGATTATGTGAAACACCTTTATGATGATAACAGAGACGAACAGTATGATATTAGATTTAATAATGAAGGACCGCCAATTTTGGAGATGGAGGTTCGAAATGTTCTTAAGCATATGAAAGCTGGCAAGGCCCCCGGTGCAGATAACATCACAACAGAAATGATTAAAGCTTTAGAAGAATTTGGAATAGATCAAGTCACCAGACTGCTGAACACATTATATGATACTGGAGATATACCTCCTGAATTATGTAGCTCTATATTTATTGCAATCCCAAAGAAATCAGGAACCTTGGAATGTGATCAACTAGAACAATTAGTATAATGAGTCACATCACAAAGATTTTGCTAAGAATTATCATGCAAAGAATGAGGAAGAAGATACAACCTGAAATAGGGGAAGAACAATGCGGGTTTGTAGAAGGAAAGGGTACAGTAAATGCTGTGTATATGCTGCGAACAGTTATTGAACGTGCTATAGAAGTAAACAAGGATATACATCTTTGCTTTATTGACTATACAAAGGCTTTTAATAGCGTTAGACATGTCAGCATGGTGGATATGCTTGCAGATCTACAAATTGATGGGAAAGACATTAGACTTATAAAAAACATATATTGGAAACAACAAGCTGCAATAAGGATTGATAATGAAGTGGGACAGTATCAGCCAATTAAGAGAGGTGTTAGGCAGGGATGTGTGATGTCTCCAGATCTTTTTTCCCCGTACAGTGAAAATATTTTCAGAAATGTAGAGGATATAAATGGAATCAGCATTGGAGGACGAAACATCAATAACATTAGATATGCAGATGATACAGTATTAATTGCAGACAATGCGTAGGACCTGCAACAATTAGTAGATGCGGTTGTTGTACACAGTGAGCAACTGGGGTTAGAATTAAATTGTAAAAAGATTCAGGCTATGGTCGTCAGTAGGAAGGAAGAAGTGCCGCAATGTAATATACGAGTAAATGGAAATATTCTTCAACAAGTGAATCGGTACAATTATCTTGGAACAGTTATAACATCTGATGGGAGATGCCTTGAAGAGATTAGAACAAGAATCGTCATGGCGAAAGTAGCCTTTAGCAAGATGAAAAACATTCTGACCAATAAAAAGATGTCAATTGAAACGAGAAAAAGAGTGTTGAGGGGATACATAGAGCCTGTTCTTTTGTATGGATGTGAAACTTGGACAATGAGCAGTCAAGCTGAAAAGCATCTGATGGCTGCAGAAATGTGGTTTCTGAGGAAAATGCAAAGAATACCATGGACAGACAGAAAAACCAATGACCAAGTACTACAGGAGACAAATGAACATCGTAGACTGATTAGAGAAATTAGACGTAGACAGTCAAAATTTTTTGGACATGTTATGAGAAGGAAGCCAAAGAAGATAGATAAACCAATTGATAAACCAACACAGAACTGGTGTCGTTAGCCGCTACACGCTGCGGAATTTGCTGAGGAGGGGATCCGAGCACTGATGGACTGAATGGTTCGATGCGCAATGAGGATGATCTGTCGACTAACTAACTAACTTCAGCAGTCCAATTCGTTCGTGTGATTTTCGTGTCACATGTGCCGTTTTCTGTCATTATTATGACTAGGTGGGAGCAATCTGGTACATGTTCCAAATTTACATACATTTCAATCGTTGAACTTTCTTACCTTTCAGAGGAAATAGATTCATTTACATGTTGATTTATAAACCTTATCTTCGGTTTAATATTTACCAAGTCCGCAAACTGTCTGTCAGACGAAGATAATTTGTACAGCCAAGCTCTCGCACAAACTATTTACAGGCCATTACAGCACATAGAAAATTTCCTTACCAAGGGGAAATAACAACACTCTCTTCTAAATGTTTTCATCATATGCCAATTTTGCATAACAATCTCCATTCGTCTCTCTGGTGGACCTTCTCTTGCCAGTCGTTGATTCCAAGTGCTTGTAGGTCTGTATGTATATTATCTCTCCACCGCCTTCTTGGTCTACCTCGGGGTCTACGGTCATTTATTTCCTGAGTGTAAGCGAGTTTTGTTTCCCTATTATCTTCCATTCTTTCTATATGCCCCAGCCATTGTAGTCTATTAGCCTTCATGATACCAGCGATTAGCGGGGACTTAAACAAATCATAAATGTCTTTGTTACTTCTTCTTTTCCACTCTCCACTTTGTGTATCCCTAATGGGTCCAAAGATGCGTCTTAAAATTTTGTTCTCAAAGGTTTGTAACAAGGCTTCGTCTCCTTTCGTTGTACTCCAGGTTTCAGAGCCATACAGCACAACTGGTCTGATCAGTGTTTTGTATATTGTGATTTTGGTGTTACGAGATAGCGCCTTTGATTTTAGTAGATGTTGTAGTGCATAGTATATCTTATTTCCAGAGTTGATTCACATAGAACAACTAATATTAAATTATACAGAAGATTAAAATCCCGAAGATGAGCTCATTTCTGAAATATGCAAAATGCTGTCCACTGTTAGGAAATTAACTTTAAGAATACAGAATACGATTTATCATTTCATAATATGTTTAGGAAAAACTGACAAGATCCGAAATGAAGTAAAAAACCGGCGTCCTTTCTGTGTCCCTTCACTCCCACGCGTGCGCGCGAGATAGATAGATGGGGAGGGTAGGAGAGGGGAGGGGAGGGGAAAGTTGTTATCCGTAAAATAATTGGGCATAATATTTATTTAACTGTTAAGAAGGGACATGACTCTTCGGAGTTTGTTTTGGATGATTTGATTGAAAAGTTTGCTGTTGAATAACTCATACTGAAATCTGACACTTGAATGCTATCATGATGGTTCTAATATGAAGATGATAAGTGGGTGACATATTTTGTTTCTTTTTTTACGTATATTTTAGATTAGGTATAATGCAATGTAACAACAGTATAAAAACCTGCACGACATTGAGGTATATTTGCCATCTGATCGAATAACTTGTTACTCTGGTTTCTCTTCACAACGTATACATTTTTCGCTTCGATTTGAAGCTGACAGTGGCTGTTCTGTCCTGTCAAATATTCCTCTCACATTTGTCTGAATTTGTAATGACAGTCTATGCTCATCTTTCCATGGAGTTCGCTCTGGAATAGTTGTCAGTGGGATATCAACTGTGGGCAGATCGGTGGTTTCTCTGCAGAGTCGTTTGTCCTGGTGGATAAAACTACTTCTTTTCAACCGCCTCATAGTTAAGTTTTTAAATCGGTTCTTCATAGAGTGGCTTGGCAAGCTGAGGAACTTTTCTGCTTGTATTAGTGTTTTTGTATTTCTGCGTTCTCTCAGTGCTTGTGTCCTCCCCATTTTCTCGATTGCTACTATAGGGGTTGATCTCATACCTCCTGTGATGACTCTAAGAGCTTGATTTTGCACTTTCTCCAGCTCTTGTAGTGTGGTCTTTGATTCTGAACACCACGCAGTTGACTCGTATTCCAGGTGTGGTCGTATGTTCTGTTGTTAAACTTTGCTAAGTATTTTCCCACTGGCTACTCATGTGGTTCCACTTACCTTTCTCGGAATAGCTATTTTTCTTCTGGCTTTTGCTACTGCTTTTTTGATGTGTTGTCTCCATGTCAGCCTGTCGTCGAATGTTACACCAAGGTATGTAGGTTCTTTATCTTCTCTAAAGGGTTGTCATTTATCTGGATGATCCCTGCCTTTTGTTTCGGAGAGAGGGTAAATAAGGGGGTACTGCACTTGTCAGTGTTTATGCTGACACACCATCTATCCGCCCATGCAACAAATGTATCTACAGCTCTCTGTAGCAATATGGTGGCCACTGATGCATGTTCATTTGTGCTCCACAAAACCAGGTCATCAGCGTACATTGCCGCTTTAATTCCATCCGGTAGATTAGCAACAAGATCATTGATGAAGATTAGAAACAGTGTGGGTGTTGTGGATTTATTTATAGTGTCGTCCCTGGGGTGAGGGGAATCAACACCCACATTATTTTTAACCCCATATCATTATTCTGGATAATCCACTAGATTCCGTCCACAACACCCCTTCAGTTAATGGACACCTCTTTCTCTCTCTCTCACCACTGGAACATGCCCCCTCTCATTCTTCCCCAAAACAACATACTACACAACTCTAGCTTCTAAAATCAATACAAATTAATTTAATGAAGAAAAGTGTATGTATGTGCGAAGTGTACGTGTGGAATGTGTGTCGTATACTCTAGTGTGTCTGCAGAATCAGACCGAACAGCTCAGGAGCAAAGTCAGATCATCCCAGTAATGGCCACACCACAGCATGTTAGCTCAGTACACAATGACCTCACCAAACGATGTGTCCCTCCTGTCAGCTGTTGACTTCCTCCGGTGGTTCCCTGATAATCTCTAGACATGATCACCAAAAATGAATATAGTCCAATACTGATCCTGAATGGATCATACACACATTTACTAAGTTTCCCTACAGTTCTAATATTCATCAATCCTTGTATCATGAAAATATGTATCACTGTCCCGTGTAACACAATTATTTATTACTAATTGTCCTAAAGTTTTCACGATCGCAAAGTAAAGAGTACAATTCCACAGGAATCTACTAGTTTAGGAAAAATGCTATGTTCAGTGTTCCTTCTAAAACCCGTAGTGTTCATAGTACATGTGGGGTGGAAAATGACTTCCCGCAATCATAGTGAACTCTATCACAAAGAAAACGTTCCTAGATAACTATATGTTTCTGCTCAACAGAGCCATGTTCTTTCAGACCCTCCTGATCATGGGCTCAGTGTAAAAGCCGCTGAATGAAACGTCCGTCACTGAATCATCCATACTTTTAACAGTGATGTTTCAGCTTGTTATCTTCATAACCTGAGTGGAACATGTGAAAGAGAGAACACACCTGGTGAGAGCAACCCGACACTGACCCCTATTAGATGAGTGCAGTCCGACGGCCTCACTCAGATATAACAGTGAACCAAACTCTGTCATAGGGCAGAGAGGCTCATCACATCGGTCTGAGTTAGGATAAGACAAGGAAACACCAAAGGCGAAGCGCAGAACCCCAGTAGATACCCCACTGGAAGATCCCACCATTGGACATTTCCCCCATCCCCCAACCATCCTCAATCACACTAAATATCATCCCACTACACTATTCTCAACCAGCTGAGCTAATTGACATCTCACATTAGTTAGTTTAACAACGCGATTGCCTACTATCGCCGACATTCCTTGAATACCTAACCACAGCGCAACAACACTATGCTTAAGTCCTAAACTCTATCTATCACTAGACTATCCTACATTACTTATACCTAAATGTTATCTAGTGGCTACCTTATATAACCCAGTTCTGTTCTGAATTGAATCTACACATTGCCATGAAAGACACATGTTCATCAACTTTAATTGACATAGAACACAATAGATTCTTTCCAAATTCAAACAGAGCTAGCCAAAACACTTCAGCCTAGTTTAATTTCCATTTATCACACAGGCGGCTAATAAGTCATGCTTCATGCAGTCTGGGATTGTCTGAGTGACGTCATTCGCTGTCAACAACAGGTGGTCTTGGCGGCAACCAATTCAAGATGGCGCTGTTCCTTTCATCCTGAGATTCGGGCAAAACAACATGCCGACAATTTTCCCGTTTCCTTGGGAAATCTCAAAGACTTTTGGTTTCGTTTGATCCGATGGGAGTGTTTCCCCACTAGCAACAAACAATTGCAGCTGTGAATACAGACTGTCTCTGTTAACCTATCATCTTATCGTTAACTCCAGTGGTCCCGTGACAGTGGGGGACCAGACTCCGCCCTGGGGAACACCGTGATGCAGTAGTACTTTCTTGCTCTTTAGTCCGTCTATCTGTACTCGGGCTCTTCTGTTGTGCAAGTATCCTTTCACCCATTTGTACATTCTTCCATTGGCTTTACAGCTTCTCAGTTTCCCCATCAGACTTTATTTCCAGACTTTGTCAAAGGCTTTCGTCAGATCTATCCATGCCGCAAGTACCAGCTTCTTTTCTTAGAATGCATCCTCAACTTCTTGAGAGAGGTAGGTTTTCTGATCTTATGTAGAGTAGCACTACCTATAGCCAGTCTGTTGTGGCACAATGTGGTTTTCACTTTCAATGTACCACTGATGTCTGTGATTGACGACGCTTTCCATTGCTTTGCAGAGACAGCTGGTGAGGCTAATTGGTCTGTAGCTGGAGGAAATGGAACTGTCTTTCCCAGATTTTAGGAGGGGTATCACGATTGCTTCCCTTCAGGCTTGTGGAACACTGCCTAAGGTTCAGGTGTTATTTAGGATTTGTAACAGCTTTGCTTTGGCCTCTGTTCGCAGGTTCCTGATAATTTCGTTGGAAATACCATCAGCTCCTGGTGACTTTCTCATGTTCAGTTTTGATATGGTTAGCTCCAGTCCACTGATTGTGATAGGTGCCTCCATAACCTCATATACTATTTCCTTGTGTCCTGTATGTTACCATTTCTCTCGAATCTCCTGTTGTTTCTCTGGACTAATTTCTATATTGTTATCTTGTGCGAATGAGTCCGCAAAATGGCCAGCTGCTTTCTTTCCTGTTAAGATGTTTCCATCTTTATGTAGTGCAATTTTTGAGCTTCTCCCTGTGCCCTCATCGTTAAGCTGTTTTATTAGCTTCCACAACTTCCTTGTGTCTCTTTCAAAGTTCAGTGACTCTGTTTTCTCCTGCCAGCTTTTACGTCTAGCCTGCAGCTGGGCCCTTTGAAATTTGGCTTTTGCATGCTGGTATTTATTGTGGTGCTCTTGGCTGGGGTTGGCCTCTGCTTGCCTTCTAAACACGTCCACATCATTATGCAACTGTTCCAGTTCACTACTTCAGTAGGGTTTATAATGTTTACGGGCTTCTCTTGGTACTGTCTCTCGTGCTGCCTATATTATGCATTTCCCAAACCCTTCAACTACTTTAAATATATCCCTCTCAGTGTTCAGGTTTCTAACCAGTATGCTGGTGCGATTCTTGTACATTGCCCAGTCTGCTTTCTTGTAGTTCCACCTTGAGAGATTGCTGCTTTCACTTACAAGCTCATTTTCTACAGTTAGAAAAACTGGCCGATGGTCAATGCCACCTAGTTGTTTCCCAACAATTCGTTTAATGTTCCTCTCCAGGTCTGGTGAATGAAAAGCCAGGTGAGGTATAGTTGTAGTGTGCCATGACCTCGAGTGGAAGGTATGTGGGTCAGACGGCTTGTTAATCAGGATGAATCTATTCTCATCCTGCCAGTCTTCCAGTCTCCCTCCTCTCTGGTCCATGTGACCATAGCCCAAGCTTTGCGAGTGGCTGTTGAAATCGCAACACACAATCATTTTTCCTTTCAATGGTAGTGTGTCCAGTGCCTGTGAGTGGTCATTTGGACAGTATTGCGGGAATCAATCCAACAGACATCAACAGAAATTATTTCACATAAACATAGAGTTGCAAAAAAGAAATTGATGACAGATGATTGTTAGAGTTTCTTGGGAAGTTTTGCAGAAGATAGTTATATATCCCAACTATAATTACACAATTGTTGAACTTTGAACAGCGGATTACTGATTACTGTTATAAATACAACACAATACAAGACAGAGAATGGCGTATGTGGAGACCGTAAAAAGCCCAGCACATATGATAATATAAGCAATACCAACTTCATCAAAATATCAGATGACAGGATTGTAGGGTCACGATAGCCGATGTCTGTTCCAAACCAGGATTCTGAAGAGGATTACACACATGGATCATCATCATCATCATCATCATCATCATCATCATCATCATCATCATCATCATCATCATCATCATCATCATCATCATCATCATCATCATCATCTCATCATCATCATCATCATCATCATCATCATCTCATCATCATCATCATCATCATCATCATCATCATCATCATCATCATCCACTTTTGCCGTCAAGCGTCGTGGGGAGGAATAATTGGTAATCCGGCGTCAGATACATGGCATCGGGTATTATCTTTCCGCGTGATTATACACTGTCTTTGATGTCCTCAGTCCGTTTTCTTCACCGGCGTCCTCTTGCTCTCGTAGCAGATGTCCTTTGATGTAAGACCAGTGCTGGTAGTTGATGGTGTTGCATTCTAACGAGATGGCCGAACCATTTGATCTTCTGCCTTTCAATATATGTGGCACAAGATGCTGATCCCACTGTGTCTGATAACATCGTTTTAATACATTTCTTATTCGGCCTTGGATAGTTAAGTTGGCAGCTCTTCTCACGCATCTCATCTCACAGGTGTTGATTTTGCGTAAGTGTGATTTGGATAATGTCCATGTTTAACATTGGTAGCATAGTATTGGTGTGAATATGCTATTTATTATCTGTCACTTTGCGGACATAGGCATATTTGACTTTTTCAGTATGGGTGATTTTTGATATATAAGCTACTTCTTTTATGACACCTGATTTCGATTTCTGTCTATTCTGCCATCTTCTAAGATCATACTCCCTAGATATTTAATTTCTTTAGTAACTTGTTTCAGAAGTGTACTATTTATCAGTTTATATAGTGGGCAAGGAGATCTGCTAACTTGCATTACTTCAGTTTTGGTTGTATTTATATTCATATTGTATCCGCTGCATGTTGAACTCAGCTTATTAATATAATTTTGCACGTCTGCCTTTTAAAGCCGGAACCGACCATCTGCAAATAAAACCCATGTTGAAAAAACTCCGCCGCAGAGCAAGCATGACAGGAGTTTCTGATCATCAGAAGTAGTAGTAGCCCCCTCCTCTCCTCTTGGCAAAGCCTAATCTTTGCTTTTGTGCCACAGTCAGGATCCGGGCCCGTCCGTGGCATGATTCCCGTTTCTATTGTCGAGCGTATTCACCTTCGAAACATTTGTTAACGTGCCTTTCCCATATCGACATCAGCTAAGTGTGTCTGCCCAGAAGCCATCACACCTTCGGAGAGCGAACGTTGGCGCCCGGTGTTGATAATGATTTCTCCCTGCTTCCTAAATAATGTAAATAAAACCCCCAGGTATCGAAAATCATCGGCTTACTGTTCGATTACACACAATAGTTACTCGCGCTGAGTTTTGTCCACTTTAAATTTATATGGAAATAATACTACCGTGTTTACCCCATAATTAAGACCTACCCCTAAAATAAGCCCTAGCGCGATTTTTGAGGATGGTTTTAATATAAGACCTACCCCTAAAATAAGCTCTAGTTAAGATCGTCTGCTAGAATGAAGGTATTAAACGTGCACTTGCATTCAAGTACTTTGTTGATGGCAACGACTTTTCTAAATACCAACTATCCAACATGATTTTTTGCCCCATATCTTTGTTACAGGGCATCGCTGTCAACACCAGTATTTTACTGCTTTTGTTGATGTCTTGTCAAGTTTACGTTCAGTAGTTTGCCATTGTGTTCTAAACGATCGGATCCCATACCAACTAGTTAAAACCCAGCGCAACGAGGCCTGCTGCCAAATCGGTCGCAGCTGTGTTTCGAATGCGGGTCAGTGGGCTTACGAATCAAGCCCGTGAGCCATTAGCCACGGAGACACGGCTCCAGCATAATTGCCATGGATAACACTGCAGTGTTTATATACCTAGGACCTCAAACTACGATTCGGGATTTTGAGAGTTGTGACGGTATTCCATAAGAAAATGACGTAAATGTATTTTAATAATGTAGAATTTTGTACATGAATAAATGTAGATGTTTGAAGCTGAAAAATAAAATTAAATTAAATTTAAAAAAAAGACATCTCCCGAAAATAAGATGGGGGACTACTTTTTTTTAAAACTTTTATTGTGTGTTAAATTCGTTGCAAATTGTAATGTTCGTGTTTTTACAGAGCGTTGCATGTGGACGTGTAGGTGACATATGCGCAAAATTTCCAACATTTTATACATTTGAACATTTCTTCATTGACATTGTTGTAAGGAAATATTTTAAAGCAACAGCATGATGATAGTGCGCCGTTATTATTTCCCCTGCCGCCTAGCTCTCCTGTCAGCTCCAAAACTCCTACCAAATACCATCACCACCCCTCGGTGATGATGAAACATGGCGGTGCAAAACTGTTAAGAACCAAAAGGTTAGAGCGGCAGCAGAAACCACAATCCCAGTATCAAAAGGGGGGGGGGGGAAAGAGGGGTGTGACAGTATACGGCTTTACAAAGCGATATATATTAGTAATGATTACAATGATAATAATGCAAATAACAACCAAATACATCAATAATAATAAAGGCAAAGAATAAAACTACTATGGGTGATAACACTTAACAGTAACAGCAATGATAATAACAGCAACAATAATAATAGTTTTGGTAAGGATCACATTTTCCAAACATGTGATTCCATTTGCTAAAATGATTTTCTTAGGAATGGTGTTTACATGAAATACATCTATAATAATAATGACAAAGAATAAAACTACTAAGGGTGATAACAGATGCTAATAACAGCATTGATAATAGTAGTTATGATAATGATCACATTTTCCAAATCATGTGATTCCATTTGCTAAAACGATTTTCTTAGGGATGGTGTTAAAACATGGCAGGTACATACAATTGCAACCTGCACTGATCACTAATATAGTAGGTGTAAAAGGAGTTGGTTATCTTTTTTCTCCTTGCTTAATTTTTTTTTTTTTTTTGGGTCTTAATTGTGAAGATTCATTCATTATTTCCCTTTCCTTTAAGAAAAAAAAGAAAAAGAAAAGAAAACCAGCATTTGTATCAACATAAATATTTACAATCTCATTGGTTTGGTAACCATCTGTGATTTTGTATTTATTCATTCAACATTCACTCACTTTTTCCTGTTTCTTTCTCGCACTCTTGTATACTGAATTTGATATCTTAAAGAAGAGTACTTGTGTTTACTCTGGAGATATCTGTGATATTTTGTGTTTATAGCATAGGAAAATACCCATTTTCATGTTTCATTTCTTGAAAAACATTTACATGTGAAAGGGGGGTAACATGGGAAATGATGGTTATATATTAATAATGATAACAGTAATAATAATGCAAATAAACACTAAATACATCAATAATAATAATGGGACGCAGAGGTGTTTCCAAGGCACCAGAACCGGGTTATATACTGGCCAAGACCTATTGACGCGTCCTCGTCGAGCGTCCTGGGCAACAGGTCCCTTCGGGGTCCTGGCTGAAGTCAATAGGATCGCTGATTCCTCCGAAGTCGGAGAGTGTCTGCCTGTACGGCGAGGTACCACCAGTCTGCACACCAATAAGCCAGACATGGGACAACGGATACTCACGCAAACCTCAGGTCCTGTATGACATCACACTGATGTTGGACAACAGGATGTCTTCATCCGACATACAGGACTTCGCGTTGGAGCTCAAGCCAACGAACACAAGCAAGCAATAATAATAATGACAAAAAGCAAACCCACTAAGGGTGATAACAGCAATGATAATAAACAGCAATGATAATGATAGTTATGGTAATGATCCAACTTTCCAGAACTGTGATTCCATTCGCTAGAATGATTTTCCTAGGAATGATGTTAGCATAGCATAGCTGGTACATATAAATTGCAACAAGCAATGTTCTAGAAGTAAAGGGAGTTGGTTATCTTTTACTCCTTGCTTATTTTTTTGTCTTATTTGTAAGGGTTTCTTCATTTTTTCCCTTCCTTTGTTTTGTTTTTGTTTTGTTTTTGGAAAAAATTAAAACAAGCATCTGTATTTGCACACATTTTTTCAATCTCATTGGTTTGGTAAACATATGTGGTTTTGTATTCATTCATTCATTATTCACTCACATCTTCGTGTTTCTTCTTCGCACTCATGTGTACTAAATTTTAAAATCAGAAAGAAGCACTGATATATAAATTTTTTTTTCTTTTCTTTTAAACTTTTATTGAGTGTTAAAATCGTTGCGAAGTGTATTGTTTGTGTTTTTACAGAGCGTTGCATGTGGGCGTGTAGGTGACATATGCGCAAAAATTACAAATATTTTATACATTTAAACATTCCTCCATTGACATTGTTGTAAGGAAATATTTCAAATCAACAGCGTGATGGTAGTGGGCTGTTATTATTTCCCCTGCCGCCCCACTCTCCTGTCAGCTCCAAATCTCCTACCAAGTACCATCACCACCCCTCGGTGATGATAAAACATGGCGGTGCAAAAACTGTTTAGAACCAACCGGTGAGGGTGGCAGCAGAGACAACAATCACAGTATCAAAAGGGTGGGAAAGGGGGATGTGACAGTATATGCGTTTACAAAGCATATATATTAATAGTGATTACAATGATAATAATGCAAATAACAACCAAATACATAAATAATATAATAATGACAAGGAATAACACTGCTAAGGGTGATAGTCACTGATAGTGATAGACTCAATGATAATAACAGCAATGATAATAATAGTTAAACATGTGATTTCATTTGTTAAAATGATTTTCTTAGGAATGGTGTTTACATGAAATACATCTTATAATAATGATTACAAAGAATAAATCTACTAAGGGTGATAACAGCAATGCTAATAATCACGATGATAAAATTTTTTATGATAATGATCACATTTTCCAAACATGTGATTCCATTTGCTAAAATGATTTTCTTAGAAATGGTGTTAAATTATGGCAGGTACATACAATAACAATTTCATCCTGCACTCTTTAATAATATAGTAGGTGTAAAAAGGAGTTGGTTATCTTTTTTTCTCCTTGCTTATTTTTTTTTTTTTTATGCATATTCTTCTTGCAACATGCAATGTTCAATAATAGTAGAAGTAAAAGGAGTTGATTATCTTTTTCTCCTTGCTTATTTTTTTTTCTTTTGGTCTTATTTGTAAGGGTTCATTCATTTTTTCCCTTCCTTTTTTTTTTAAAAACTTATTGTAAAAAGTAAACAAGCATCAGTATTTGCACAAATTTTAACAATCTTTACATTTTTGTTTCCCTTGCCACCCTCTCACCAATTTGGTTCCACTCCACCAATGCCTTACCACTCCTCTCTGGGCAATGATGGTAATGGCAGGATAAATATTTGAACCAAACCTGTGTGGGTACCAGCAAAGGCAACAACAACCATGAGCGAGGGGAGGGGGGCACATGGGAAAGGGGTTTTGTTTTATTACTAAAGATGACAATAATAATAATGACAAGAGGAGACATACTGAGGGTAATAACAGCAATTATAAAAACCAGCAAGGGTACTAATAGTTATGAAAATGATAACATTTTTACAATATGTGATTCCATTTGCTAGGATGATTTTCTTTGGAATGGTGTTAAACATAGCCTAGCAGATAAATACACATGCAAACTGCAGTTTTTAGTAATACTTGGAGTAAAGAAGTGGGTTATATTATCCTTCTTTTTTTTTCTCCTAAATGTAGGGGTTCATTCATATTTTCCTCTTTGCTCTCTCTCTCTTTCTTTTTTTAAAATAAAAATTAACCAAACATTTGTATTTGCATACGTTTTTACAGTATTATTGGTTTGATAACCATATGTGTTTTTGTATTCATTCATTCATTCATTTAACACTCACTCACATGATTCAAAGGGGGTGACTAAGAGAAAGGGAAATCGTACATTTTTGTTTCCAACGCTATCCTCTCACCAATTGTGTATGTAATGAATTTTTTTTTTTTAAACGTTTATTGAGTGTTAAGAAACATTTGCATTTGTATTGTTCGTGTTGTTACAGAGCGTTGCATGTGGAAGTGTAGGTGACATATGCGCAAAAATTACAAATATTTTATACATTTAAACATTCCTCCATTGACATTGTTGTAAGGAAATATTTTATATCAACAGCGTGATGGTAGTGGGCTGCTATTATTTCCCTTGCCGCCCCGCTCTCCTGCCAGCTCCAAAACTCCTACCAAGTACCATCCCTATCCCTCGGTGATGATAAACATGGCGGTGCACAAAATGTTTAGAACCAACCGGCGAGGGTGGCAGCAAAGACAACAATCACAGTATCAAAAAGGTGGGAAAGGGGGATGTGCAGTTTACGGGTTTACAAAGCCATATATATTTATAATGATTACAATGATACTAATGCAAATAACAACCAAATACATAAATAATAATATTAATAATGACAAGGAATAATTTAAAAATGCTAAGGGTGATAACAATAACATTGTTTTTGTTAAACAGCAAAGATAATAAACAGCAAATGATAATAATATTAATAGTTAAACCTATGATTCCATTTGCTACAATGATTATCTTAGGAATGGTGTTTACATGAAATACATCTATAATAATGACAAGAATAAAAACTGCTAAGGGTGATAACAGTAACAGCAATGATAATAAACAGCAATGATAATAAATAGTTAAACTTGTGGTTCCATTTGCTAAAATGATTTTCCTAGGTATGGTGTTTACATGAAATACATCTATAATAATAATGACAAGGACTAAAACTGCTAAGGGTGATAACAATAACAGCAAAGATAAATAGACAGCAAAGATAATAATAGTTAATCATATGATTCCATTTGCTAAAATGCTTATCCTAGGAATGGTGTTTACATGAAATGCATCTAAAATAATAATGGCAAGGAATAAAACTACTAAGGGTGATAACAGCAATGCTAATAAATGCAATGATAAGTACTCAATTAAAATAGTGATAGTCCCACTCTCACCCGTTTGACCCACCACACTAATGGGTAATGATGGTAAAGGCAGGATAAATTTTGGAACCAAAGGGTGAGGGTGTCAGCAAAGGCAACAAACAAACCATGAGTGAGGGAAAGGGGGGGGGTCTCATGGGAGATGAGGTTATATATTAATAAAGGTTATTATATTAATAATGCAACTAAAACCAAATACATCAATAATAATGATGACTAACATTTACCTACTAAGGGTGATAACAGTACTGATAGTAACAGCAATGATGATAATAGTTATGATAATGATTCCACTTTCCAAAACTGTGATTCCATTTGCTAGCTTATAATTGATATTTTTTTTTTTTTCATCTTTAAATATTTATTGCAAGGTTTCTCATAACAGGTTTAAGCATTATTAAACATCATAAACTCACATTGCAGTACATATCATAACGATGCCAATAGCTAATGCTACTGTAACAGACAAGTTAAATGCTCATTTTCTGCTTACGAGGCTTAACTCTACTCAATCTGTTCTTTTTCCAAATTTTCCAAAAGTAAATTTATGGCAGTGTCCCAGAGTGAAGCCAACAGGGAAAGAGAAGAATGGGGAAAACCAACGAAGACTTCCATAAAAACCATAGAGAATTCAGAAAAACTGGAATGGCATGAGCACCAAATGCCTCATGGTAAACTCACACGTTTACAATGTGCCAGTAATCTGTGCACTCCAAGACACTCACTCTTATGAAACGGAAGGCCAGTGTTTGGTGCTGGTATTTACAACCAATCATCACCATGCATTGAGTGCTTTTGCTCCATTTTGGAGATCAAAAACAGCAGAAAAAGAAAGCACACAACTGACTGCGTCATGTTTATAATGTTTCTGAGTCAGTTAATAAATAAAAACACTTTCTATTAATGCAATAACTCAACTTTCAACATCAATACAAATTTGCAACATATATATATATATATATATATATATATATATATATATATATATATATATATATATATATATATATATATATCATTAAAAGTAAATGCACAAGAACTTTAATGACATCCTATATAAGAGCAGTAATGTGGCTGGCAAAACCCATTACAGAACACAAACTCATAAAACTTATCACCACAAATCTATGTGGAGACTAACAATGATGGCCAATGCACTTGAATTACTTCTGTACCAACAAAAGCATCATATATTACTTGGTTACTGGTACTTAAAGAATGAAACACTTTCATTAACTCCTTATGTCCCAACCAATTGTTAGTAGGTCAGCATGGCTGAATGGATAAGAATATGTGTTCTTAAATATCCGGTGTGCTGAACCTGATGCCGAGGAAAAGGGTTCAACCCCTACACAGACAGTTGGACTAAAATGTTGACCTATCGTCTTTGACTTGGGGATGTAAATTACAAGTACCTCTGAAGTCGGAGTGGGTTCATCTGAAAGCTAATCCACACACAAAATTCAGTCCAGCACTACTAGTAGTGTGTATGGACAACGCTCGAGTTCAAAGCGAGTAAGCGCAAATAAAAAGGTTTTTGTTTTTTTATTGTTACATTAACCCTTTTTATCCCAATGGTTACTTGTAATTCTGTTCAATGGTATTATTATAACTCATATCTCCAAACACTCATTACTTTGAGCAACTCCAACCTCCTCTGCTCCATAGTATTATTGTAACTCCGTTACATCCAAACACTTAATACTTTAAGTAACAACTGCTTTAGGGTTGAAAGAGTTAAAGTAACAAATGCCTAACAGAAAATGTTACAGGAGACTAAAGAGACCCACAATACATGACACCAATCATCAGATATTTTACGACACTTGATTTCGATTTCTGTCAATTCTGCCATATTTTAAGATCATAGTCCCTAGATATTTAATTTCTTTAGTAACTTATTTCATAAGTGTACTATTTATCCGTTTATATAGTTGACCAGGAGAACTGCTAACTTGCATTACTTCAGTTTTGGTTGTAATATTCATATTCATATTGTATCTGCTGCATGTTGAACTCAGCTTATTAATACAACTTTGCAAAGTCCGCCCTTTAAAACCGGCATTGATCTTCTGCAAATAAAACCCATGTTGAAAAAACTCCTTGCGGAGCAAGCACGTAGGAGTTTCTGATCATCAGACGGGGGCACCCCCCATCTCTCAATCTCTCTCTCTCTCTCTCTCTCTCTCTCTCTCTCTCTCTCTCTCTCTCTCTCTCTCTCTCTCTCTCTTTCTCTTTCTCTCGCCAAAGCCTAATCTTTACTTTCGCGCCACAGTCAGGAGGCGGACTCGTCCGTGGCATGACTCTCGTTTCTCTTGTCGAGCGTATTCACCTTCGAGACATTTGTTATCGTGCTTTTCCAATATCGACAACACTAAGTGTGTCTGCCCAGGGACAGTTGAATGTTTATAACATCATTTGCGTACATTATACCAAATTAACGATTATCCTGCTATATTTGGTCAACTATTTAATTAACTCACTCCTCATGTTGTTTCTGAACTGCTTCCCTTTGGTGAGACGTGTGCTGGTATTGATGATGATGCTGCTGGCAACTGTATCTCCAGGTTGTGTCGTCTCAGTCTAGAGCACAGTCAGATAGGCTCTTGAGTTGTTAAGGCCTCGAGTGGTTTTGCTTGTGGCTATGGTTTGCTTTTACTGTTTCCTCATGTTGGACTGGTAGTACATGGTTCCGTTGCTCGGCTAATGAGTTAACGTGCATGGAGCGAAACTCAGCTGTGGATTTTGTATGGAATGCTTTTACATCTGTCCTCAGTTGTTTATATAGTGAATTGCATGTTCAGAAAAATGGTGGACAGGTTGCTTTAACTAGCTGGGTTTGCATTATGCAGTAATGTGTGTGAAATTGCTGCTTTTCTAATGGCTGCTGCTTCCATCGATGATGAACTGTAATTGTCATGGTGGACTGCCATGTTGGCAATCTGGTAGCAGCCTTATGCATATATGCCTGTGCATGCTGTTGGTTTGTCGAGACTACTGTCTGTTCCCCTTTTCATATGGACATTGAGCATTTTGTGTGATATTCACTGGCACAGGAACAGAGCATTATAGGATGACCTTTTGTCGGGAAGTAGGAACCACAACTAACAGTTGACTCTTTGGGAAGGGACCATGGTCTGGCAAGAATGAGACAACGAGGAGTGACGAAGGGATCATCTGGCCGACGCTCAACGCTCAAAGGAAAGGCGAGACGGACATATAATCAGATTGCTACTGGTACTATTAGTGCTGGGACTCTTCGCTGGCTGCTGAGGATGGGGACGGAGCACTTATGGGAATGCCCCGAATGCTTTGATGTCGATTCCTAAATCAATCAATCAATCAATCAATCTTTGGGAAGGTAAGTTTTGAAAAGAACTGCTTGCGGCAGTTTTTATAACTTCATATACTATGACACAACTGATAACTTGATTCAACTTTGAAACTAGATATGCCTAGATGGCTGCCAATGTATCTGCAGATAGCACCTTAATGTTATGAGGTGTCAGTCTTAATATCTGGTCCACAAATGCTCATTTGGCTTATCGCAGATAGTGCCCTATGGTTCAAGTGACCCATTGCTGTGAACGTTTTGTCCTGGATTAGACTGATTCCCGTGAGTCATGTAAGCATGACCGATAACGGGGTCCATAATTGGGTTATTACAATTTTTCTTTGTCATCATCAAAATATAGGGTACAAATAGTTGCATTATTTGTTGTGAAAAAACTATGTATGCTTGATAACTTGTAACTATATTATCATGATAATATAAAAGCATTTCTAACATAATATGACCATCGAACAATATATTTATGTTAACATGGCGTTGGCATCATGTAAGAATGACATGCATTTACAAAACTCTGTCATATGCAATAAAAATATTCAAAGGCATACAGGGTCGCTGGAAAAGTCCTTGTGGAGTCCGAGAAAACAATGAGGTTGATTCGTCAGTCATTGGGATCTGTCAGTGTCATTTTGTCCAGATTAGTTCTTAGAAGATTTTTGTATGAAGAGTAATTGGCAGAGTGGCTAAGAATGCCGGATTCTCCTTTGGGAGACCCAGGTTCAAATCCTCGGTAAGGTGTGGATTTTTTTTCTGTCGGGGCAAAAAAACACCTTAACCTGCACAGTTCGCGCGACTGCACTAGCCAGGTGGCCTTAATTCTTCAGGCTGAAGACCCCTTACACCGCTAGATGCTATAGGCAGTAGATAGACAGTGTTTTGTTTTTAATGACAGTGTTTTGTTTTTAATGACAGTGTTTTGTTTTTAATGACAGTGATTGGACGTGGATCTTGTTATGATTTCTTGTTGTAGGTTACCCGACACATCAGCTGGTTCCACATTGACTGATGTAGAAAAGATGTTCAATTTTGTTTCTGTTTCCAGTTTATCTCTATAATATGCTCAGTACTAGAAATGGTTTCAGTGTAATTGTTATATCTGTTCTCTCAGAATATCTGTTATCACTTTGATGTTGTGTTTAATTTTAATTCTTCCTGGTCTATTTGAATAAATGTCCTAGTAGATATAGACAAATTTCAAACGAGCGAAGGAAGAATAATAAATGTCCTTGAATTCCTTAAAAGTGGATAATATTCTTCATCGCCTGCTGTGGGACGGTCTTTTGAGATGGTGGCACCAAAATCTGTTCAAGGCGACTACCATGTTATGGACAGACCAGAACAAGTCATCATTCCGTGCTTCAGAACAGGACACAATAGATTACGCAACCACATGTATACACAATTCAAGATTGGTGAAACAGCCATGTGCACATGTGGATTGGCATCGCAGACAGCAGATCACATACTCCAAGACTGCCCAAAATACAACATATCTAGGCAAACCTTCAGGCCTAGAGAAACAACAGTGGAAGTAAAATTCTATGGATCGCTGAGTGAACTAAACAAGACTGTTAGATTCATACAAGAGACAACATTGCAGTTATAAACATATTTCAAGCGAACGAAAGAAGAAAAGATGGTGGCATTCTTCGTGCGTCATCATATGTTGTGGGTACATGTATTTTTTTTGCTGAGTCATCTTCTGTTTCATTTATTATTGCATAGGCAGCCGCAGCTTCATTGTTAGGCTGTCTGTCTGTTTTTTGAGAGGTATAAAATGGTTTAAGCACATTATTCTGTTGTCTTGATTTGGCATATTTGGCTGTCTTAGGTTTATGATTTTTTAGTTTAACGTAGCTCTGTAGAGTTGATTCGCTTGTTTGTTTCATGATGAAATCTTTGTTCATATTAGTATTTGCTAATAAGATAGACGGGCAATACAGCCTGCATATTTTAGCTCTTTGTCTTATGCTTGCTGTCTTGTGACTGTCTTTGATGTCAAAAGTTTGACATTCCATGGTTCAGTTTCATCAAGTAAGCGATCTTGCACACCTTTACAATACCACACAATTACATCGTGGCCGAGTTTGGACAAAACTTCATTCTTTCAATGATATAGACACGAAGTTATGCCTGTGAATGGAAGATTTCATCATCACCTGTTACTCAATAAAATTATGTCAAGTTGTATATGATAAACTTTATTTGAAAGCATGTTATTTAGATTTGGAGGTCACCATGGCCGAATGGATAAAACACTGGCTCTTAAACATCCAGTGTGCTGATGCCAAGGTAGCAGGTTCAATCCCTACACCGGTCAGTTGGGATTAAAATGTTGACTTCTCATCCTTGACTTGGGGATGTAAATTACAAGTACCCGAGAAGTCAGAGTGGGTTCGCCTGATGGCGAGGGACACTGGTAATAGGGAAAGCTAATCCACACACAACATTCAGTCTAGTGCGCTAAAAGTAGTAACGCGTGTGAATGGACTATGCTTGATTTCAAAGATTGGCGGGGGGGGGGGGGGGAGGAAGGATGTACAGGCAAGTATATGACTGCAGCAGGTATATGGAGTGTTGGAGCTTCAGGTTTACCAACTGTTCCCAGGCAGCCGTTTAAAATTCAGGCAAAGACACTATTGAAACAGTCTATGACAGTTAAGTAGAGGATGCAAAATAATATTACAGGCCAGAGCATGGCAGCATCAACAAGCTAAGTGTGAATCTGCAGATCAAGATCAGAACAGGACACTTAGGACTCCAAGCACATCCTCATTGAGTGGGTCTTGATCCCCGCCACTTGCAGCTGTAGAGCACCAGAGCACATCCTCATTGAGTGGGTCTTGATCCCCACCACTTGCAGCTGTAGAGCCCCAGAGCACATCCTCATTGAGTGGGTCTTGATCCCCGCCACTTGCAGCTGTAGAGCACCAGAGCACATCCTCATTGAGTGGGTCTTGATCCCCACCACTTGCAGCTGTACAGCACCACAGCACATCCTCATTGAGTGGGTCTCAGATGCTCTTCCACTTGCAGCTGTGGAGTATCAAAAACACACTCCAGTGCACAACTGTTAAGACTTCTCGGAATATACCAGAGAATGGAAATCCAACCAACAGGGGTCATTGCACAAAACATTTTACAGGGAGCAGACCGGCGAAGACCACAGACGCATCATTCTATTCCCTCATACACATCATTATGTTCTCATGGATGCACCATTCATGATCCATGCTGGAATTAACACCTACCATATGTAGATCACTGAAGAAGAGAATGAATACAACAAAATTGGAATGGGTCAGCTTGACAAGAGTATAATCGCAGGTGAAAAATGGATGTTTCAGCAAGAAAATCTTCATCAGCTAAGAAATTTTTTTTTCAAAGGACATATTTCAACAACACCATCGTCGAAGATGAAGCAAAAGTTTAAAGTGTTCTGTGTTCATTTTATGGGGCCTGTTCGTGCCTGAGTTGCATTTGTTGGGAAACAAATCTCCCGCTGTTATCTTGATAATCAAACACGGCTGTCTCCATAGAGGAAGAGACTTACGTGCGTGTTCTAATTAAGTTTCAGCAATAACAAACTGAATACATGTTTGTTCAATTTAGCATTTTCTTTACCTGAACTTGCACACTTATTTCTTGCAGTGAAATGATTTTATTCATTTGTTCAATCTGTGAATATGTACTTGTTCTTTTAGTGTTCATAGCTCAACCTGGCTAAATCTATTTAATTTTGTTTTGATTTGTTTAAATGACTGGTTTGTTTCAACATTTCGAATCTTTATTCACACTTATTTTTATTTAATTCTAGATGGCTGGGATGTAAATTAATTTGTTTCATAAAAACCCCATGTGGAAACATTGGAATATAATTTTTTGTGAATAAATCAATATAATGGGAAAATATGCTGGTCAAGGTTTCCTTCAGTTCTTTCTGTGCAAACCATATTTTGTCAGTGTCTGCTGTAAGCTATTGAGGGTTATCAGCAAACATTCAACTTCTTGTGAGTTAAGTTAGGCTAAGAACCCACATCACTGCACTCAGGGCATTCCCATACAAGTTCTCTCCCATTGTTCAACAGCCAGCAAAGAGTCACACTACTAATCGTCCCCACCGCTATCTAACTGAAAGTTCTTCAGGTCTTCCCTCTGTTTTGAGATTCTTCAGAACCCCTGCTGATTCCCCCTGCAATCTCATTCTTTCCACATACGAGATCTAATCTGATTCCCCACCATTTCTTCACGTCAACCACCTCTCACTTGTCCATAGGTTATCTACCATCAAGAGGTGCATTCCCTGCCAGCCTATCAGCCTGTTACCACCCCCCCCCCCCCCCCCCCCCTTTGCACTCCAGCATGGCCAGAGCAAAAACTCCATACAGTTCTCACAATCTGTGACCTCTGAAGCGAAGTGAGCCATTCCACATGAAACATTCCTTTCTCCACCTTACTAAGCATACTCCTTGAGTCCGTAATGAATACAGTGTGTGTCTGCAGTGGTCTCCTCTAACCAACGGAATGCCGCTGTTACTGCTTCCACCTCCATTCTCATGCTGAGTGACTTCCTGTGCACCAGGTATCAAAATTGTGAGTGACCTGATGTTACACCAGACAAAAATGTTGCATGTACTTTGTAGGATGTTACACCAGACAAAAATGCTGCATGTACTTTGTAGGATGTTACACCAGACAAAAATGTTGCATGTACTTTGTAGGATGTTACACCAGACAAAAATGCTGCATGTAATTTGTAGGATGTTACACCAGACAAAAATGCTGCATGTACTTTGTAGGATGTTACACCAGACAAAAATGCTGCGTGTACTTTGTAGGATGTTACACCAGACAAAAATGTTGCATGTACTTTGTAGGATGTTACACCAGACAAAAATGTTGCATGTACTTTGTAGGATGTTACACCAGACACAAATGTTGCATGTACTTTGTAGGATGTTACACCAGACAAAAATGCTGCATGTACTTTGTAGGATGTTACACGAGACAAAAATGTTGCATGTACTTTGTAGGATGTTACACCAGACAAAAATGCTGCATGTACTTTGTAGGATGTTACACCAGACAAAAATGTTGCATGTACTTTTTAGGATGTTACACCAGACAAAAATGTTGCATGCACTTTGTAGGATGTTACACGAGACAAAAATGTTGCATGTACTTTGTAGGATGTTACTACAGACAAAAATGTTGCATGTACTTTGTAGGATGTTACACCAGACAAAAATGTTGCATGTACTTTGTAGGATGTTACACGAGACAAAATTGTTGCATGTACTTTGTAGGATTTTTCACCAGACTAAAATGTTGCATGTACTTTGTAGGATGTTACACCAGACAAAAATGCTGCATGTACTTTGTAGGATGTTACACTAGACAAAAATGTTGCATGTACTTTGTAGGATGTTACACCAGACAAAAATGTTGCATGTACTTTGTAGGATGTTACACCAGACAAAAATGTTGTATGTACTTTGTAGGATGTTGCGACCGACCCCCAATCCCAAGTTGACCCACTAGCCAATTTTATGTTCAGTAGTTTGCCGTTGCCTTCTAACGAGAGGTCTACGTTGACGTCCGACTGACCTCACCGTCAGCGCATCGGAAGTTTAAGCGTGAGTGCATTAAGCTCTGATGAAGTTGCGGCATCTAGCCTGCACACGCGCACACACACACACACACACACACACACACACACACACACATTGGTACCTTGCCGTCTTGAAAGACAATAGTTTGTGCTTTAAAAAGGCATAATAACTTTTACCTATGACGGTAGCGAATGTGACTGATAAGGCCAATTCGCGCTGTAAATGTCCGTTCACAGTGGGTGCATGTGAACACGTGGTCATTTCCACCATCATGCACCATCTTACGTCTCACACGCTCGCTGTGTGACTTATCTGCAATAATTTTCTCCTTTCTCTTTATTCCATTTCTGATGTTTGCCCACCATGCAACACGTTCAGCGGCGACTTGCTCCCAATGTGCATTATCAATGCCTGTATCAATCATGTCCCGCTTACACATATCTTTGTATCGTAGTAGAGGCCGACCCTGAGATCTCTTACCCATCTGTAATTCACCAAAAAAGATGTCCTTTGGTATTCTACCATCATCCATCCTCCTAAGATGTCCTATCCACCTAAGTCTACGAAGACTGAGCATGGAATAAACCGCCACACAACCTGATCTTTCCAGTACTTCAGTATTTGTGATTTTGTCTTGCCACTTAATACCAAGAATTCTTCGCAGACACCGCATATGAAAGCTGTTTAAACGTTTCTCTTGGTGTGAGTAAGTTGTCCAGGTTTCACTGCCATAAAGAAGAGTACTAAGGACATAGGCTTGATAGACAAGGACTTTTGTTTTGGCAGTAAGCTTCCTGTTCTCCCAGACTCTTTTTCTTAATCTGTTCATTGTTGTTGCTGCCTTACCAATCCGGATGTTGATTTCCAGATCTAGGGATAATTTGCTATTTACCACTGAGCCTAGAAATGTAAAATGGTCTACCATCTCTAGTTCGGCGTCGTCAATAAAGATTGATGGTACCCCATGTGCACCTTGTGACATAATCTGTGTCTTCTTTTTGCTAATTGTTAAACCAAATTCAGAACAAGCATTGGAGAATGCAGATAGTAGACATTGCAATTCTTCCTCAGAGTGGGTCGTAATTGCAGCATCATCTGCAAAAAGCAACTCTGATCAGTACCCTCCTAATTTTGGTCTTGGCCTTCAATCTCTGAGCATTGTAGAGGCCGCCATCTAAGCGTGAGTGAATGTATATACCACCATCCTGATCACGAAAGGCATATTTCAGTAGAAGTGAAAAGTATATTCCAAAGAGGGTGGGAGCTAGTACACAACCTTGCTTAACTCCACTCTTGATTTCAAACTCTTCAGAAGTTGCACCATCAAACTTGATTATACCCTTCATACCTGTGTGGAACGATTCCACAATGGACAGAAGAGTTGGTGGGCAGCCAATCTTCTTTAGTGCCTTGAACAGACCCTCACGACTGACCAAATCAAATGCCTTTGTGAGGTCGATGAAGGCAATAAACAGTGGTTGATTCTGTTCACGGCATTTTTCTTGCATTTGTCGCAATGAGAATATCATATCAATGGTAGACCGGTTCTGTCGAAAGCCACACTGTGATTCGGGGTAGACTTGATCTCCTAGGACTTGAAGTCTGCGCAGAACAATTCTGGCAAATACTTTTCCAACAATACACAGAAGTGAGATACCCCTATAGTTGTTGCAGTCGCTCCGATCGCCCTTGTTCTTGTACAGTGTTATGATGCTTGAATCTTTGAAATCCTGTGGGACTTGTCCTTCTTGCCAGCATAGCTCTATTAGCTGGTGGATCTGTAGAGTGAGTGTGTCTTGCCCACTCCTGATAACCTCTATTGGAATCCCATCCTTACCTGGAGCCTTGCCAGATGCAAGTTCATTTATAGCACACTTAACTTCTGTTATGGTGGGAAGTGTGTCCAGGTGGTCAAGAGTTGGTAGAGCCTCTATGGCGTTGAGGGCATCATCCGCTAGTTTGGTCTCACTTGAGTAAAGCTCCAAATAGTGCTCTACCCATCTGTCCATCTGCTGTTTCTTATCAGTTATGATTTCTCCAGTCAAGGTTTTCAATGGTGCACTTCTTTTGATCATTGGACCACAGGCTTTCTTTATTCCTTCATACATGCTTCTTATGTTTCCCTTATCACTTGTGATTTGAATGGACTCACTTAACTTGATCCAATAATCATTTGCATACTGCCTGGCAGCCTTTTGCACATCCTTCCTAGCTTGCCTTAGATCACTCAGAGTGTTACGCATTGGTCTTTCCTTGTTTCTTAAGAGAGCTATCTTCTTCTTATCAATCAAGGGCTGCAGAGTCTGGCTATTTGCCGCAAACCAGTCCTGCCTCTTATGATCCACAGTGCCGTAAACCCCTACGGCAGTTATATAGAGAGTTTCCTTAAGTTGACCCCACTTTTCATTTACTGTACAATTTTCTGGTGTATCAGTGAAAGCGTCTTCAAGTTGCTGTTGAAACTGAAAGCACTTTTCAGGATCGTGAGTGTTAATAATATTAATCCTGGGGCTAGATTTGTGTTTAGCTGTGTAGATTCTCTTTGGTCTCAGTCTAACCCTTGCAACAACCAAAGAATGATCCGTATCACAGTCAGCACTGTGGTAACTTCGAGTCAATGATATATGGTTCAGATGTTGTCTCTGTGTGATGATGAAGTCCAGCTGGTGCAATGGCCGGATCTTGGATGTTTCCATGTGACCTTATGCATCTCTTTTGTTTTAAAAAAGGAGTTTGTAATACATAGGTCATTTCTGGTGCAATGCTCCAGCAGCCTTTGCCCATTTTCATTCATGCAACCGATGTTGTATTTTCCAAGGCACACTGGCCATGAACTCGAGTCCTTGCCCACACGAGCATTGAAATCACCGAGCATATAAATGTAGTCAGATTTTGGAACTGCCTTGATCATGGAGTCTAACTCCTCATAGAACGAATCTTTCACATCATCAGAGGAATCAAGTGTCGGTGCATATGCAGTAATAATGGTGGCAAAACCACAAGAGGTTGCCAAGCGCAGGGATAATAGTCTTTCATTTCCTCCTGCTGGAATTTCAATCATTCCCAGTAGCGAATTCTTCACTGCAAAGCCCACACCATGTTGCCTTTTTTCTGCCTGCCCTCTTCCCTTCCAAAAAAAAAAGGTGTAATTGTTTTCCCTACGTGACCCTTCCTCAGCGAGGCGAGTCTCCTGCAGGCCAGCAATATCAATGTTAAGACGATTAAGTTCAGCATCAATCACAGCCGTTTTTCTCACATCGTCAATATTGGTCAAATCAATGGAAAATCCTGGACACATGGTTCTCACGTTCCAGGTTGCAAGCGGTAGCTTGAGGTTTCTATTTATCTTTTTTTATTAGTACCTGGTGCATTGGTTTTACAGCCTGCGATTCAGATTTTGTCCTAGCCCCAAGCACCCATTGAAGCAGGCAGGCTGTGGCGGATCAGCACCCAATTGGCCGGGGGCTGCCCAGCTTGAGGCGGGCAGTAGCTGATCAGTGACACCTGTAGGTGTCTTCCACCGTCAGAAGCAACGCGTGGCGCCCCATGTCTACACCAATTGACAGGGACTTATAATCCGTAACAGTTGCCTCTCGCTGTGATTCTGAGAACGGTTAAGACCAGGGATGGAGTTATTGCCTCTCCATAGCACAATAGCCAATTTGAAATATCCTTGGAATTCAACAAATTTCAGCGAAGCAACATAACATTTAGAGCCAAAAATCTGGTTCTGAAACAACGGGAAGTTTTACGATGGTGGTTTGTCGGACCGCCGATCAACCGTTCAAAGCCGAGCTAGAAAGAAACACGTCTCGCCATCTTGACCTAAAACCGGAAACTCCCTGAAGAGAGACCCTGCGTAGAACCATCATTAGAGAAGGCTCATTCAATGGCCAAGTAAATATCCAAGATCTACAACAGGTAGCTGCGAACCGCCAGGCATGGAGAGTCAGGACTTCTGCCCTATGCGCCGCCTTAGGCTCAAGAGGAAAGACTAACTAAGACTTAACTAACATAGCACAAAGCCTGGGCTAAAATATAGAGATCATGTGTTGCCCATGCAGCATGATCCCTCTCTCCGCCTGCCTAGTTCACTCCAGAGGAAAGGTAACACCTCTACATCTGGAACAAGACAAGCTGCAGAAGCTGCCGGATCAGCAAAGCAATGCTCTAACTCCGCCTGTCGGAGCTTCGATTCTAGACCAGCCGCCAACCAAGGCTTAGGGCCTGGTCTGCCCTGCCATGACATTTTGTCTTTAGGTTGCATTTCCTCGCACCAGGGTAAGGCGTGTACCCTCCCAATTGCGCTGTTCCGCCCGAAGCCGTTGGCACAATGTGGGGTGTCGGGTTTTGTAAGCGCCGCCCACCATTCGGCGCTAACAGAAAGCAGGTAGTATCGTCTACTGTTATACGGTAGCTCAGTCATATCTGACTAAGACCTGACACAAAAATAAATATAACTAAAACAGAAATTGAGGCATGTTGAATGTTACGTGTATTCAAGCCCGCTACACGATGAAGTGGAAATATACACCTTGACTTCAAGTTTCCTTGCGGACTGGACACTGTGAAATAAAGTCTGCGTGTATGACATAATGGAATCCTAAATTTCATCGCCCTTTCCTTTCATGTTGAGGGGATAGCGCGAACGCAGTCCCCTTACGAAGAAATTACGCACTCGAGTCACCCACATTTGGGGTGATCGCAGGCGTCAACCCAACCGAAGTGCAATGGAAGGGCCTCAACCTGGGAGCACCACCTTATTGATCATGGTATCTCCCGTGCCAGGTAAGTATGCTTGTCATTTCCAATTCCAATTCCAAATCCAAATTTCAAAAACAAAAATTCCAAATTCGTCCTCGTCTAACCTGCTTCATCAGCTGTGGTTATTGTTGAGGTCCGTGGTTGTTGTGGTTTTATTCACCCTAATTCTTGTCTTGTGAGTCCTATCTCGGACTGGTGATGTAGCGTTTGTGTCTGTGACGTCAGCAGTGGTCGGCGGCTATCCTTTGTGCTCGTCTTTGCTTGTGGTTTTCTTTGTTGGTGTAGGCTCCTGGCTCGTCTGGCTGCAGTCCTTATAAGGACTTTTCGTTATCCCACTCCAGCTGGGGGATCGGTCGGCGGCTGTTCTTTGTGCATGTTTCCACTTGTTTTCTTTGTTGGTGCAGGCTCCTGGCTTGGCTGGTTGCAGTCCTTAAAAGGACTTTTTATTAGGTCTTTTAGTCTTCTTTGTTGTGTATTTTCTGTAGGAGCTTTTCGATGTTGCTGTTTTCCTTCTCGTATTTTTTTTCATCTTTGAGTTTTAGCTTCTGCCATTCGCTGTTTTCCTCCGCGGACAGCCAGAGCTTTCTCTCTCCGGCTTCTATGTAGTACGAGTAGTTCCAAGATTGTAATTGGGTAATCTACCGGTAACCTGAATTTCTTGGGTTTTTTCTTTTCTCTTTCAATCCAACACCTTTTGAATTCCTTGCGCCTGAGTACCTCCCGTCTTTGACTTGTCCGTATCTCCTCCAAGGTAAGCTCACGGGGCCTATCCGTGTCGTCCTCAGAGTGCTCGTCTTGGTTTACTTCGGATGTCTGGCGGGCTAATGTCGTGGCTGGGTTGCTAGCTTTGTCTAGCGGTTCCGGCTCGTCCTCTTGTTGGCTGTCATCTTGCGGTTCCTCTGTGTGCTTTTCTGTTTCTTGTGCTGGTTTGTTTTGGGTTGGCTCCCTTTCGATTGTTAGAATTTCTCTTACCGCTTTGATGTCTCGCAGAATCTCTTCATTTATCTTTGTCATCTGCCTCATGTTCTCCACCTCTTGTTTGATGTCCCGCTGGATCTCCTTTATTTCGGCAAGAAGTTTCCCATTGTCGCTGGTTAGTGCCGATGTTTGCAGTAGTTTGACTTGCTTCATTAGCTCCTCAATCTGGCTTTGCAGTTGTTCTTTCTCGGCTTGAGATGCATGTTGCTGGCTCGCACCTCCGCATTGCTTCCTTGAATGGTGTCTTTGTGATGGTGGCGATCTTTAAAACGTCTCTGTGTCTTTGCAGGTACGGACAGCCCAGGTATCTTGTTCCATGTTTGCCCAGGCAGTTGACGCACTTTCTTTTGTTTTTGGGTGCTCGGAAGTCCGTGTCCAGCTTGACCAGCGGACACTCCTTGAAGGCGTCGTGATCGGCGCACTAACTACCTACTCCCTTGGGACAATGAACAATTAGGCATCGTCCGAGACCACACTCAATAATTGCACAAAGAGTAAGTCAACATACATAAAGTTTATTCTACCCTTGAGAATAAAGAACTGAAATGAACATCCTGGTAGATTAATCTATTTACACAAGTAGAGGATAGAGTAGAGACAGAATCAGAGATATGGCTCAATCATCATAAGGCTGAGAAGTAGATTGGATGCAGATGTCCCGTCCAGTCGGTCCGCCACTCACCCGGCTTCCTTCCAGTGAGATGACTAGAACCTTGGAGACCACTCCGTCCCCAGAGCTTGGATCAACAACAAGAGCGTTACCCCTGGACCTCACTCAACTGGACGAAATTCAACTTCATCACTTACTACTGAGTCACTGCTAAAGTTAATAAACAGTTCTCTGTACACAGCCTGGCTGGGAGACCCTGCTCCTTGAGGTGACCCCAGTTACTCTTGACTTGATTAAATATCTGTAGCCAATGACCAATCTAATGGTCCCTAAGTCGTAGCGAGTACCCCTGGTTGAGTAATAAACCAATGACCAATCTAATGGTCCCTAGATAGTAGTACATTCATACCCCTGGTTGGGTAATCAGATAGTTCGGCTGATACTTCACTAGAGTCCTACAAGAAAACAGTTCAATTTCTAGACTCTATAAGTACATCATTTTAGTCATGCACGTATTTCATCCGGAGGCAACACTGTTCAGTTAGGACAATAATTAGTTGTCTGTTATCCCGGATAACACGTGAATTAGTTTCTATAGGAAGCTGGTGTAGGTCTCATCATGACCTGCCACTAAAGCTGTCGTAGGAACAGCACAAGTTTATAGATCAATCTTGCTTCAAGTTTCCGACGTTAAGGCGGAACCACAATAGGTTTGGACTGGATGCGCTCCCAGAGCTGAGGTAACCTATACTTGATACACCTCACTGGGTTAATCTAGCTACATCAATCACAAATAGTCTATTGTCTATTAACATTGAGCATGATTGCTCAGGTTGCTGAACCTCTCCTTCATTGCTGAAATAGAGCATCTGCTAATTCAGAAAAACGACACAAACCATCACGTCCCACATGTGCAATTCAGGGCACTGGAATCACTGGATGATATTCAGTCATGATGATTCACCCTTTCACATGGTGTGATTTAGTCATTCGTGGTAAGTAAGGAATTCTACCCTTCGCTGTGGTACACGAAGTGGTTTCAGGCAAACAACAATTGTAGTAGACTGGTTCCTCAACAGGCAACTCCTGAAAGGAAGAGCGATCGGTGAGAGTATTCTGGCCCAAACATTGGTCCACATGCATCCTATCCCTGACTACTCAACCTTCAGTCGGGCTCAATAGTTATTTAAATAACTAAAGCATTATCTCTATATTGAGAGTAGTAAAGCATGGGTTTCCTGTCAATGTCAGCTGGCCTCAAAGAACAGCCCGTCAAACAGAGTAAGTAATCAGAATGACGAGTCTGATCGTATGTCTCACCTATCCCTAATCATCTACCAGTTGTTGCTAACGTCACTAGATATAGTAATCAGTTATCACAGTTCTAAAATTAACAGAACTAAATATTAAAGTGAAGAGTCCCTGGACTCGTTCCTTACATTGGACATGTTCAATATTAAACATAATACTAATCAATGTACCATTCCTCGGGATATAGGGATAATACATGATCATATCAAGTATTTACACACACCGTTTTGCTGATGGGACATACTGCCCACCCTATAGCAAAACTCTTCTTATCCGAATCTTCCCTAGAGTCAAGAAGACTTCTTGGTAAAACATGTTCCCCACATGTTCCAAAGGTTATGTTCCCGTTCTGCCCTTCCAAGTGGATTAGCCTTAGCCTGGACCGAACTTCATAGCTGGCCTGGTCTGCCAGCACCATACTTTCATAACTTGCTCTAAATCCCCCTATCCCATATGTCCCCGCGTCTCATGCAATCTCCTTTTGTCCCTCCATACGTCTATCACACCAGCACTGACCCGCACTTGTGCACGCAGGAAAGAACAGGACAGTAAAGACAAGAATTAAGAATGCATGTTGACATCGTGACGGTACGCATTGTTATCACGCGTCGAACCACTCGGCGTTCGGTATCGCTCCTAGAAGTATCACATAACATGACCTACTATATATACATCATGACACATCATATATATATATATATATATATATATATATATATATATATATATATATATATATATATATATATATATCATCAATGAAGACTTACCTTCTCACAGAAATCCAGTTCCACACAATGAATTCACTATTACGTTATTACACAATAGTTACATCATTCCCTGTTGTTAAGCACTAAATTCTCTCATTACTTAGTAGCTAAGCACATTACTGTCTGAATCTCCACCTAACAACTTACCTTGCTATCCACCAGTTCTTCTAGCTTCAGCAACTGACTGACATAAGTTTAGCTTCACATCATACACTATTAACTGTGTCCTATTATAAAACAGCAACATAGTATATGCAACGATTGGCCCCACAAGGTAAATACAAGTTGAACACAAATCGCCAATATCACAGGGCTACATTTCAAGCCCGCAACTCAACTACACACGCTTGTAAACAAACACAACACACGGCCTAGTTTTCAGCGACGTTATCGATCGGTTTCTCATTAGCAATGCAAAGACAACCGCATATTTAATGAGTGTAGAACGATTGCGTTTTGTGAACAATTACAAAGTTAAATTAATTAACCAAGTAAATACCTGAATGGTTTGAACCAGACTCCAGTCAGCTATCAGAACTGTTCATTGGCACACATGCCGCAATGTGATAACAGTTCAGCTGTAACTTGGTTGAGGATAGACGCTGTACGAATTGGCTTAACAACGCCCTGCGTCTTCTCTCCTCGAGAGTCAGAAAGTGAATGACTATTCTAGCGCATTTCCCCAACGTACAAACTCATGCGCACGAGAAGTGAGTGCTCCTTGAGAAAAGTGAACTTCTCGGACAACATTCATTCCCCGCACTAGAATTCTAGATCTTTCTGCACGGGAATTTGGTGAAGCACCCGGCAACCCGGGTCAGTCAAATCCCGGTGTTTCGAGACGATTCTAGACGGAAAATTCCCATCGGCTTCCCCCAGTCTATTTATAACTGGGAAAGTCTCCGATGACACGCCAAAATAGTGCCGAATCCTGACGACAAAAGACAGATAAAGCGCCGTTTCGTCACATAGTCCCCCACTTTAAGAGGATCGAACCTGTCGTTCCACTTCTACGCAGAAACTGTCTATGTCGTTCTCCCTTCTTTCTTAGAGACCGGATGGCGGGTGAAGAAGTCAAACCCGACAATATTTCATAGGATACATTTACCACCTTTGGTGGGGTGACAAGCTATTCAGTATCACGGGTGATCAACGCCTACTCCGCTACTGCGATCGGGCATCTCGCAGTGTCTTGCGGACCAGAGCTCCCGTCTCGATCTGATTTAACGAGCGCTCCTGCCAGAGTTTACTGGACTTCTGCAACTCCAGCTTCCCCTTTCGAGGACCCAGCTGGACTGCAGTCGGTAGGTTTGAGGAACCAGAGGTCTGTGTACGTTTAGACACAACCCACCTCTTCCGACCACGGTTCCCAGTGTAGCTAGCACTGCGGGTGTTCCTTTGGCCTGTCATGTTCCCCCGAGCACCGGGCTGAACCGAAGAAGGTACCTGCACATACATATAAGACTTCCTATGGTGTGACAGGCTTTCCGCTACCTGACACTGAACCCCGAACCGTACTTTCAGCGAAACTTTGCGCCCTTGGGTGTGCAGACTTCTCATCGGGCTTCCCCTCATAGCGCATGAGGAGACTGGAATGGAAAGTAGAAGACTTTCCCAGGATCGCCACTCCATAGTGCTTGTGGAGCCCCACTTTATCCACTAGGAATGGGCCCTGCCACCCGATTTCGAATTCGTTCCCCTCGATTGGGAGTGGTACTAGAACTCGGTCTCCAACCGCGAAGGATATCGTCGTCTTCGTCCGTTTTTCTTGTGTGCATTTACGGCACTCAGGACAAGACCTGATATATCTCCGCACGTCGCCTGTCATTCCCGGTCACCAATAGTACCGGGAAAGACATTTACTGGTTGCCCTACAGTCAGATGTCCGGTTGGGGACCTGACATGTACCGTTCGCAGCAGATTAGCTATGAAGCTCTCAGGAACCAACTTACGTTCCTTCTACCGCTTCTCTGCTTCAGGTCTGAATTAACTGCGACAGGTTTCCAGAGCTGAACTTACCCTGAGTTAACGGGTTCACATCGTTGGACAACCTTTTCGAACAAGGATACAGCGTCGCATCCTTGCTCCGAGCAGTACTCATCACATCCGGGTGAGTTTTCCGGAGACTTACCTTTTCTAGACCCTCTTCATCGGTAGATCTGACCTGCCTAGACTTATGGATGCTAGGGTGCTTCTGGTTCGCCCAGAAACACGTACTTCCGGCCAAGAATCAAGGGATATAGAGGATCCGGTACTACTGCCGCCTGAATGCGTCCAGTAACGTACTTGCTCCGAATCTCCACATTGGCAATCGGGCAACGTAACGCTACAGCACTCCTTACTGGCTGGCTGTATCTCCGTTATCTCCCCGGTGAGTTGCTCTGGGCCTGTCAGGTGGGATGCAATTACAGCAGGAAATTGCAATCCTGTGTCATAGAAGGCACATCACCTGTTGCCCGTTCACTTCTACTCTCTCAACCACTGGAGGTCTTTTAGGTTCACATTCCCATCAACCGACTTCACTTTCCTGCATGGTCTATCCCTAACCTCTGCAAGACAAGCAAAGTGTAAAGTCCTTAGGCTTACTCTTGCACTCACTCGTATTGTGAGTGCTGGACTTGCAGAATTTGCACCACCGTTCACTCCACTTCCTCTTTGGAGAGCTAGGTGGGCTATTCTTACCTTGGTTGATGTTAGAGTTCTTCTCTAAGGAGTTTACCTGTTTACTTGGTTCAACAGAACCTTTGGTCCTCTTTGATGCCTTACGTGACTTACCTTGATCCTTATCTTTCATCTCGGATCAGTTGGACTGGTGTCTCCAGTCTCGCCATAGACTTCAACGTATCTTTCAGCTAACTTGGTGACTATATCTAATCTCTCAGCCCCATTCTCACCTAAGAAGTTTCGCAAGGGTTTCGACATTTGCATTCGCATCTGATCTACAACCATCAACTCACGAAAACTTTCATACTCCTCGTTAATTCCGGCCAAGGCCATCCATTTAAGAAGGTATGAGTTCAATCTCACACTGTATGCTGAAAACAGTTCACCAGGTTCCCGCTTGAAGTTCTAAACTTCCGTCGGTATGAGTGCGCTGTGATCTCAAATCTCTTCAAGAGAGCCGCTTTCAATGCCGGGTAATCATTCTGCAAACCCGGTGGCAAGCGTGCATACACTTCATAACCGGCGCCTCTGAAGTCCCTGGGAGAGTTTCAAACACCATTTCTGTTTGCCTAACCCCATTGCAATAGACATAGCTTCATACTTCTCCAAGTACTGATCTATCCGTTCTTTCTCAGGTTCGAACGGCTGTAAAGGCCACTTCATAGCCTGGTAGTCACGTCTACTGGCTGACTCTGAGCAGGAGGTACAACTCCTCCCAAAGCTCCATCAGTTACACCAGTAGCAGGCGCTTGTGCCTCAAGTAGCTTCATTCGATACTCATGGTCACGTCTCTCTCTGTCGGCTTCCAACTCAAGCCGTTTCATCTCGCTATCAGCAGCTATCTTCTTTCCCTCTAGAGCCACCTTACTGGCTTCAAGATCTCTTCTGCTCTCCTCCTCTCTCTTTCCTCTTGGCGAAAATTTCTTTCCACCTCTTGCACATAGGATTTCAATGCATCTCCCTC
Organism: Cepaea nemoralis; assembly: GCA_014155875.1. Lineage (NCBI taxonomy): Eukaryota > Metazoa > Mollusca > Gastropoda > Stylommatophora > Helicidae > Cepaea > Cepaea nemoralis. The sequence continues at coordinate 241,487 of JACEFZ010025534.1, forward strand.
TAGACCTAACTTCTGCCCAGTTGCCTGAACTTTGGCTAATTCTAACTCTTGGGTAGACATGTTGACTATGAGATGTGGTTATCTCAAGTATGTGTGGGTGAAGCAATACAATTAATCCCTAATAGTATTAACTAAACACCACAACACAAATGTCCGTCAGACAGATATGAGATAGGTAGAAGTAGTAGAATCTTAAGTAGACTGAAGTAGACGATAAAGACTAAGTCATTATCCCTACGAGAGGTTTCTACAACACACAGAGAACTGGGTATAATCCCGGACGGTCCCCCACTCTATTCTGGAGTGTGACAAGACGCCTTGGGTAGTGAGAGTTAACCACACCCGAGGTGTCTCTAGCACTCCCGTGTATTCTATCCCCAGGGGTTGGACAGGTAGATACACTGTTTCCTCTGCTGTTGACCTCGTATTAGTTAAATATGTCTACAAGCCCCTCCAGATTCTAGACCCCCACTAACTACCTACTCCCTTGGAACAATGAACACTGAGGCATCGTCCGAGACCACACTCAATAATTGCACAAAGAGTAAGTCAACATACATAAAGTTTATTCTACCCTTGAGAATATAGAACTGAAATGAACATCCTGATAGAATAATCTATTTACACAAGTAGAGGATAGAGTAGAGACAGAATCAGAGATATGGCTTCATTCATCATAAGGCTGAGAAGTAGATTGGATGCAGATGTCCCGTCCAGTCGGTCCGCCACTCACCCGGCTTCCTTCCAGTGAGATGACTAGAACCTTGGAGACCACTCCGTTCCCAGAGCTTGGATCAACAACAAGAGCGTTACCCCTGGACCTCACTCAACTGGACGAACTGCAACTTCATCACTTCCTAATGAGTCACTGTTAAAGTTAATAAACAGTTCTCTGTACACAGCCTGGCTGGGAGACCCTCCTCCTTGAGGTGACCCCAGTTACTCTTGACTTGATATAATGTCTGTAGCCAATGACCAATCTAATGGTCCCTAAGTCGTAGCGAGTACCCCTGGTTGGAGTAATAAACCAATGACCAATCTAATGGTCCCTAGATAGTAGTACATTCATACCCCTGGTTGGGTAATCAGATAGTTCTGGTGATACTTCACTAGAGTCCTACAAAAAAACAGTTCAATTTCTAGAGTCTATAAGTACACCATTTAAGTCATGCACGTATTTCATCCGGAGGCAACACTGTTCAGTTAGGACAATAATTAGTTGTCCGTTATCCCTGATAACACTTGAGTTAGTTTCTATACGGAAGCTGGTGTAGGTCTCATCATGACCTGCCACTAAAGCTGTCGTAGGAACCGCACAAGTTTATAGATCAATCTTGCTTCAAGTTTCCGACGTTTAGGCGGAACCACAATAGGTTTGGACTGGATGCGCTCCCAGAGCTGAGGTTACCCCTACTTGATACACCTCACTGGGTTAATCTAGCTACATCAATCACAAATAGTCTATTGTCTATTAACATTGAGCATGATTGCTCAGGTTGCTGAACCTCTCCTTCATTGCTGAAATAGAGCATCTGCTAATTCAGAAAAACGACACAAACCATCACGTCCCACATGTGCAATTCAGGGCACTGGAATCACTGGATAACATTCAGTCATGATGATTCACCCTTTCACATGGTGTGGTTTAGTCAGGCGTGGTAAGTAAGGAATTCTACCCTTCGCTGTGGTACACGAAGTGGTTTCAGGCAAACAACAATTGTAGTAGACTGGTTCCTCAACAGGCAACTCCTGAAAGGAAGAGCGATCGGTGAGAGTATTCTGGCCCAAACATTGGTCCACATGCATCCTATCCCTGACTACTCAACCTTCAGTCAGGCTCAATAGTTATTTAAATAACTAAAGCATTATCTCTATATTGAGAGTAGTAAAGCATGGGTTTCCTGTCAATGTCAGCTGGCCTCAAAGAACAGCCCGTCAAACAGAGTAAGTAATCAGAATGACGAGTCTGATCGTATGTCTCACCTATCCCTAATCATCTACCAGTTGTTGCTAACGTCACTAGATATAGTAATCAGTTATCATAGTTCTAAAATTAACAGAACTAAACATTAAGGTGAAGAGTCCCTGGACTCGTTCCTTACATTGGACATGTTCAATATTAAACATAATACTGATCACTGTACCATCCCTCGGGATATAGGGATAATACATGATCACATCAAGTATTTACACACACCGTTTTGCTGGTGGGACATCCTGCCCACCCTATAGCAAAACTCTTCTTATCAGACTCTTCCCTAGAGTCAAGAAGCCTTCTTGGTAAAACATGTTCCCCACATGTTCCAAGGGTTATGTTCCAGTTCTGCCCTTCCAAGTGGATTAGCCTTAGCCTGGACCGAACTTCATAGCTGGCCTGGTCTGCCAGCACCATACTTTCATAACTTGCTCTCAATCCCCATATCCCATATGTCCCCGCGTCTCATGCAACCTCCTTTTGTCCCTCCATACGTCTATCACACCAGCACTGACTCGCACTTGTGCACGCAGGAAAGGACAGGACAGTAAAGACAAGAATTAAGAACGCATGTTACATCGTGACGGTACGCATTGTTATCACGCGTCGAACCACTCGGCGTTCGGTATCGCTCCTAGAAGTATCACATAACATGACCTACTATATATACATCATGACACATCATAGATATATATATATATATATATATATATATATCATCAATGAAGACTTACCTTCTCACAGAAATCCAGTTCCACACAATGAATTCACTATTACGTTATTACACAATAGTTACATCATTCCCTGTTGTTAAGCACTAAATTCTCTTATTACTTAGTAGCTAAGCACATTACTGTCTGAATCTCCACCTAACAACTTACCTTGCTATCCACCAGTTCTTCTAGCTTCAGCAACTGACTGACATAAGTTTAGCTTCACATCATACACTATTAACTGTGTCCTATTATAAAACAGCAACATAGTATATGCAACGATTGGCCCCACAAGGTAAATACAAGTTGAACACAAATCGCCAATATCACAGGGCTACATTTCAAGCCCGCAACTCAACTACACACGCTTGTAAACAAACAGCAACACACGGCCTAGTTTTCAGCGACGTTATCGATCGGTTTCTCATTAGCAATGCAAAGACAACCGCATATTTAATGAGTGTAGAACGATTGCGTTTTGTGAACAATTACAAAGTTAAATTAATTAACCAAGTAAATACCTGAATGGTTTGAACCAGACTCCAGTCAGCTATCAGAACTGTTCATTGGCACACATGCCGCAATGTGATAACAGTTCAGCTGTAACTTGGTTGAGGATAGACGCTGTACGAATTGGCTTAACAACGCCCTGCGTCTTCTCTCCTCGAGAGTCAGAAAGTGAATGACTATTCTAGCGCATTTCCCCAACGTACAAACTCATGCGCACGAGAAGTGAGTGCTCCTTGAGAAAAGTGAACTTCTCGGACAACATTCATTCCCCGCACTAGAATTCTAGATCTTTCTGCACGGGAATTTGGTGAAGCACCCGGCAACCCGGGTCAGTCAAATCCCGGTGTTTCGAGACGATTCTAGACGGAAAATTCCCATCGGCTTCCCTCAGTCTATTTATAACTGGGAAAGTCCCCGATGACACGCCAAAATAGTGCGGATCCCGACGACAACAGACAGATAAGCGCCGTTTCGTCACATAGTCCCCCACTTTAAGAGGATCGACCCTGTCGTTCCACTTCTACGCAGAAGCTGTCTATGTCGTTCTCTCTTCTTTCTTAGAGACCGGATGGCGGGTGAGGAAGTCTAACCCGATCAATATTTCATAGGATACATTTACCACCTTTGGTGGGGTGACAAGCTATTCAGTATCACGGGTGATCAACGCCTACTCCGCTACTGCGATCGGGCATCTCGCAGTGTCTTGCGGACCAGAGCTCCCGTCTCGATCTGATTTAACGAGCGCTCCTGCCAGAGTTTACTGGACTTCTGCAACTCCAGCTTCCCCTTTCGAGGACCCAGCTGGACTGCAGTCGGTAGGTTTGAGGAACCAGAGGTCTGTGTACGTTTAGACACAACCCACCTCTTCCGACCACGGTTCCCAGTGTAGCTAGCACTGCGGGTGTTCCTTTGGCCTGTCATGTTCCCCCGAGCACCGGGCTGAACCGAAGAAGGTACCTGCACATACATATAAGACTTCCTATGGTGTGACAGGCTTTCCGCTACCTGACACTGAACCCCGAACCGTACTTTCAGCGAAACTTTGCGCCCTTGGGTGTGCAGACTTCTCATCGGGCTTCCCCTCATAGCGCATGAGGAGACTGGAATGGAAAGTAGAAGACTTTCCCAGGATCGCCACTCCATAGTGCTTGTGGAGCCCCACTTTATCCACTAGGAATGGGCCCTGCCACCCGATTTCGAATTCGTTCCCCTCGATTGGGAGTGGTACTAGAACTCGGTCTCCAACCGCGAAGGATATCGTCGTCTTCGTCCGTTTTTCTTGTGTGCATTTACGGCACTCAGGACAAGACCTGATATATCTCCGCACGTCGCCTGTCATTCCCGGTCACCAATAGTACCGGGAAAGACATTTACTGGTTGCCCTACAGTCAGATGTCCGGTTGGGGACCTGACATGTACCGTTCGCAGCAGATTAGCTATGAAGCTCTCAGGAACCCACTTACGTTCCTTCTACCGCTTCTCTGCTTCAGTCTGAATTAACTGCGACAGGTTTCCAGAGCTGAACTTACCCTGAGTTAACGGGTTCACATCGTTGGACAACCTTTTCGAACAAGGATACAGCGTCGCATCCTTGCTCCGAGCAGTACTCATCACATCCGGGTGAGTTTTCCGGAGACTTACCTTTTCTAGACCCTCTTCATCGGTTGATCTTACCTGCCTAGACTTATGGATGCTAGGGTGCTCTGGTTCGCCCAGAAACACGTACTTCCGGCCAAGAATCAAGGGATATAGAGGATCCGGTACTACTGCCGCCTGAATTCGTCCAGTAACGTACTTGCTCCGAATCTCAACATTGGCAATCGGGCAACGTAACGCTACAGCACTCTTACTGGCTGGCTGTATCTCCGTCATCTCCCCGGTGAGTTGCTCTGGGCCTGTCAGGTGGGATGCAATTACAGCAGGAAATTGCAATCCTGTGTCATAGAAGCACACCACGTGTTTCCCGTTCACTTCCACTCTCTCAACCACTGGAGGTCTTTTTGGTTCACCATTCCCATCAACCGACTTCACTTTCCTGCATGGTCTACCCTTAACCTCTGCAAGACAAGCAAAGTGTAAGTCCTTAGGCTTACTCTTGCACTCACTCGTATTGTGAGTGCTGGACTTGCAGAATTTGCACCACCGTTCACTCCACTTCCTCTTTGGAGAGCTAGGTGGGCTATTCTTACCTTGGTTGATGTTAGAGTTCTTCTCTAAGGAGTTTACCTGTTTACTTGGTTCAACAGAACCTTTGGTCCTCTTTGATGCCTTACGTGACTTACCTTGATCCTTATCTTTCATCTCAGATTAGTTGGACTGGTGTCTCCGGTCTCGCCATAGACTTCAACGTATCTTTCAGCTAACTTGGTGACTATATCTAATCTCTCAGCCCCATTCTCACCTAAGAAGTTTCGCAAGGGTTTCGACATTTGCATTCGCATCTGATCTACAACCATCAACTCACGAAAACTTTCATACTCCTCGTTAATTCCGGCCAAGGCCATACATTTAAGAAGGTATGAGTTCAATCTCACACTGTATGCTGAAAACAGTTCACCAGGTTCCCGCTTTGAAGTTCTAAACTTCCGTCGGTATGAGTGCGCTGTGATCTCAAATCTCTTCAAGAGAGCCGCTTTCAATGCCGGGTAATCATTCTGCAAACCCGGTGGCAAGCGTGCATACACTTCATAACAGGCGCCTCGAAGTCCCTGGGAGAGTTTCAAACACCATTTCTGTTTGCCTAACCCCATTGCAATAGACATAGCTTCATACTTCTCCAAGTACTGATCTATCCGTTCTTTCTCAGGTTCGAACGGCTGTAAAGGCCACTTCATAGCCTGGTAGTCACGTCTACTGGCTTGACTCTGAGCCAGGAGGTACACCTCCTCCCACAGCTCCATCAGTTACACCAGTAGCAGGCGCTTGTGCCTCAAGTAGCTTCATTCGATACTCATGGTCACGTCTCTCTCTGTCGGCTTCCAACTCAAGCCGTTTCATCTCGCTATCAGCAGCTATCTTCTTTCCCTCTAGAGCCACCTTACTGGCTTCAAGATCTCTTCTGCTCTCCTCCTCTCTCTTTCCTCTTGGCGAAAATTTCTTTCCACCTCTTGCACATAGGATTTTAATGCATCTCCCGCTAGACCTAACTTCTGCCCAGTTGCCTGAACTTTGGCTAAGTCTAACTCTTGGGTAGACATGTTGACTATGAGATGTGGTTATCTCAAGTATGTGTGGGTGAAGCAATACAATTAATCACTAACTAATAGTATTAACTAAACACCACAACACAAATGTCCGTCAGACAGATATGAGATAGGTAGAAGTAGTAGAATCTTAAGTAGACTGAAGTAGACGATAAAGACTAAGTCATTATCCCTACGAGAGGTTTCTACAACACACAGAGAACTGGGTATAATCCCGGACGGTCCCCCACTCTATTCTGGAGTGTGACAAGACGCCTTGGGTAGTGAGAGTTAACCACACCCGAGGTGTCTCTAGCACTCCCGTGTATTCTATCCCCAGGGGTTGGACAGGTAGATACACTGTTTCCTCTGCTGTTGACCTCGTATTAGTTAAATATGTCTACAAGCCCCTCCAGATTCTAGACCCCCACTAACTACCTACTCCCTTGGGACAATGAACAATTAGGCATCGTCCGAGACCACACTCAATAATTGCACAAAGAGTAAGTCAACATACATAAAGTTTATTCTACCCTTGAGAATAAAGAACTGAAATGAACATCCTGGTAGAATAATCTATTTACGCAAGTAGAGGATAGAGTAGAGACAGAATCAGAGATATGGCTCAATCATCATAAGGCTGAGAAGTAGATTGGATGCAGATGTCCCGTCCAGTCGGTCCGCCACTCACCCGGCTTCCTTCCAGTGAGATGACTAGAACCTTGGAGACCACTCCGTTCCCAGAGCTTGGATCAACAACAAGAGCGTTACCCCTGGACCTCACTCAACTGGACGAACTTCAACTTCATCACTTCCTACTGAGTCACTGTTAAAGTTAATAAACAGTTCTCTGTACACAGCCTGGCTGGGAGACCCTCCTCCTTGAGGTGACCCCAGTTACTCTTGACTTGATTATATATCTGTAGCCAATGACCAATCTAATGGTCCCTAAGTCGTAGCGAGTACCCCTGGTTGAGTAATAAACCAATGACCAATCTAATGGTCCCTAGATAGTAGTACATTCATACCCCTGGTTGGGTAATCAGATAGTTCGGCTGATACTTCACTAGAGTCCTACAAGAAAACAGTTCAATTTCTAGACTCTATAAGTACACCATTTTAGTCATGCACGTATTTCATCCGGAGGCAACACTGTTCAGTTAGGACGATAATTAGTTGTCTGTTATACCTGATAACAATTGAAATTAGTTACTATACGTAAGCTGGTGTAGGTCTCATCATGACCTGCCACTAAAGCTGTCGTAGGAACCGCACAAGTTTATAGATCAATCTTGCTTCAAGTTTCCGACGTTTAGGCGGAACCACAATAGGTTTGGACTGGATGCGCTCCCAGAGCTGAGGTAACCCCTACTTGATACACCTCACTGGGTTAATCTAGCTACATCAATCACAAATAGTCTATTGTCTATTAACATTGAGCATGATTGCTCAGGTTGCTGAACCTCCTTCATTGCTGAAATAGAGCATCTGCTAAATTCAGAAAAACGACACAAACCATCACGTCCCACATGTGCAATTCAGGGCACTGGAATCACTGGATGAATATTCAGTCACGATGATTCACCCTTTCGCATGGTGTGGTTAAGTCATTCGTGGTAAGTAAGGAATTCTACCCTTCGCTGTGGTACACGAAGTGGTTTCAGGCAAACAACAATTGTAGTAGACTGGTTCCTCAACAGGCAACTCCTGAAAGGAAGAGAGATCGGTGAAGAGTATTCTGGCCCAAACATTGGTCCACATGCATCCTATCCCTTGACTACTCAACCTTCAGTCAGGCTCAATAGTTATTTAAATAACTAAAGCATTATCTCTATATTGAGAGTAGTAAAGCATGGGTTTCCTGTCAATGTCAGCTGGCCTCAAAGAACAGCCCGTCAAACAGAGTAAGTATTCAGAATGACGAGTCTGATCGTATGTCTCACCTATCCCTAATCATCTACCAGTTGTCGCTAACGTCACTAGCTATAGTAATCAGTTATCATAGTTCTAAAATTAACAGAAATAAATATTAAAGTGAAGAGTCCCTGGACTCGTTCCTTACATTGGACATGTTCAATATTAAACATAATACTGATCACTGTATAATCCCTCGGGATATAGGGATAATACATGATCATATCAAGTATTTACACACACCGTTTTGCTGGTGGGACATCCTGCCCACCCTATAGCAAAACTCTTCTTATCCGACTCTTCCCTAGAGTCAAGAAGCCTTCTTGGTAAAACATGTTCCCCACATGTTCCAAGGGTTATGTTCCCGTTCTGCTCTTCCAAGTGGATTAGCCTTGGCCTGGACCGAACTTCATAGCTGGCATGGTCTGCCAGCACCATACTTTCATAACTTGCTCTAAATCCCCCTATCCCATATGACCCCGCGTCTCATGCAATCTCCTTTTGTCCCTCCATACGTCTATCACACCAGCACTGACCCACACTTGTGCACGCAGGAAAGAACAGGACAGTAAAGACAAGAATTAAGAACGCATGTTGACATCGCGACGGTACGCATTGTTATCACGCGTCGAACCACTCGGCGTTTGGTATAGCTCCTAGTAGTATCACATAACATGACCTACTATATATCATAGATATATATATATATCATCAATGTAGAGTTACCTTCTCACAGAAATCCAGTTCAACACAATGAATTCACTATTACGTTATTACACAATAGTTACATCATTCCCCGTGGTTAAGCACTAAGTTCTCTCATTTCTTAGTAGCTAAGCACATTACTGTCTGAATCTACACCTAAAAACTTACCTTGCTATCCACCAGTTCTTCTAGCTTCAGCAAATGACTGACATAAGTTTAGGTTCACATCATACACTATTAACTGTGTCCTATTATAAAACAGCAACATAGTATATGCAACGATTGGCCCCACAAAGTAAATTCAAGTTGAACACAAATCGCCAATATCACAGGGCTACATTTCAAGCCCGCAACTCAACTACGCACGCTTGTAAACAAACGCAACACACGGCCTAGTTTTCAGCGACGTTATCGATCGGTTTCTCATTAGCAAAGCAAAGACAACCGCATATTTAATCGTAGAACGATTGCGTTTTGTGAACAATTACAAAGTTAAATTAATTAACCAAGTAAACACCTGAATGGTTTGAACCAGACTCCAGTCAGCTATCAGAACTGTTCATTGGCACTTATGCCGCATTGTGATAACAGTTCAGCTGCAACCTGGTTGAGGATAGACGCTGTACGAATTGGCTTAACAACGCCCTGCGTCTTCTCTCCTCGAGAGTCAGAAAGTTAATGACTATTCTAGCCGCATTTCCCCAACGTGCTAACTCATGCGCACGAGAAGTGAGTGCTCCTTGAGAAAAATCAACTTCTCGGACAACATTCATTCCCCGCACTAGAATTCTAGATCTTTCTGTACGGGAATTTGGTGAAGCACCCGGCAACCCGGGTCAGTCAAATCCCGGTGTTTCGAGTCGATTCTAGACGGAAAATTCCCATCGGCTTCCCTCAGTCTATTTATAACTGGGAAAGTGATGATGACACGCCAAAATAGTGCTGAATCCCGACGACAACAGACAGATAAAGCGCCGTTTCGTCACACGGCTTGATCACTTCGCCACAGAGTGGCCATTCGTAACATTCATTATAATATACCCTACGGTGTAGGGTCTGAAAAATAGTCTTTAGACTCATTATATTGCTCCTCTCCACGGAAATCTTTAGTATCATGTGTTATTGCTATTTTAATTATTTTGATAACTAGATGTAACATTTGAATTTTTTCTAACGGTAGCTTCTATATACAACATGGAAGCAAAACATAGCGATGTAATTGATTTTTTTTTTTTTAAACCTTTATTGAGTGTTAAGAAACATTTGCATTTGTATTGTTCGTGTTGTTACAGAGCGTTGCATGTGGAAGTGTAGGTGACATATGCGCAAATTTTTACAACATTTGTTTTAACATTTTTACATTTGAAATGGGGGGGGGGGGGGGGTAACGAAAAAAGAGTACAACCAACAACAAGACGATAGTATACCATTTTTTTCCCTCTGTCACCCTCTCACCTGTCAGCTCCAACCCCACCAATACCATCATCACCACTTGGTAATGAGGAAAATGGCAGTAAAACTTGTTGGAACCAACCGGTGAAGGCAGCAGCAGCATCAAAACCAACAGTATCGAAAACATTCCTTTATTGACATTGTTGTAAGGAAATAATTTAAAACAAATGCGTGATGGTAGTGCGTCGTTGTTATTTCCCCTGCCGCCCCGCTCTCCTGTCAGATCCAAAACTCCTACCAAATACCATCACCACTCCGTGATGATGAACATGGCGGTGTAGAACCAAACGGTGATGGTGGCAGCAGAAAAACAACAATCACAGTATCAAGAGGTGAGAAAGGGGGATGTGACAGTTTACGGGTTTACAAAGCCATATGTATTAATAATGATTACAATGATAATAATGCAAGGAAACACTCAAATACATATATAAGGGTGATAAACACAAAAACAGTACCATTTAACAGCAATGATAATAACAGCAATGATAATAATAATTAAACATGTGATTCCATTTGCTAAAATGATTTTCTTAGGAATGGTGTTTACATGAAATACATCTATAATAATAATGACAAGGAGTAAAACTGCTAAGGGTGATAACAGTAATAGCAATGATAATAAACAGCAATGATAATAATAATTAAACATGTGATTCCATTTGCTAAAATGATTATCTTTGGAATGGTGTTTACATGAGATGCATCTGCAATAATAATGACAAAGAGTAAAACTGCTAAGGGTGATAACAATAACTGCAATGATAATAAACAGCAATGATAATAATAGTTAAACATGTGGTTCCATTTGCTAAAATGATTATCTTAGGAATGGTGTTTACATGAAATTCATCTACAATAATAATGACAAGGAATAAAACTACTAAGGGTGATAACAGCAATGCTAATAAATGCAATGATAAATACGCAATGAAAATAGTGATAGTCCCACTCTCACCCATTTGACCCACCACACTAATGGGTAATGATGGTAAAGGCAGGATAATTTTTGGAACCAAAGGGTGAGGGTGTCAGCAAAGGCAACAAACAAAACCATGAGTGAGGGGAGGGGGGCACATGGGAAAGGGTTTTTTGTTTATTACTAATGATGACAATAATAATAATGGCAAGAAGAGGCATACTGAGGGTAATAACAGCAATTATAAAAAACAGCAAGGGTATTAATAGTTATGAAAATGATAACATTTTTACAATATGTGATTCCATTTGCTAGGATGATTTTCTTTGGAATGGTGTTAACATAGCCTAGCAGGTACATACACTTGCAAACTGCAGTTTTTAGTAATACTTGGAGTAAAGGAGTGGGTTATATTTTCCTCCTTGTTTTTTTTCCCTAAATGTAGGGGTTCATTCATATTTTCCTCTGTGTTCTCTCTTTCTTTTGTTTTTTAAAAATAAAATTTAACCAAGCATTTGTATTGACACAAGTGTTTACAGTATCATTGGTTTGGTAACCATTTGTGATTTTGTATTTATTCATTCAACACTCACTCACATGATTCAAAGGGGGTGACAAAGAGAGGAAGGGACATGACCACTCTTTATGATGGTACAGGCTGGACAAATGTTTGAAACAAAATAGTGGAGGTAGTAGCAAAAGCAACAAAATTTAAGCAAAGGTGGGGGGGGGGACATGGGAGATGAAGTTGTAAATTAATAATGATGGTATCCTTAATACTTTTCAAATTAATGATACTAAAGATAATAAGGGTGAGGTAATGATAGTAATAATGATAGTGATCATAATAATAGTAGACATTTTCATAATAATAAAAATAATAAATAACAACAAACATTTATTAATAATAATAGTAATAGTAATAATAATAATAATAATAATAATAATAATAATAATAATAATAATAATAATAATAATAATAATAATAATAAATAGTATAACAGATATGTGATTTTATTTACTAAAGTGATAATCTTAGTAGTGGTGGTGGTATAGCACAACAAGTGCATTTAAAGCAAAACATTCCATAAATAGTAATTTGGAATGGGAGGAGTTGATTTTCTTTTCTCCTTTTTTCTTTTCCCCTTATCTATAAGGGTTGAAACCATCATTTTGAAGCAAATAAAACAAGCATTTATACTTCCACTATTCTTTACATAAGGGATTTTCCATTGGTCTTTTGACCATATGTGATCTTTTTTAATCATTCACTCACCATTCACTCACAGTTTCTACTTTCTTTCTCGCCCTCATGTATACCAAATTTGTAATAAAATAAGGAAGAGTACATATGATTTACTCTGGAAATAGTTGTGATATCTTGTGTGTGTACATAAAGGAAATTAAATGTGTGTTATATGTGTGGTGTTTGTATCTGGCAAAATTTCTGCAGGTCCATATAAGTTGTCTGTAGTAAGAAAGTGCTACAAGTAGTTTTGTATGTATGTCCTTAGCTGTCTGTGGTATAGTATTAAGAAAAATTGCTTTATATATGTCGGTTTGTTTGCCTGTGTGTGTTTGTATGAGGTGTTTGAGTGTTGCGCGTGTGGCAGTAATTGTTGGACATGTATAATAAATGTGTTCCTCTGTCTCTTGTGTGTTGTTTCTACATAATTGACATTGTTTGGATATGTATGCTTCTACCTGTGTTGTGGGGGACATACTGTATAACAGTCTATATGTGATTTCCTTTGCTTTTGGAGTTATGTGTTTGTTGTGTAGGTTTGAAAAAGTGCATGTGAAGTCAGTCATGAAGTATTTGTGTCCTCTTTTAATCCTAAGTCTTAGTGATGGTGCTTGTTCTCTAACTAAATGTTTGTATATTGTGTGTGTTGTTTGCTGTATTAACTGTTCATGTCCTTTTATTGCCTGTATGCATGTCTGATAGAATGTTGGCAGTCTTCCCTGGTAGTGTGCAGTTGCATTGTTAAGAGGTGTGAGATGTTTGATGTTGTGGCCTATGTAGTATAGTGCTAGTCTGTTCTGTTCTGGGTGTCTGATGATTTTACCTATGTGACTGATTCTAAGTGACAGTATTTTTGTCTGGATGTCCTGTAGTGCAAATCCCGCCTTGTTTTCTGTCTTGTATGAGAGTTTTGTATTGAATGCTGTGTATTGTGTTGGTGAAGATGAAGCGTCTGATTTGTTTGTTTATGTTTGTGATGGTCTGTTTGAGAGGGTCCAGTACTGTCACTAAATATATTATTTTGGGTAATATGTATGTGTTAACTATTGTGCTTCTACCAAATATTGTGGATGTCTTGTACCTATACCTGTGTAACATGTCTGTGATCTGTTCGGTCAGTGCGTGCCATGTCTGTCTGTGTGTTTCTGTGGGATCGCATGGAAATGTGATCCCATACAGCTTCATGGTGTCTATGTGTTTCAGATCTGGAGGGAAATCAGCCTTTTGTTTCCACTTCCCCAGGCCCATTATCTGTGATTTCTGTACATTAATTTTGGCTCTACTGCCTTTTCCAAAATGGGTAAATATTCCTTATTGATGTGTTGCTGGTGGGAAAGAAGGCAGTGTCATCTGCATAGGCGATGAGCTTCTGCTCTCCTATCCCATGCAGAAAGGTTCCTTTAATACTAGTGTCTTGCCTTATCTTCTCTAATAAAGGTTCTAGAGTGAGCACATACAGGAGTGGTGGTAAGGGACATCCCTGTCTTACAGATCTCGTGAGCCTGAAGCTAGCTGTCAGTGAATGGTTCACCAACACTCTGTTCTCAGGATTTTTGTACAAGATCTGTATCCACTGCCTGTAGTATTCTCCTATGTTACAGTGTTCTAGTGCCCTAGGCAGGTAAGTGAGGGAAATTCTGTCGAAGGCCTTCTCTTGATCCAAGGATAAGACGGAGGATGGACAGTCTTTTCCATGTGTGTAGTTGATAATGTCTCTAATGAGGTGTGTGTGGTTGTGTATATTTCTGTCTTTGACACTGCACTGTTGGTCTGGGTGTATTAGTGTTGGCATGAAAGGTTTAAGTTTGTTGGTGAGTGATTTGGCGAGTATCTTGTAGTCTGTGTTGAGTAAGGAAATTGGTCTGTAGTTCTTTAGTTGTGTTTTGTCAGTTTATCCTTGCATATGAGTGTAATGTAAGACATGTTGCAGCTGTCCGGGAGATTTTTTTTGTCAAAGGCTTTCTGATAGACTTTGAGGAGAAGATTGCCTAGAATAGGAAAGAAATGTTGGTAGAATTCTACTGTCAAACCGTCTGGTCCTGGAGTTTTGTCTTTGTTTAGTGTGCTTAGTGCCTGTGTTATTTCTGTCAGTGTCAGTTCTGTGTCCTTGTCTGTGTCAGATAATTTCTTTGTGTACTGTAAGAAGTTGTAAGAAGCAAAACATAGCGATGTAATTGATTTTTTTTTATTTTTTTTTTAAAAAACGTTTATTGAGTGTTAAGAAACATTTGCATTTGTATTGTTCGTGTTGTTACAGAGCGTTGCATGTGGAAGTGTAGGTGACATGTGCGCAAATTTTTACAACATTTATTCCAACATTTTTACATTTGAAATGAAGGGTAACGGGAAACGAGTACAAACAACAACAAGACGGTAGTATACCATTATTTTCTTTCTGCAACCTTTTCACCTGTCAGCTCCAACCCCACCAATACCATCATCACCACTTGGTAATGAGGAAAATGGCAGTAAAAAATTGTTAAAACCGACCGGTGAAGGCAGCAGCAGCATCAAAACGAACAGTATCGAAAAGGTGGGGGGGGGGGGAGGGGGGGGGTTGTCAAGGAGTTTCCTAGTTTACAATGCAGAAAGGTAGTTGTTGCATTTGTATTGTTCGTGTTGTTACATGCGTACTGTGTGTTCAGTATTTGTGTGCGTGTTTTTACAGAGCGTTGCATGTGGGCGTGTAGGTGACATATGCGCATATATTACAAATATTTTATACATTTAAACATTTCTCCATTGACATTGTTGTAAGGTAATATTTTGAATCAAGAGCATGATGGTAGCGGGCTGTTATTATTTCCACTGCCGCCCCGCTCTCCTGTCAGCTCCAAAACCTCCTACCAAGTACCACCACCCTCGGTGATGATAAACATGGCGGTGCAGAACTGAAACAAAACGGTTAGGGTGGCAGCAGAGACAACAATCACAGTATCAAAAGGGTGGGAAAGGGGGATGTGATAGTATACGCGTTTACAAAGCCATATATATTAATAGTGATTACAATGATAATAATGCAAAGTAACAACCAAATACATAAATATCATAGTGACAAGGAATAACAGTGCTGAGACTAGTCACTATGAACTATGAACTAGTCTAGTGATAGACTCAATGATAATTCTATAATAAATAATAGTTTTATCATGTGATTTTATGTGCTAAATTGATTACCTTAGGAATGGTGTTTACATGAAATACATATAAACCAAAACCCCTTTCCAATGCGCCCCCCTCCCCTTGCTCATGGTTTGGTGCTGCCTTTGCTGATACCCACACCGGTTTGGTTCAATATTTATCCTGCCTTTACCATCATTGCCCAGAGAGGGGGGTAGTGACATTGGTGGAGTGGAACCAAATTGGTGAGAGGGTGGCAAGGGAAACAAAATGTAAAGATTGTAAAAATTTGTGCTAATATTGATGCTTGTTTACTTTCTACAATAAGTTTAAAAAAAAAATAGAGGAAGGGAAAAAATGAACAAACCCTTACAAATAAGACCAAAAGAAAAAAAAAACAATAAAAAAGGAGAAAAAGGTAACCAACTCCTTTTACTTCTGCTATTATTGAACATTGCATGTTGCAAGTATATGTAAATTTAAAAAAAAAAAATAAGCAAGGAGAAAAAAAGATAACCAACTCCTTTTTACACCTACTATATTATTAAACAGTGCAGGATGCAATTGTTATTGTATGCACCAGTCATATTTTAACACCATTTCTAAGAAAATCATTTTAGCAAATGGAATCACATGTTTGGAAAATGTGATCATTATCCAAACAAATCCTACCATTGTGTTTATTAATATTAGCATTGCTCAGGTAGCAATTTCAGAATTATCGCCCTTTTGTTTAGCTCTTCACTGTTTTTTGTGTAATTTTGCGAACTTTTTCCTGCGTCCTCGAACGATCACTTCCGGTTTGACATGGACTGCTAAAAGAACAAAAAAAAACGAAAGCAGTATGGTACGATCAAAGGGGAAGTTATTCTCATATATTTAGAAGTGGTTCAGCTAGCTAAACGCCAAGTTATTATATAAAAAAAAACGATTTATCTGGATTATATTTGGTTCTTTTCACGATTAGTAAGGTAATTTGTTTTATAACTCATGTAATTGAAAATTCCCTTCATTTTTTCTTCCATATTTGAATTCCCCGTTCAATTTTACATAAATATGAAGAGTTTCAACATTCCAGGTGTTTGCAGACGTTCAGGACAAAATATTTAGTGACATGGCCACGGCCGGCCGTCATACTCATACTCCGATTGCGGCGCCGATACAATAAACTATAGCGGACCTGTATTTATTTACAATTAGAACTGGTAATTTAAGTACTAACATTAAACAGAATACAAATGTCATGTGTAGCAGTAATGTATCTGTGTACTTGCATAATAATTAATATTTCAGCATTTTACATGTCTGAAAATAATTTTCAAAGCCAGTTTTCAGACCCGTCTGTAAACTTGTAAGGTGTTAAGTAAGGAGTACTTTTTTTCTTGCAGCACTTAATTATTTAAATTTAAATACAGTACTGTAAAATAAGTTATATGTTTTAAATAAGTTAGTATTTAATTTTTAATTGCTGACTATTAATTAATTATTAGATACAGAACAGTGTGCTGTAATTGTAGAGCAGAAGGTAGAAATCAATTTTTAGTGAACAGTTAATTATTTTAATATTTAATATTTTAATTTTTTTATTATTTAATATCTTAATAATTAATTAACTGCTGCTTAATTTGTGCAGCAGTCACAAACTTAGTTACTTACATTAATGTTTATAATATTTAGTCAACAAAAGAAAGCTGTCGCAATGCAGTTAGTACTCATCTCATCTCATCATGTTCCTCTTGTACCTTGCGGTGTCGAGGTGAAGTATAAACTTCGTGAGAGTGCCCGGTTATGGGCTTCATATATCGATATTCCCATGGACTCTGCTATTCCCTCCGTCCAACGTTTACGTGGTCGGCCTCTTCCTCTGTTTCCATCTGGTCTGTACATCATTGCTTGTTGTGGCATGCTGTTGACTGGTAACCTACTTGCATGGCCAAACCATTTGACTTGCTGCTTTCTAATAAAATCTAGTGCTGCTTTAACCCCCACTTTAGTCAGTCCGTTTATACTTCTTAGTTTTTCTACGAGCAGTATGAAGATCCCCTGCCGGCTTGCTAGGCCAGTCACAGGTTTAGGACACAAATCTGACCACAGGGAGTCCATCCCCTATGGCGAGCCATAGCCCCGTTAGCCCATGACCTCACGGTCATGGTTGCCCGGTCTGCACCACGTGGAGGTAGGGGTTGACTTGTGTAGTCTGCGGGTCATCGGCAGGCTACTAATTTTCGCTCTTCACCCCTCCTGGGAGAGGCTAGCCGATCCTAACCCTGCTGGCTGCAGGGTCAGGCGCATTCCACACCTTGCAGTTAGTACATTAAGACAATATGATACATTTTCATGAATTGTTCTTTCACTAACGACGAACATTTCACATGACATTTAATTAATATAATAAATGTGCAGCTATTTTTAACTAGCAATTAGGTCACAGCACATCATAACAAAAAGTCTTATAAGTCAATTGCATCTTTGTCAGAAACTCTGAGACTCTTGTGCTTTGTACGATGCTTTCACCAGGCCGCTGTGGGGAAAGAGACTGAGCAAACCTGGTGCAATGAAGTTGATCCTCTCATTCCTCTCGACATTCTATCGAAAGAGGAATATTATCTTTACTTTCCTGTTACCAAATCATAAGTAGAAACCCCATTTTAAAATATTCTCTGTATAGGCAAATATTAATAATAATCATCATAAAGTGCCGGCTGGCGTAGGCGTTCATGGCTTTCCACAAATCTCGGTCTTTGGTGTTCTGGATCCTAATACTAAATTATATTATACACCTGCGTTATACACCTGAGAGAAGTGAGGAGTCTCGTTCATGTCAACGAACCAGGCAAGCTAATACAGGAAAGTACTCTTACTAATAATTTACATAAATTAAAAAAATTAGTTGTGAAACATAAACAGCAATTAACCAAAGAATGGCCATCACTTGTGACACTCTTTCTTAAACCATTTCCTGGGACATTCAAGATTCTGCCTGTCACACCTTTGCCACAGCCTGTGTCAATTTGATAAAACAATTCAGATGCACACCTTCCTGTGGTGAGTTTCTATATATTTGAATAACGAAGACACAAACAATAGATTGCACGATTTATTGCCTGGCATATTTCGCTGCATCTCGTCAGGTACATACTGCAGAAATCTGAAAATATAAAAAGTATAAAATTACACAGAGTAATGAAGCTTACATAAAAGAATAACAAAAAACAAATGCCTACACAAAATACAATAAATAATCACGGAGAAGACCCTCCAGTGACTACATTGTTAATTAGGTCATGGCACATCCTATAAAAAAAAAATAATACGCCAAGGTAGGCCTCGCCGCCCCGGACGCAATGATATATGGCACAACGTTGTCCGTTTAAAAATAAACAAGCCACGGTAATAGAAGGCAAAGAATAAACAAATGGCGGCCATTTTAAATTGTTAATTAGGTCACGGCACATCCTATAAAAAAAAAAATAATACGTCAAGGTAGGCCTCGCCGCCCCGGACGCAATGATATATGGCACAACGTTGTCCGTTTACAAATAAACAAGCCACGGTAACAGAAGGCAGAATTTCTCAAGTTTCCAATCTTAGGGCCGCGATAAATCCTGACTTATCAGTTAATTCATCATTGCACTTCCTGGTATTAAATTACGTCACCATATAATTCATAACTCCGCTTAGAATCAACGTATAGTCTTCGTTGAGATACCGTTGGATTCGTCTCGTCAAGCTCTATCTAACTGGTATGATTTCATAAGTTAAAACCCAATTTTTAACTATTGACCAAAATGACAGTGTCGTCACCCTTAGTAGCGATGTAATTGAAACGATGTATACGTTGTGAAGAGAAACCAGAGCAACACATTATTCGATCAGATGGCAAATATCCCTCAAGGTCGTGCAGGTTTTTTATACTGTTGTTACATTGCATTATACCCAATCTAAAATATACGTAATAAAGAAACAAAATATGTCACCCACTTATAATCTTCGTATTAGAACCATCATGATAGCATTCAAGTGTCAGATTCCAGTATGAGTTATTCAACAGCAAAATTTTCAATCAAATTATCCGAAACAAACTCCGAAGAGTCATGTCCCTTCTTAACAGTTAAATAAATATTATGCCCAATTATTTTACGGATAACATCTTTCCCCTCCCTCCTCTCCCTCCCTCCTTCCCACCTATCTCTCGCGCGCGCGCGTGGGAGTGAAAGGACACTAAAAGGACGCCGGTTTTATGACTTCATTTCGGATCTTGTCAGTTTTTCCTCAAAATATTATGAAATGATAAATCGTATTCTGTATTCTTAAAGTTAATTTCCTAACAGTGGACAGCATTTTGCATATTTCAGAAATGAAGCTCATCTTCGGGATTTTAATCTTCTGTATAATTTAATACACACACACACATGTCCGGCCGGTCTCCCTGGCCTACGAGTTAACGTCTTTCTCCGTGATCCCGTATAATCTCGTGCGTAACGTAACCTGCGCGGGAATCGGTAGCGGTTCTCGTCGCGTTTGGTGACTTACGGGGTATGTGAGCAGGTCGCTCAGAAAACAATGGCACACTACTGAGCGTTATCTTGCCTAGTAGATCAACAGCAGGTGAAAAATGCTGGTGTTGACTGCAACGTCCTGTAAGGGATATGCAACATTATATATATATATATATATATATATATATATATATATATATATATATATATATATATATATATATATATATATATATATATATATATATATATATATATAACTGAATTAGACATGACCGTGGGCCAGTGCAAACCTTTTGAAATGTCTGCCTTACTGGTATCAAAGGCCTAGGTCAGGGGTCACCAAACTGTTTTCACGGCGAGCCGGATAACTGACAGAATGACGAGCGCGGGCCACATACTTATTCGTTCCTAATCCCGTATACCCGCGTTCGAAACACAGTTTCGAGCGATTTTGCTGCAGACCGCGTTGCGCTGGTTTTTTACGCTATGGTATGGGCGCCGGTCGTAAAAAAAAATGGCAAACTACTGAACATAAACTTGACAGCACATCAACAACAGCAAACAACAGCTGTTGTTGACGGCAATCGTCTTGTAAAGGATAAGCAACTAACTTTAATAGTACTTGCAAGCCAGAAAGAAAGCTTTGGGGGGGGGGGGGGGGGAGAGACAAAACCTAAGTTAATCAGGGGTGAGTGACCTGCAATGCACACAAAAAAACAAAACAAAAAACAAAGACAACCAACATATTTATTTACTTTTAAAAAAAAAAACAAATTATCAAAAAAAGCTACGTTAGCAAACAGATAGATACATCAGACCTAGTGTGCACATATCTGAGTCTCACAAAGTCAGCAGCAGAAAAGGTTAGTGAGATTTGTGAAACTGATATTTGGCTTTCAAGATATCATCAATGCTTGGTTTGGAATTGCTGCATCCAATCAAGAGAATTGCTTTCAAATGTTCATCAGTCAATCTCGTTCGATGTGTTGACTTCACATACTTCATTTTTGAAAATGTTTGCTCACAGACATAAGTTGTTCCAACCACTGATGCCATACCGATGAACAGAGCGCCCGGAATGTGCAAATCTTCCAATTGAGTCCTGATTTGCCCCATCAGACCCTTCCTCACTCTAGCCATGTTTTTTCCCCCATCAACTGTAACACTCGAAGCTGATTCCACTGAAGGTTATAGTCTTGCAATACATTTTGCACTTCCAATAAAATGTCTTTTCCATTTGTTGTTCCACGCATGCTGCAAACGGATGCCAACTCTTCCGTTATCTGAAATTCCTAGTTGACATCTCGAATGAACACGAGAAGTTGTGACGTACTCGAGAGATCAGTAGACTCATCCAGTGCTAGAGAATACCACAACAAGTTCCTAGCTTTCTCGCGTATCTGTAGCACTATGTTCTCTCCAAGTTCTTCTGTTCTTCGCATAAATGAACTTGCAGAAAGGCTGATAGTTCCAAACAAATCGGCTTTCTCAGGACATTTGCTCCTTCCACCAAACACTCTTTGATGAAGTTGCCATCAGTAAACGGGTTTCCTCGTTCTGCCATCTTATGCATTATTTTGTAACTTGTACGAGTGACAGATTCAGTTTCAGCAAACGTTCTCGTGAAGAGATCTCTTTGTGTTTCTAAACCACGTTTTGTGGACTCATATTTCTCAGAGCGCAACTTTCCAGAAAACTGTGAATATGTAGATAGATGTTTTGTTTCGTAGTGTCGCCGAAGATCGTACGCTTTCAAAACGGCAACACTTTCGCTGCATATTACGCAACTGATTTTCTGGTCCTTTGATTCCACAAAGAAGTACTTTACGCCCCATTCTTCATTGAAAACGCGACACTCGGCGTCCACTTTTCTTTTCTTAGTAGCCATAATGAAGGGTGAAGTACACAGGATCTGAAAATGAAAAAGAGATTGAATTAGAAATATATAAGATTAAAACCCTATTGAAACACAAGAAATGCAGAAGACTAGAGATCACTGGTGAAGCTATGGCTCACTAAAGGTACATATACAATGTATAGGTACCTTTGGTAATAGAATATATCTCATAATAAAGTTGCAAAATATATAAATAGGGCCGGCCTAACTAAACAGCATAGAGCAGAGTTTTTCAACCGCGGTTCCGCGAATGGCAGTCAGGGGTTCCGCCGAAACAGACGAAATCGTCTAAATACAACATTTCTGCCCACCTGGTTTATTACATAAAGTAGGACAGAAACTTGGATCATCGCACAGAGTTCCTTGAGCAACGTAAATATTTGCGTAATCATATGATCCAGCAGAAAGGTTGTAAAATACTGGCCTAAAGACCTGCTCGATTAAGACCTTGACCGGGAAATTCTTCTGAGCTGGGGATAATATTTTCGTAAAAACACGAGGCTACTATGGCACTTTTATGCTACGTTTGCAACTTATTTGCCTCTAATCACACTTGTAGTTCACTTACCTATCACTGTCAAACAAAGATATCCGTGTTACATACCTACAAAATGGATGACTGGCAAAAAGAATTAAATATTTCTGGAGCATCGGACCCGTGTTTACAGCCGCACGCATCTGGGGAATGGAAAAATGCGCGTGGGTGTGTGTATGTGTGTGTGTTGCCATGGACACCATGGTGACGTCAGAGCGTAGGTGGCGCTACGACGAACCAGGGAAGGACTTGGGATGGAGCGAAATAAACAAACATTACAATAAACAAGACAATCTAGATACAATAATTTATAATTGAAAATGGTAAATTTAAGACACATAGCAGCCAAGAGGTCACTGCCAGTGTAAAGATCTCCTATAATTCTAAACATAATATTTACATTTAAATTGTATCACAACGTCTCGTGTTCCGTACTTTATGTCAAGCAAGTTCGAGTACCGTCGGTGGATGAAATGACGTCGCCGGCCGGATCCGGCCCGCGGGCAGTAGTTTGGTGACCCCTGGCCTAGGTGATAGAAATGAGAGAGTTGACAGATTGACAGCATGAGCAGAATACCATGACATGATAATAGGTAACACCTGGTTCAAAAATCATCCTTGACGATTATATACGTGGAAAAGCCCTGGAGATAAGATAATATTCGCTATCAAATTGACTACATAATAATTGGAAAGAGATTCAGAAGCAAAATTCAGTCCCTTACTATTTTAAACTGTAAGGACTGCGCTTGAATTTAAGCGAGCGAACAAAAAAGAAAAAAAAACACAGAAAAAAGAAGCAGTTTTGTAGTAGCAAGCACCAGCAGCAGGGGGAAATAGTGACAATGTGCCAATTATAGGAAAATTAGGTTAAAACTTAATACCACAAAGAAAACCCCAATGATATTAGATCTAGCATTACTTAAAACAGACAAGAAATTAGAGAAAGGCACAACGTTACTGTAAAGAAAAGATATAATGCCTTGGATATCATGCAGATTTTCATGAACAATGGGAAATGTGCGGGAATCAATCCAACAAACATCAAAAGAAATTATTTCATATAAACATAGAGCTGAAAAAAAAATGGATGACAGATGAGTTTTGCAGAAGATAGTTACATATTGTAATATAATTTTTCAGAAGCGTAACATCGCGGTAAATATTTTCAGGACGACAAAATCAGAGTTCACCGCAACATTACTAACTTTGTTAAATATTACTACAATCCCATATTTTGCAAGGACAGAAAATGGTCCACGGGAAAGCCTAAACATGGAACGGAAAAAAAGCTGAGATATAAACAGCAACAACCGGTTTCCGGCCTCATTGTACAAACTAAAACGACAACTCGTCACAAACCAAGAGAAAGGCCGGCTGTGCCTGCGGAATGGTAGCTTCTTAACGCATGCCGACCATGTTAGAAAAGTCTAGAAAGAATAGAAGGACGAAAACCCGCGGCCAGTATGAAGATCTGACATCTTGGTGTTGTGAACTGTTGACATGTGTCGTGACGCCGTCCTGTTTGGATGAAGGTGAATAGAATATGTATTTTAAATCTTAGTTTAGTCTGTGAGTCTTTTTCCCAGAAGAAGAGTGGTAAGTCAGTATTGTTGAACCATGTGGGAAGTTCTTAAATTAATTTAGTAATAACTAAACAATATATTCAGTTCTCATAGCCTATGGGTAAACTGTACAATAAGAATAACCATAGCGAGTTTTATTTTCCTCCCAAAGTAAACAACTGATTTAATGTATAAATATTAGACACATGTTGTACATTTTATTTCTTAAGCACTGAAACTCAGTCTGCAATGAATTAGAGTGGTAACTTAAGACTTAAGAAAACTCAGAATTCTTAGTGCAGTGGTAAGGACATATGGTACATGTGCTCAAACTGGTAAGATTTAAAACTAGTTTACCTCTGCCAGCACTGATAGAGAAATTAGTGTAATGTGTATAATCATGTAGATTTGAGCACATTAGTCAGTAGATTTACTTTGTGACATGAGCACATGGACAAACAAATAGTCTTCTTGCAGTTCCACACACATGGGAACCAAAAATAGTTCTATAGGTATCATAATTTGTGTGATGTTAAAGCACACATGTGGTAAGGCAAATATATTTTCATGGTTGTCAAACATGTGGAATAATAATATGTGTGCCACATAATAGTGCGTAATCAACCGCCATACAAGAATGATTATAGTTCATAATGAATGAATGCGGATGAGTGTATCGCATAAATTGTATGTATTTGATGAAAGCATGATGTGACTCATGGATTTAATGTTGCTAAATCCTTGGTGAATTTCATAAATATGTCTACTGATCACATAAATCTATGTCATTGCTGGTAGCATAACTGTGAGGATTCATGTGTGATTTTATTATTGTTAAACAGATGTGAACGTATCATTTGGTAACAACACATCAGTATGACTATTCATCATCCAGGAAATATTATAATTTCTGAGGAAAGATGAGAATGACTGAGATTCTAATGTAATGTCATAGTGGTTAAATCTGTGAATTTATCATGTGTAAAGCACAGACATATACTAATTGTAATTCCTATAGATATGATATGTCTGGTGAATAATTGTGAAATGAGAGATTTCATTGTGATGTCAGTATGTTAAACATTTTATGTTGTCATTGGGAAATCACATAAGTATAATTACTCACTTTACATGCAAGTATGAAGGATGTTTGATGAATGATTCCAGTATGATCATCCATACATATATGAATGTGTCTGAAGACTGAGTGAAATGATCATCCATGCATATGAATATTATGTCTGAGAAAGAGTGAATGCTGCAAAGGAGTATAAGCTAACAATCAATCTCATGATAGAAGGCAACTGCGATGTGTAATGCCATGTCTACCACCAGAGAACTTGTTCGGCATAACCCATAAACTGAATAATAATTTAGTACACTCCGACGCGTGACAACTCATTGTATAAAATCTCATTCATGTTACAATCATCTGGGTTTGTGCGCTAAGCACGACACAAACAATATCATACATTACGCATACTACAAGCATCAGGTTTTGTACCTTAAGCAAAACCCTACTTTGTAGTTCATGTCACTCATGTTAACACATATGGTCTAGTGTAATTATAATAATGTACTACAACGATAATAATGATAATGATTGTAATAACAATGATATAAAGAAACCACGATGATGTGGATGATAATGATACTAAATATTACATCCATAAAAGTGGAAGATAACTTCTCACTTGAAGCATTTAATGAAGAAGAATGCACCTGAATGCTATACAAGAATTGATTCCATGATGTACTTATGTTGTTTATAAGCAACTACTCATTACAATGGGAAATGATTAAAAACCCATTAATGTATAAGACCCCTTTTCTTGAATAGAAGAAAATTTAGAGAAATTAACCAGGTACAGAAGAGGATGGGAAACATAGTTGTCAAATCCCAAATAAATCAAGATATTACTCAACCTGGAAACCAAGAGGCCAGGCATAGGTGAAGAGGAAACTGCACATCTGCTAGTCTAAACCTTGAACACCATGTAATAGAAGATTGAATAGAGGACAACCATTATAGGTCGATAACTATTAGAGCGCACCACGACTCCTTTCTCTCCACTACTATTTTTCCCTAGGAACAAAATTCATTTTATTGATTTCACTTGTGTTCTTAGGCTGTTACAATATTTCATTTCTAATGTCATATTGATGATATCATTAGATGTATATGAATGCTGGAATTTCAGGTAGTGGTCATACTTCCTGTATATACGGACCTGACAAGATTGAATGCAGGACTTGGTGAAGGCAAATGCTTGGCTGCAAGTAGCTCTTTGGTGATAGCAGCCGCTTTGCTAATTGCTCTGTGAGAGAATAGGGCAGAACCAAATCCACCTGCGAAGAGTTCCAGTTGTTTTAGGAGAGGTAACATTTCTTTAAACATGACTTACCTGCCAAACCTGGAAATCTAGAGCCACTTAGAATATCCTACAAACCGGGAAGAAATAACACACTGACGAGGAACATAAAACACAGAATCCACAACCCACAAGTCAAGACAAAGGGGGTAGGAAACATTTCCTTTTCAGATTTCTACTACAGAAGATCTGTAGGAAAAGTAACGACTAATTTACCCGTATTCTCAATGTTATGTGAGGAGGGGAGTAGCTGTGGAAACTATGTGTAACAATTTGGATGTACATGATTTCTGATTTTTCATGGATGTAACTGATGCATTTGTAATTAGTTGTTTCAAACATTTCTGTTTATTACTCAATATATAGTTAATAAATGATGAAAAAATAAGGAAGTTATGTTCTCTCATGAGTGTGAATTTTACTTGTCAAAGTCAAATGGTTTTTAATTTAAACTACTCTTAGACAGAATTAATTAGTTGGTAGAGGAGAGGCAAGGAACCACTTAAAGGATATTTTGGGTATAAAAGGGAATAAAACATTCCAGTTATTTCCTGAAGGTATTCCTTGGTTCTCTAAAACTCTATTTCTGGTCACAAACAATTGAGTCAGCACAGCTAAATTAATTAATCCCCCGCAGGATCACATTGGGAAAAAGGACTTTATATCCTTTCTCTCCTTGGGATTGAGCCATCAATCTCTACGTATCCGACACATATCCCAATTATAATTACAAAATTGTTGAACTTTGAACAGGGATTACTGATTTCTGTTATAAATTCAACACAATACAAGACAGAGAATGATGTATGTGGAGACCGTAAACAGCCTAGCTACACATGATATTATAAACAAAACCAACTTCATCAAAATACCAGATGACAGGATTGTAGGGTCACGATAGCCGATGTCTGTTCCAGACCAGGCATCTGAAGAGGATTATACACATGGATCATCATCATCATCATCATCATCATCATCATCATCATCACCATCATCACCATCATCATCATCATCAAGCGACGTGGGGGGGGGGGAATAATTGATAATCCGGCGTCAGATACATGGCCTCGGGTAATATCTTTCCGCGTGAGTGTACACTGTCTTTGATGTCGTCAGTCCATTTTCTTCACCTGCGTCCTCTTGCCCTAGTAGCAAATGCCCTTTGATGTAAGGCCAGTGCTGGTAATTGATGGTGTTGCATTCTAACGAGATGGCCGAACCATTTGATCTTCTGCCTTTCAATATATGTGGCACAAGATTCTGATCTCATTGTGTCTGATAACATCATTTCAAGACATTTATTATTCGGCCTTGGATAGTTTAGTTAAGTTGGCAGCTCTTCTCACGCATCTCATCTCGCAGGTGTTGATTTTCCGTAAGTGTGATTTGGATAACGACCATGTTTAACACTGGTAGCATAGTATTGGTG
This sequence comes from Cepaea nemoralis, assembly GCA_014155875.1. NCBI lineage: Eukaryota > Metazoa > Mollusca > Gastropoda > Stylommatophora > Helicidae > Cepaea > Cepaea nemoralis. The sequence goes on from JACEFZ010025534.1 coordinate 269,523, forward strand.
TGAATATGCTGTTTATTATTTGTCGCTTTGCGGACATAGGCATATTTGAATGTTTCAGTATGGGTTGATTTTTGATATATAAGCTCACTTCTTTTATGACAACTGATTTCGATTTCTGTCTATTCTGCCTTCTTCTAAGATCATACTCCCTAGATATTTAATTTCTTTAGTAACTTGTTTCAGACGTGTACTATTTATCAGTTTATATAGTGGACCAGGAGATCTGCTAACTTGCATTACTTCAGCGTTGGTTGTATTTATATTCAAATATTATATCTGCTGCATGTTGAACTCAGCTTATTAATATAATTTTGCACGTCTGCCCTTTAAAACCGGCACTGATCTTCTGTAAATAAAACCCATGTTGAAAAAACTCCGCCGCGGAGCAAGCACGACAGGCGGTTTCTGATCATCTGAAGTGGACACCCCTCTCTCTCTCTCTCTCTCTCTCTCTCTCTCTCTCTCTCTCTCTCTCTCTCTCTCTCTCTCTCTCTCTCTCTCTCTCTCTCTCTCTCTCTCTCTCTCTCTCTCGCCAAAGCCTAATCTTTACCTTCGCGCCACAGTCAGGAGGAGGACCCGTCCGTGGCATGACTTCCGTTTCTCTTGTCGAGCGTATTCACCTTCGAGACATTTGTTATGGTGTCTTTCCAATATCGATAACACTAAGTGTGTCTGCCCAGAAGCCATCACACCTTCGGAGAGCGAACGTGGGCGCCCTGTGTTGATAATGATTTCTCCCTGCTTCCTAAATAATGTAAATAAACCCTCCAGGTATCGACAGTCATCGGCTTACCGTTCGATTACACACAATAGTTACTCGCACTGAGTTTTGTCCACTTTAAATTTATATGGAAATAATACTACCGTGTTTACCCGATAATTAAGACCCACCTCTAAAATAAGCCCTAGCACGATTTATGAGGGGCTTTTAATGTAAGACATTCCTCTAAAATAAGCTCTAGTTAAGATCGTCAGCTAGAATGAAGGTATTAAACGTGCACTTGCATTCAAGTGCAGTGCACTTGCATTCAAGTTGGATGAAGAATGACTTGCGCGATGAATTGGATTAAAGTGAGGAAGATTTGAGCAATTCGTCGACCTCACTCTCTCGCCTGAGTCCATCTGAGTCCAGCGGCAGGACAAGTCAAGACGACTGGAGACGAATACAGGTGCAGTGGATGACCAGGGCGCTGTACGTGCCTTGCCGTGCTCATTACGTTCCACAACGCTTTTCAGGTAAACGCCGTCTTGCCCGTTTATCGGGAATGATTTCTTCCGCACTGCTTTGTTGACGGCATCGACTTTTCTAAATACCAACTATCCAACATGATTTTTTTTCATATCGTTTCTTACAGGGCATCGCTGTCAACACCAGCGATTTACTGCTTTTGTTGATGTCTTGTCAAGTTTACGTTCAGTAGTTTGCCATTGTGTTCTAAACGATCGGCTCCCATACCAACTCGTAAAAGCCCAGCGCAACGAGGCTTGCTGCCAAATCGGTCGCAGCTGTGTAAAGCTGCATTTCGAATGCAGGTCAGCGGGTTTACGAATCGTGCCCGTAAACCATTCCATTAGCCACGGAGAAAGACGTTAACACCTAGGTCAGGGAGATTGACTCACGGATATATAGTTATATGCAAATGACGTCCCAAAGTCAAGGACGGCCAAAAATATACTTCTATATAAAACTCATAACTAGCATTGAAAGAATAAAACATTGGATGTAATATCATGGAGAAATATCAAAGTCAGTTATAAAATTCTCACACGTATAAAATAATGTCACAATTTTAACACAACGTCAGACATTTACTTAAAGTTAATACCCGCTTTTGATGCCAAATATATATTTCTTTAATTGCTAAGAAAATTCATAACACACTAAGAGAAATGGTACCATTTTTTAAATCACATAATACATTAAATTTACGTTGAGTATATTCCCTTGATATAACTGTTATGTTGTTACGTCCCTTTTTACAAGTACTTTGTTGATGGCATCGACTTTTCTAAATACCAACTATCCAACATGATTTTTTTTTTCATATCCCGTTTTACAGGACATCGCTGTCAACACCAGCATTTTACTGCTTTTGTTGATGTCTTGTCAAGTTTACGTTCAGTAGTTTGCCATTGCTTTCTAAACGATCGGCTCCCATACCAACTCGTTAAAACCCAGCGCAACGAGGCCTGCTGCCAAATCGGTCGCAGCTGTGTTTCGAATGCTGGTCAGCGGGCTTACGATTCGCGCCCGTAGGCCATTAGCCACGGAGAACCGGCTCCAGCATGATTGCCATGGATAACACTGCAATGTTTATATTATAGACCTAGGACCTCAGACGACGATTCGGGATTTGGAGAATTGTGACGATGTTCCAGAAGAAAATGACATAAATGTATCTGAATAACGAAGACACAAACAATAGATTACACGATTTATTGCCTGACATATTTCGCTGCATCTCGTCAGGTACATACTGCAGAAATCACACAACGTAAAGTAAATTAACTTGATAAATCCTTCAAGTTGAAATATACACATATTCGCACAGTAATGTCACTTATCTACCGCGGTAATTTTAAGCTGACTAACATGTCTTTCTGTTTGCACAATTCTGGCTTGCGTTGATTGATCATAATTGCTTCTACAAACTTTAACAAGCGAGTATTTTGTGTGTTAAACAACACGCGAAAGGCAGTGTCTCTGTCAACCACATGGCCGCTTTCGATAATGTGCCTACCATTGAAGACGCCGGAAGCTTCCGGTGTGTCGGCCCCACTAGGCTAGCATCTCCTGTGGGTCGTATCTTGTTGACCCATTGAGGTATGTGTTCTGACACTCAGTTTGTTAAGCTGTCTCTCTGTTCTACCAATATAGAAGGCCTGGCATCTACATGTGAATTGGTAAATACAATTGTTTGTGGCGTACAGAGGAACAGGCTCTTTAACTGCTGGTGTAGGAATCGGTACGGTTTTATATCTACAGACTGGAGTTGCAGCATAGAATGTTCGGCCTACTGCTGTAGTAAGCCGGTCTTGTAGACGTTGCATTACGTCATCCCCTCGAAAGGTTAGCTGGATGAATACCTTGAGTTTAGGGACTGTAAGTTACGTCTGGTTTTGGTTTGGGCTGTTGGCAGTGGCGCTTTATAAATCCTGTGGAGTACCCATTCAGGTTTAAGACATTCTTCAGAGTTTCAAATTCCTCTGTCAGTGTGTCCTGGGTGCATATCTTTCTAGCACGGTCAAACAGGGTCCGTACTAAGCCCCTGTTGTAGCTACTGGACAGGTGTGAAGCTGTGAAAATGTAGGTATTGGCCAATGCATGTTCCTTTGCGATACACCGATCTTTGAATTGTGCCGTCTGCTCTACGTCTCATTAGAATATCTAGGAAAGGCAACGCTTCGTTGTGTTCGTGTTCCATAGATAGAGAGATGTTTTTATGTATCAAATGTATTTGAATATTGTAGAATTTTGTACACGAATAAATGTAGGTTGTTTGAAGCTGGGAAAAAAAATAAGTAAAATAAAATAAAGACCTCCCCCCGAAAATAAGCCCTAGTGCATTTTTTGAAGCTAAAATTAATGTAAAACCAGGTCTTATAGTAGGAGGGGGTTGAGTGGTCTCGAGATATGGTGTCCGCCTCGAGTGCTGGAGGTCTCGGGTTCAAACCTCGGTGAGGGTCGGGACCTTTTCACGTGCACTTCTAGTCACAAAAAGTCCCCCGGTTTCTGGGTAGTGAGATCGTACGTCCGCGTATATTGTTGCGCCAGCTCACATACCCCTTAAGTTACTGTGACGAAATGCGATTATCTGTCTTGGGTCGTCAAGATTCCGCACTATTTTGGCGGGTCATCGGGGACTTTCCCAGCTAAAAATAGACTGAGGGAAGCCGATGAAGGACTTACGATCTAGAATATTCTCGAAACACCGAAATTCGAGTAACCCGTGATGCTGGGTATCGCTCTAAATTCCCGTGCAGAGAGATCTAGAAACTCTAGGCGGGGAATGACGTTTTCCCGAGAAAGTATCTTTTCTCAAGAAGCACTCGCTTCTAGTGCGCATGGAGTTGGCACGAAGCGGGAATGTGGCTAAATCAGTCATTCACTTACTGTCGTGGGAACAGAACAGACGCAGGCCTGATGTGAGCCAATTTTGTGTGCGTCTCCCCTCAACCATTATTCGGCTGACTGTTATGTCAAGGAAGCTGAGAAGCCCTTGAACAGTTCGGAGCTGACTGGAGATCTGGTTCACCAATACAGGTAGATAATTGTTTAAATCATTTAACTTTGTTCGTGTGTTACACACGCCATTGTTCTAACCTCATTACCTATGCGGATGTCCTTGCATACTAATTAGCCAACCGATCGATAACGCAGTTGAAGGCGAATCGTGTTTGTTTACCGTGTGCTCGCGAATCAGCTGTTAGGAACGCCGTATTGTGGTGTGGGCGATTTGGGTTCAAAATATATGTAAAATATTTTGCCAATCGTTGCATCTATTAGGTTGCTGTGTTAGAATAAAACCTAGTTACTTGTGCCGGATGGAAACTTAGATTATGTCAGTCAGTTGCTGAAGCCAGAAGAACGGTTAGAAAACCAGGTAAGTTGGTAGGTGGAGTTTCAGACAAAATTGTGCTTAGTTACTAAGTAAAGGAAGAACTTAGTTCTGTGCCACCAGGAATGATGTAACTATTGTGTAATAACTTAATAGTGAATTCATTGTGTGGAACAGCGGATTTCTGTGGACAGGTAAGTTGCTTTGGTGCTATATCTATATATATATATATATATATATATGATGTGACATTGTGTGTATATATTAGGTCATGGCATGTGATACTTCCTGGAGTAAGTCCGAACGCCGAATAGGTCGTCGCGAGATAACACTGCGTGCCGTTGTGATATAAATATGCGTTCTGTAATCTTGTCTGAGCTATCCTGTTTCTTTCATACTGGCGCTAGTGAGAATGAATGCTCAGGTGCTGGAAGTATGGAAGGATGCCAGGGGGCTGTATGAGACTGGGGAAATATAGAATATGGGGGATGTGAAAAGCAAGTTATGAAAGTATGTGTTGGTAGGCCAAGCCAACGATGAAGTTCAGTCCAGGCCAAGGCTAAACCACTTGGGGAGGACAGAACTGGAAGATTACCCTTGGAACATGTGGGGAACATGTATTTTCAAGAAGGCTTCTTGACTCTAAGGCAGAGTCTGATAAGAAGAGTTTGCTATGGCAGGGGCAGGTGGTCCCACCAGCAAACAGGCTTGTGTACATAGTGGATGTGATCATGTCCTATTCCTATATCCCGAGGGATGGGATATTGATCCAGCTTATGTTTCTTAATGTACATTGATGATGTTAGGAACGAGTCTAGGGACTCTTTACCTATGTTTAGTTCGATTAAATTAGAACTATAATAACAGCCTTGTATCACTACTGACGTTAGCGACGACTGGTAGATGATTAGGGACAGGTGAGACCAAAGATCAGACTCGTCATTCTGATTTCTTGCTCTGTTTGACGGGCTGTTCTGTGAGGCCAGCTGACATTTGTGAACCCATGCTGTACTACTCTCCATATAGAGATAATGTTTTAGTTATATGCATAACTAAGTAGCATGACTGAGGGTTGAGTAGTTATTGGTAGGATGCATGTGGTCTAATGTTTGGGCCAGTATACTCTCACCGGTCGCTCTTCCTTTTCAGGAGTTTGCCTGTTGAGGAATCAGTCAACTATAATTGTTGTTGGCAGGAAACCACTTCGTGTGACAGAGCGAAGGGTTCAGTTCTTTACTTATCACGCCAGACTCAACCACACCAGGTACCCAATGTGATTCACCATGAGTGAAGGTTGCCTCAAGATATACAACCACCCTGAAGGTGCACGTGTGGAAAGTGATGGTTTGTGATCGTTTTGATAAATAGACGACACTCTGTTTTTGGCCAGGAACATTTCAGCATGTTGAGTAATCCTGCTCAACGACAGGGAACACCGGTCCGTCTAGATTGACGGGGGTTCTGCCTAAACGCAGAAGTAACTAATTGTCAGACACTTGAATGGTTCTTTGGACAGCTCTAGTGGCAGGTCTTGAGAAGAACTACACCAGTATTGACTTGTGGCAAGTGTAACCCGGTGGAAGGGACTATAGGATTATAGTCCAACCTGAATTGTTTCCGTAAAATAGATGTCTGATTCTATTGATGTACTGTTTCCGTATCCAGATTATCAACTGTGTTCTAGAAGGACTCAGTAACATTTCAGTAGCCATATCTGATTATACCAGCAGTGTGACTGTAAGAGACCATTGAATTGGTCATAGACATTTTTCCATCCATGTTCCGGTGCTGTGACGAAGGGACCATTGAATTGGTCAATGCCATAGCTGTTCTGCAGTGGGACTGTGTTATGAGTGACGGACCATTAGATTGGTCAGTGATTATTTAAGTTCATCGAAGTAACGACTAATACTTGGAGTCAAGTCCAGGAGGATTGTCTCCCCACCAGTATTGTTCGAGAAATCGGGTGGCAGGGCCCATTCCTAGTGGATAAAGTGGGGCTCCACAAGCACTATGGAGTGGTGATCCTGGGAAAGTCTTCTACTTTCCATTCCAGTCTCCTCATGCGCTATGAGGGGAAGCCCGATAATAAGTCTACCAGCCCAAGGGCGCAGAGATTCGCTGAAAGAACGGTTCGGGGTTCAGGTCAGGTAGCGGAAAGCCTGTCACACCATAGGCAGTCCTATATGTATGTGCAGGTACCTTCTTCGGTTCAGCCCGGTGCTCGGGGGAACATGACCGGCCAAAGGAACACCCGCAGTGCTAACTACACTGAGAACCGTGGTCGGAAGAGGTGGGGTGTGTCAGAACCGACACCGACCCTTGGTCCCTCAATCCGACCGACTGCAATCCAGCTGGGTCCTCGAAAGGGGAAGCTGGAGTTGCAGAAGTCCAGTAAACTCTGGCAGGAACGATCGTTAAATCAGATCGAGACGGGAGCTCTGGTCCGCAAGACACTGCGAGATGCCCGATCGCAGTAGCGGAGTAGGCGTTGATCACCCGTGATACTGAATAGCTTGTCACCCCACCTAAGGTGGTAAAAGTATTCTATACAATATTGACGGGTTAGACTTCCTCAACCGCCATCCGGTCTCTAAGAAAGAAGAACGAACGACATAGACAGCTTCTGCATGGAAGTGGAACGACGGGGTCGATCCTCTTAAAGTGGGGGCCTATGTGACGAAACGCGATTATCTGTCTTGGGTCGTCAAGATTCCGCACTATTTTGGCGCGTCATCGGGGACTTTCCCAGCTAAAAATAGACTGAGGGAAGCCGATGAAGGACTTACGATCTAGAATATTCTCGAAACACCGAAATTCGAGTAACCCGTGATGCTGGGTATCGCTCTAAATTCCCGTGCAGAGAGATCTAGAAACTCTAGGCGGGGAAAGTATCTTTTCTCAAGAAGCACTCGCTTCTAGTGCGCATGGAGTTGGCACGAAGCGGGAATGTGGCTAAATCAGTCATTCACTTACTGTCGTGGGAACAGAACAGACGCAGGCCTGATGTGAGCCAATTTTGTGTGCGTCTCCCCTCAACCATTATTCGGCTGACTGTTATGTCAAGGAAGCTGAGAAGCCCTTGAACAGTTCGGAGCTGACTGGAGATCTGGTTCACCAATACAGGTAGATAATTGTTTAAATCATTTAACTTTGTTCGTGTGTTACACACGCCATTGTTCTAACCTCATTACCTATGCGGATGTCCTTGCATACTAATTAGCCAACCGATCGATAACGCAGTTGAAGGCGAATCGTGTTTGTTTACCGTGTGCTCGCGAATCAGCTGTTAGGAACGCCGTATTGTGGTGTGGGCGATTTGGGTTCAAAATATATGTAAAATATTTTGCCAATCGTTGCATCTATTAGGTTGCTGTGTTAGAATAAAACCTAGTTACTTGTGCCGGATGGAAACTTAGATTATGTCAGTCAGTTGCTGAAGCCAGAAGAACGGTTAGAAAACCAGGTAAGTTGGTAGGTGGAGTTTCAGACAAAAGTGTGCTTAGTTACTAAGTAAAGGAAGAACTTAGTTCTGTGCCACCAGGAATGATGTAACTATTGTGTAATAACTTAATAGTGAATTCATTGTGTGGAACAGCGGATTTCTGTGGACAGGTAAGTTGCTTTGGTGCTATATCTATATATATATATATGATGTGACATTGTGTGTATATATTAGGTCATGGCATGTGATACTTCCTGGAGTAAGTCCGAACGCCGAATAGGTCGTCGCGAGATAACACTGCGTGCCGTCGTGATATAAATATGCGTTCTGTAATCTTGTCTGAGCTATCCTGTTTCTTTCATACTGGCGCTAGTGCGAATGAATGCTCAGGTGCTGGAAGTATGGAAGGATGCCAGGGGGCTTTATGAGACTGGGGAAATATAGAATATGGGGGATGTGAAAAGCAAGTTATGAAAGTATGTGTTGGTAGGCCAAGCCAACGATGAAGTTCAGTCCAGGCCAAGGCTAAACCACTTGGGGAGGACAGAACTGGAAGATTACCCTTGGAACATGTGGGGAACATGTATTTTCAAGAAGGCTTCTTGACTCTAAGGCAGAGTCTGATAAGAAGAGTTTGCTATGGCAGGGGCAGGTGGTCCCACCAGCAAACAGGCTTGTGTACATAGTGGATGTGATCATGTCCTATTCCTATATCCCGAGGGATGGGATATTGATCCAGCTTATGTTTCTTAATGTACATTGATGATGTTAGGAACGAGTCTAGGGACTCTTTACCTATGTTTAGTTCGATTAAATTAGAACTATAATAACAGCCTTGTATCACTACTGACGTTAGCGACGACTGGTAGATGATTAGGGACAGGTGAGACCAAAGATCAGACTCGTCATTCTGATTTCTTGCTCTGTTTGACGGGCTGTTCTGTGAGGCCAGCTGACATTTGTGAACCCATGCTGTACTACTCTCCATATAGAGATAATGTTTTAGTTATATGCATAACTAAGTAGCATGACTGAGGGTTGAGTAGTTATTGGTAGGATGCATGTGGTCTAATGTTTGGGCCAGTATACTCTCACCGGTCGCTCTTCCTTTTCAGGAGTTTGCCTGTTGAGGAACCAGTCAACTATAATTGTTGTTGGCAGGAAACCACTTCGTGTGACAGAGCGAAGGGTTCAGTTCTTTACTTATCACGCCAGACTCAACCACACCAGGTACCCAATGTGATTCACCATGAGTGAAGGTTGCCTCAAGATATACAACCACCCTGAAGGTGCACGTGTGGAAAGTGATGGTTTGTGATCGTTTTGATAAATAGACGACACTCTGTTTTTGGCCAGGAACATTTCAGCATGTTGAGTAATCCTGCTCAACGACAGGGAACACCGGTCCGTCTAGATTGACGGGGGTTCTGCCTAAACGCAGAAGTAACTAATTGTCAGACACTTGAATGGTTCTTTGGACAGCTCTAGTGGCAGGTCTTGAGAAGAACTACACCAGTATTGACTTGTGGCAAGTGTAACCCGGTGGAAGGGACTATAGGATTATAGTCCAACCTGAATTGTTTCCGTAAAATAGATGTCTGATTCTATTGATGTACTGTTTCCGTATCCAGATTATCAACTGTGTTCTAGAAGGACTCAGTAACATTTCAGTAGCCATATCTGATTATACCAGCAGTGTGACTGTAAGAGACCATTGAATTGGTCATAGACATTTTTCCATCCATGTTCCGGTGCTGTGACGAAGGGACCATTGAATTGGTCAATGCCATAGCTGTTCTGCAGTGGGACTGTGTTATGAGTGACGGACCATTAGATTGGTCAGTGATTATTTAAGTTCATCGAAGTAACGACTAATACTTGGAGTCAAGTCCAGGAGGATTGTCTCCCCACCAGTATTGTTCGAGAAATCGGGTGGCAGGGCCCATTCCTAGTGGATAAAGTGGGGCTCCACAAGCACTATGGAGTGGTGATCCTGGGAAAGTCTTCTACTTTCCATTCCAGTCTCCTCATGCGCTATGAGGGGAAGCCCGATAATAAGTCTACCAGCCCAAGGGCGCAGAGATTCGCTGAAAGAACGGTTCGGGGTTCAGGTCAGGTAGCGGAAAGCCTGTCACACCATAGGCAGTCCTATATGTATGTGCAGGTACCTTCTTCGGTTCAGCCCGGTGCTCGGGGGAACATGACCGGCCAAAGGAACACCCGCAGTGCTAACTACACTGAGAACCGTGGTCGGAAGAGGTGGGGTGTGTCAGAACCGACACCGACCCTTGGTCCCTCAATCCGACCGACTGCAATCCAGCTGGGTCCTCGAAAGGGGAAGCTGGAGTTGCAGAAGTCCAGTAAACTCTGGCAGGAACGATCGTTAAATCAGATCGAGACGGGAGCTCTGGTCCGCAAGACACTGCGAGATGCCCGATCGCAGTAGCGGAGTAGGCGTTGATCACCCGTGATACTGAATAGCTTGTCACCCCACCTAAGGTGGTAAAAGTATTCTATACAATATTGACGGGTTAGACTTCCTCAACCGCCATCCGGTCTCTAAGATAGAAGAACGAACGACATAGACAGCTTCTGCATAGAAGTGGAACGACGGGGTCGATCCTCTTAAAGTGGGGGCCTATGTGACGAAACGCGATTATCTGTCTTGGGTCGTCAAGATTCCGCACTATTTTGGCGCGTCATCGGGGACTTTCCCAGCTAAAAATAGACTGAGGGAAGCCGATGAAGGACTTACGATCTAGAATATTCTCGAAACACCGAAATTCGAGTAACCCGTGATGCTGGGTATCGCTCTAAATTCCCGTGCAGAGAGATCTAGAAACTCTAGGCGGGGAAAGTATCTTTTCTCAAGAAGCACTCGCTTCTAGTGCGCATGGAGTTGGCACGAAGCGGGAATGTGGCTAAATCAGTCATTCACTTACTGTCGTGGGAACAGAACAGACGCAGGCCTGATGTGAGCCAATTTTGTGTGCGTCTCCCCTCAACCATTATTCGGCTGACTGTTATGTCAAGGAAGCTGAGAAGCCCTTGAACAGTTCGGAGCTGACTGGAGATCTGGTTCACCAATACAGGTAGATAATTGTTTAAATCATTTAACTTTGTTCGTGTGTTACACACGCCATTGTTCTAACCTCATTACCTATGCGGATGTCCTTGCATACTAATTAGCCAACCGATCGATAACGCAGTTGAAGGCGAATCGTGTTTGTTTACCGTGTGCTCGCGAATCAGCTGTTAGGAACGCCGTATTGTGGTGTGGGCGATTTGGGTTCAAAATATATGTAAAATATTTTGCCAATCGTTGCATCTATTAGGTTGCTGTGTTAGAATAAAACCTAGTTACTTGTGCCGGATGGAAACTTAGATTATGTCAGTCAGTTGCTGAAGCCAGAAGAACGGTTAGAAAACCAGGTAAGTTGGTAGGTGGAGTTTCAGACAAAAGTGTGCTTAGTTACTAAGTAAAGGAAGAACTTAGTTCTGTGCCACCAGGAATGATGTAACTATTGTGTAATAACTTAATAGTGAATTCATTGTGTGGAACAGCGGATTTCTGTGGACAGGTAAGTTGCTTTGGTGCTATATCTATATATATATATATATATATATATGATGTGACATTGTGTGTATATATTAGGTCATGGCATGTGATACTTCCTGGAGTAAGTCCGAACGCCGAATAGGTCGTCGCGAGATAACACTGCGTGCCGTTGTGATATAAATATGCGTTCTGTAATCTTGTCTGAGCTATCCTGTTTCTTTCATACTGGCGCTAGTGAGAATGAATGCTCAGGTGCTGGAAGTATGGAAGGATGCCAGGGGGCTGTATGAGACTGGGGAAATATAGAATATGGGGGATGTGAAAAGCAAGTTATGAAAGTATGTGTTGGTAGGCCAAGCCAACGATGAAGTTCAGTCCAGGCCAAGGCTAAACCACTTGGGGAGGACAGAACTGGAAGATTACCCTTGGAACATGTGGGGAACATGTATTTTCAAGAAGGCTTCTTGACTCTAAGGCAGAGTCTGATAAGAAGAGTTTGCTATGGCAGGGGCAGGTGGTCCCACCAGCAAACAGGCTTGTGTACATAGTGGATGTGATCATGTCCTATTCCTATATCCCGAGGGATGGGATATTGATCCAGCTTATGTTTCTTAATGTACATTGATGATGTTAGGAACGAGTCTAGGGACTCTTTACCTATGTTTAGTTCGATTAAATTAGAACTATAATAACAGCCTTGTATCACTACTGACGTTAGCGACGACTGGTAGATGATTAGGGACAGGTGAGACCAAAGATCAGACTCGTCATTCTGATTTCTTGCTCTGTTTGACGGGCTGTTCTGTGAGGCCAGCTGACATTTGTGAACCCATGCTGTACTACTCTCCATATAGAGATAATGTTTTAGTTATATGCATAACTAAGTAGCATGACTGAGGGTTGAGTAGTTATTGGTAGGATGCATGTGGTCTAATGTTTGGGCCAGTATACTCTCACCGGTCGCTCTTCCTTTTCAGGAGTTTGCCTGTTGAGGAACCAGTCAACTATAATTGTTGTTGGCAGGAAACCACTTCGTGTGACAGAGCGAAGGGTTCAGTTCTTTACCTATCACGCCAGACTCAACCACACCAGGTACCCAATGTGATTCACCATGAGTGAAGGTTGCCTCAAGATATACAACCACCCTGAAGGTGCACGTGTGGAAAGTGATGGTTTGTGATCGTTTTGATAAATAGACGACACTCTGTTTTTGGCCAGGAACATTTCAGCATGTTGAGTAATCCTGCTCAACGACAGGGAACACCGGTCCGTCTAGATTGACGGGGGTTCTGCCTAAACGCAGAAGTAACTAATTGTCAGACACTTGAATGGTTCTTTGGACAGCTCTAGTGGCAGGTCTTGAGAAGAACTACACCAGTATTGACTTGTGGCAAGTGTAACCCGGTGGAAGGGACTATAGGATTATAGTCCAACCTGAATTGTTTCCGTAAAATAGATGTCTGATTCTATTGATGTACTGTTTCCGTATCCAGATTATCAACTGTGTTCTAGAAGGACTCAGTAACATTTTCAGTAGCCATATCTGATTATACCAGCAGTGTGACTGTAAGAGACCATTGAATTGGTCATAGACATTTTTCCATCCATGTTCCGGTGCTGTGACGAAGGGACCATTGAATTGGTCAATGCCATAGCTGTTCTGCAGTGGGACTGTGTTATGAGTGACGGACCATTAGATTGGTCAGTGATTATTTAAGTTCATCGAAGTAACGACTAATACTTGGAGTCAAGTCCAGGAGGATTGTCTCCCCACCAGTATTGTTCGAGAACTGTATTAACAGTGACTCCGTGGGAGTGATATAGATGCAGTTGGTCCAGTGAAGTGTGGTCTCCAAGGTTCTAGTCATCTCACTGGAAGGAAGCCGGGTGAGTGGCGGACCGACTGGACGGGACATCTGCATCCAATCTACTTCTCAACTCGATGAAGACACCTACATCTCTGATTCTATCTCTACTCTATCTTCTATTTGTGTAAATAGATTCTTCTATCAGGATGTTCATTTCAGTTCTATATTCTCAAGGGTAGAATAAACTTTATGTAAGTTGACTTGCTCTTTGTATAATGATTGAGTGTGGTCTCGGACGATGCCTCAGTGTTCATTGTTCCACAGGTGTAGGTAGTTAGTGGGGGTCTAGAATCTGGAGGGGCTTGTAGACGTACTTAACTAATATGAGATCAACCACAGAGTAAAAATGTGTATCTGCTCGTCCAACCCCTGGGGCTAGAATACACGGGAGTGCCAGAGACACCTCGGGTGTGGTTCACTCTCACTACCCAAGGTGAACTCGTCACACTCCATACAGTTACCAACGCGGCAAGAACAGCTAATGATTTTCACGCACGTTACGTTACTCACGAGAATTACGGAGAAAGACGTTAACACCTAGGCCAAGGGAGACGGACTCACAGATATATAGTTATATGCAAATGTCGTCCCAAAGTCAAGGACGGCCAAAAATATCTTTTGCCTATGGATTATAACTAGCACTTGAAAGGATAAAATATTGAATGTAATATCATGGAGAAATATCAAAGTCAGGTATAAAATTATCACATATATAAAATAATGTTACAACTTAACACAACGGTAGAGGTTTTCTTAAATTTAGTACACGACTTTGATGCCAAATATATATTTTGTTATTTGCTAAGAAAATTCCATAACACACTAAGAGAAATGCTACCCTTATTTAAATTACATAATACATTTAATTTACTTTGAGTATATTCCCTTGATATAACTGTTATGTTGTTACGTCCCTTTCCTCAATTTTATTAATTGTGGTCAGTCCACCACAACCCGTTTAGATAGAATTGTTCACAAAAGGGGGTGATTAATCAACGCATTGCTAGCCTCTTGTTATGCTAATTTATATATGCTATAAGAGACTAAGGAAGTATAAATTTAGGAAGTAAAATTTTATGATTTCTTGCCACATGCATAATAACAAATTGTTGATAATACTCATCAATCAATCATGTAGGGGGGGGGGGGGGGGGGGGGTACGCGCGCGAGAGGTACATCGGGAAAACAAAGCGCCTCGTCAACCAACACAGAACTGGCACTATTAGCCAACGGACGCTGATGCATATGCTGGGGGAAGGATCTGAGCACCTATGGACATGTCCGGAGTGCAACGAAGATACCCCAACTGATAACTGATAACTGATAACTGAATCAATCATGTGCCATGCCGGATAGCGTGGGCGGGTTATGACTCGCTATTTCACTCGATCACCAGAGTCGTGGATCAGCTCAGTGTTCCTGTCTCGACCATGCCATGTGGCCAAGCCATCCAGGTATTTACTTCTCGGTTTTCCCCTTGGTCTGTTCCCTTCGATCTTGCCAGTTGTCACCAAGTTCTCCAATCCATTTCTTCGCATAACATGTCCAAAAATTTTTTGAATATCTACTTATAATTTCTCTAATCAGTTTACGATTTTCATTTGTCTCCTGTAGTACTTGGTCATTGGGTTTTCTGTCTGTCCATGGTATTCTTTGCATTCTCATCAGAAACCACATTTCTGCAGCCATCATATGTTTTTCAGCTTCACTGCTCTGTCACTTGTCGTCCCTGGAGGAAAGTGGACTCGACAAGCACACCTTTAATATCCTTCTACTATTGGAACTATTGAATGACTTTTGTCTACACTCCTCCCTTCTGTCTTCCATACACTATATCTCTCTCTTTCTCTTTCTCTCTCTCTCTCTCTCTCTCTCTCTCTCTCTCTCTCTCTCTCTCTCTCTCTCTCTCTCTCTCTCTCTCTCTCCTTCATAACATACCCTGACAACAGTTTCCTCCAACAATTAGTAACATGTTTATTGTTGAAAACTATGTCACTTGTATGTATTGAATGTGTATATGTAGTTGGTAGTGTCTGCTAATGTGAGTGCAAGATAGGACTTTTGACTTCGTATGTCTACGTATCCCTTCTCTCGTCAGCATTCAGCCAGTCAAAAATACATCACACAGATATGGACATTTCTCACCCGGGTTTGCTCCTTTCCGATTGAGTCTGGCCGTATCGTGAAGTTGTTCAAAGTCTGGTCACAGTGAAATAATAATAATCCAGTAAGTCTATGACTTCGCCAGAGTCTGCTTCAAGAAGTTAATAATCCAACACTGAAACCACATCACCACAGTCTACCACGGTGTCTATATTGACTATGAATGTTCTGACTTATCTATTGTCTCTCTTCTATTATTCTACCAGGCATAAGTATGCAGTTGTAGTTTTCTTTTACTTTCATCCGTTTAATCGTCCTTTTCCATTTTACTTTGGTTATCTTGTTATTCTTTTATTATTTTCAGAGTTCATTTAGGGCTAGGGGTTATATCGTCTCACAATTCGAACCTGTCTTTGTTATTCATTGTTCTAGTGAGGTATTTGATCTCCGCCCAAGTGAAGTACCTTGAGTTTATCGTCTCTGATTGTATCAGGATATTTCTAGTGAACCTGTAAATGATAGATAACCAGGTGATATAAATCTGCTTCAGATTTATACTTATGTGAGAGCATTTCTCCCGGCTGCACTAAGACGCTGCCGAAAGGATACTCTGACATAAGCCATATGAGTTCACTAAAGTCTAAACGATTAACTAAAAAACACAGAATTGATAACCGTAAAGCACAGACACCTAGTCCACTATGCTATACTATTACCCTAAAGTTAGGTTACCTTATATATAGAATTTATGTAAATCCCAGAATTGAAATCTATCAGCACATAAGCACTCTATCCCATTGCAAAGGATGATATTTCTTTTCTATTACAGGACACATAAATCCAGCTTTCCGTCCAGTTTGGTAGCACACTAAATACAAAACCACTTTTCCACCAATTTATACGAGTGTCCAAGTCTCCGTTGACTTTTGATGTCACTACATCAACCATCGTATTTTGCCGTACCCTTCACATCAAAAGCCTGTGAAGTCACGTATGCGGTATTGGCGCCCCGTGTCGTGTCTCCTTCGTCTCGTCCTCCGTTCATCCGCTAGTATCTCCAAGCGTCCGAACCCTTTGATCGCCGTCTTCTGCGTTTTCCCCGTTCCGATATATTCGTGTCTCCGTCTTGTCGGCCGATAAGATCGGCAGTCATTGACCCTTTGTTACTCTGTATTTTTCCTCTTTATCCTTCGGTCAATAACCCATACTTTGTCCTCGCTCAAAACTGACGTATTCGACATACGTTTGTAATTAATCTTACTCGTTTATCAGGGAATCATTAACTCACAGTATCCCGTGACATGCTCATTGCTCAAAGTTTCGCATCCATACAAAAGAACAGGCTCTATGTAACACCGCAACACTCTTTTTCTAGTTTAAATTGACATCTTTTTATTAGTCATTATGTTTTTCATCTTGCTAAAGGCTACTTTCGCCATGGCGATTCATGTTCTAATCTCTTCAAGGCATCTCCCATCAGATGTTATGACTTCTCCGAGATAATTGTACCGATTCACTTGTTGAAGAATTTTCCCATTTACTTGTATATTACATTGTGGTAGTTCGTTCTTCCTAGTGACGTTCTTCCTAGCAAGCTTACGTTCAGTAGTTTGCCACTGCTTTCTGAACGACCGGCTCCCATATCAACTCGTTAAAATCGACCGCGACGCAAGTCTGCTGACAAATCGATCGCAGCTGTGTTTTGAACGCGGGTAAGCGGGATTACGAATCGCGTCCGTAATGCCTTTAGCCACGGAAACCAGCTCCAACATCATTGCCATGGATAAGACTGCAGTGTTTGTGAACCTAGGACATCAAACGACAATTCGGGATTTGGAGAGTTATGACGATGTTCCAGAAGAAACTATTCATTGTATTTGAATAAACTGTGGAATTTTGTACACGAATAAATGTAGATTTTTGAACCTGAAAAAAAAGACATCCCTCCGAAATTACGCCCTAGTGAATGTTTTGAAGCTAAAATTAATATAAGACCAGGTCTTAATGGTAGGAGGGGAGCTGAGTGGTCTTGACATATCGTGTCCGCCTCGAGTGCTGGAGGTCTCGGGTTCAAGCCCCGGTAAGGACCGGGACCTTGTAACGTGGACGTCTAGTAACAAAATTTCCCCTGGTCTCTGGGTAGTGAGATCGGACGCCTGTGTGTATTATTGCGCAGGTAAAAATCCCCCCCCCCCCCTTTCCACTTTATTTTCCGCATATCGTATTAGAGAACATCGTTGTCAACACCAGCGTTTTACCTCTGTTGTTGATTTCTTCGCAAGATTACGCTCAGTAGTTTGCCATTGCTTTCTGAGCGGCCGGCTCATATATCCCGTTAGTAACGGACTCGGCGAGAACCGCTACCTATTCTCGCGCAGCTGCGTTTGCTCGCGTGGGTAAACACGGTTGCGTAGAAAGTCGCTAACCCCTAGGACAGTTAGACAAAAATCCCTTGGCAATTGGAAATCGAAAAAGAGTAGCCTAATTGCGTTGCCCGGGCAAAATTTCGAGATTAAAGATCTACCAAAGTATTTCAGGATCCTCGCCGGTGCTACGGAGTTCGTGCACTGGTTCGTGCAAGTTGGAATGTGTCATGGGGAAGCAAACCTATCTACGTTACCTTGGGTGGAATGTGTCTAGGGGAAGCAAACCTCACACACATGCTTGCTGAAGTCCGACACACAGTGGGGAAAACGCTGACCTTTGATGTTCATAACTAGCGTGACGATCGAAAGAGGAACCACCTGCAGCAGAAGAAGTAACCGCTGCTCATTCGAGTGGAAACGTGTGCCTTAACTAAACATATAGAGTATATACAATTAAAGCCTTTCAAATGTTGCTTTTAAGAAGACTGGAGCGAGTTCTGGGAGAAAAAAAACCAAACAAACAAACAAATGACGAACTGAGAAGTTCTTGAATAACTCAACATAAAACGGACGCTGCTGAAAGAAGTACAAAATAATATGTTGTGTTACGTCCAAAGATGTCACGGCACATTTGGGTATTTTCATTCATACTCAACCCTCCGATGCAGCAGCCATCCCATTTAAGAAATGCAAAAGAGAAAGGTAGGGTACTTTGGTAAATTAAACGACATTACAGTTTACTGAAACCACAATGGAGGGGAAAGCTGGGAACAAAAAAGCTAGAAGTCGTCAAGAATACAAATGGATAGACACCACCAAGATGTGGCCAGGATACAGCCAAACTAAAAGGACAATACAGGTTCAGGACAGAAAAGGCTCGAGGTCCATTACTACAGACATTCACAGCGGAGACCGCAGTGTACTATGATCTTGAGTTGAGTTGAGTCAGGAACCGGCATCACAGCGCTCAGGATATTCTCATACTTGCTCTTTCCTCATTTATAACAGCCAGCGAAGAGTCCCAGTAATAATGGTACCGATAGCAGTCTGAATATATGTCACTCTGGCCTTTCCTGGGAGTTTTGAGTGTTGGCCGAATCCACTGGTCACTCCCTGTGGCACCATTCTGTCCAAGCCGTGATGATCTACCCGTTATTATGCACTGTACACACGATTCCATTGGACCCCGACCACGTCTGTCTTATCATGCGCCAAGACCGCACCAGAGGGTGCAGACCCAACCAATCTCTGCCTGCTCGCTTCCCATACAATAGAAGCTCTCTATTTTGGAATGTTCAATGGCAGCCTGCCATTCTGCCCGTAGCATGTCTGTCTTCACCTTTCTCATAATACTCTGGGCTCAGAGGAAAGGCGAGACGGACATATAATCAGATTGCTACTGGAACTATTAGTGTTGGAACTCTTCGCTGAAGATGGGGACGGAGCGCTTAATGGAATGTCCCGAATGCTGTGATGTCGGTTCCTAAATAAATAAATAAATAAATCATAATAATTTGGAAGTCCGTTTCAATGTTTTGTGATGATCTTGATGTCATAGGTAATCTGTCACACCGATAACATAGTATCTGTTGAAAAATAAAGTTGAACAATGCTCTTTTTGTATCTATATAACCGTGGTTATCACTTCCTCCCCCGCACCTTACCCTCCTGTAGTATTGCTGACAGCTGGCTAATAACCCGGTTTGCCCTGTTCTAGCACCCTTGTTTGATCTCAATGAATGAATAAAAACAAACAAACATTCATATCATACGTTCCATTTGCAGTATTCCTGCCACCTTTCTAGAATTTGTCTAGATTCTTTTAAGGTATTTTCCAACAGCCAGACACTGCAGCCCTTGATTGATAAAAAGAAGATAGCTCTTTAAGAAACAAGGAAAAAACAACGCGTAACACACTTAGAGAGCTAAAGCAAGCTAGGAAGGATGTGCAAAAGGCTGCCAGGCAGTGTTCACATGACTACTGGATCAAGTTATGTGAGTCCATTCAAAATGCAAGTGATAAGGGAAACATCAGAAGTATGTATGAAGGGATAAAAAAAGCCTGTTGTCCAATGATAAAAAGAAGTGCAACACTGAAAACCTTGACTTGAGAAATCATCACTGATAAGAAACAGCAGATGGATAGATGGGTAGAGCACTATTTGGGGCTTTACTCAAGTGAGACCAAGCTAGCGGATGATGCCCTCAACACCATAGAGGCCCTGCCTACTCTTAACCACCTGAACACACTTCCCACCATAGAAGAATTTATATGAAATGGAAACAAATGGGTATTTTAAACTCCTGCGAGAAAAAATGTACTGAACATCAAAACGTCGCACATACCTTACAAGGAGATCCACGTGTCACGAAATACAGGTGAAAAATCCGAAATCAGAAGCACTCAATAAATATAAAAAATGAATAATAAAATAAAATAAGATAAAATACACACGAACGCGTACAATACGACACACAGACGTTTCGATTCTCAGAATCTTTGTCAATGACAACACAGATAGTTAACGGCAAACAACGATAAAACACAAACAAACGACCTATCACTTATGATGCACAAACTTGGGAGGGGAGGGGGAGGATGAAGGAGAAGGAGGGTGAAGGGGAGGAGGAGGAGCGGGATGACGGGGAGGAAGGGGGAGGGGGAGGAGGAGGAAGGGGAGGAGGAGGTGAAGGATACGGGGGAGGAGGGGGAGAGGGGAGGGGGAGAGGGGAGGAGGAGGAGAAGGAATAGGAGGGAGGAGGAGGAGTAGAGGCGGAGGAGGAGTAGGGGGAGGAGGAGGGGAAGACGGAGGAGGAGGAGGGGTAGGAAGAGGAGGGGGACTAGGAGGAGGAGGGAGGGGAGGTGGAGGACGAGGGGGAGGAGGAGGGGGAGAAGGTGGAGGTTGATGGGTGGAGAAGGAGGGGGAAGGAAGAGGATTAGGAGGAGGAGGAGGATTATAACGCATATGCCTGTAGATAAATGTAGCGAAAAGGTCCACCTATTTTAGAAATATGCAACAATTTTACAAATATAGCAATGTTATTAAAAGTTATGTCCCCTCGCTATATATAAATAATGTAAATTAAATATTAAATAATATTAAGCAAATAACTGTTTGTACACTAACAAACTATGACAGTTGGCAGCACCGGAATGAGAAGAAGGCGTGTAGAAAATTTCATCTCAATCGGATGGACCGTTCGCGAACGCATAAATAACATACAGACATACAGACATACTTACAGACATACATTCTATTATATATATATATATATATATATATATATATATATATATATATATATATATATATATATATATATATATATATATATATATCCTTTACAGGACGTTGCTGTCAGCATCAGCATTTTCCAGCTGCTGTTGATATACTTGTTTGCCATTGCTTTCTGAGCGGCCGGCTCACATACACCGTGAGTTACCAAAGTGGCGAGAACCGCTACCGATTCTCGCGCAGGTTACGTTACTCACGAGAATGTACGGAGAAAGACGTTAACACCTAGGCCATGGAGACTAACTCACAGATATATAGTTATATGCAAATTACGTCCCAAAGTCAAGGACGGCCAAAAAAAACAATATTTATACGGAACATTGAATGTAATATTGTGGAGAAATATCAAAGTTCGTTATAAAATTCTCATACATGTTAAATAATGTAAAGAAAATGTAAAAGAAACCTTAGAAGTTTCCTTAAATTTATTATTGTCTTATATGCCAAGCATATATTTCGCTAGTTGCTAAGAAAATTCCATAACATACTAAGAGAAATGCTACCATTATTTAAATCACATAATACATTTAATTTACTTTGAGTATATTCCCTTGATATAACTGTTATGTTGTTATCTCCCTTCCTACAAGTTCATAAAAGGGGTGATTAATCAACGCATTGCTAGCCTCTTGTTATGCTAATGTATATATGCTATAAGAGACTAAGGCCGGGCTCCCTGGCTGAGGCGTTAGCAGCTTTCTCGGTAACCCCGAATACTCTCGTGGTTGACGTGAGCGCACGAGAACTTGAAGGGGTTCGAGTCGCGCGAGTGACTTACGAGAGTATGGAGCCGGTTGCTCAGAAATTCGTGGCGTGCTTATGAGCGTAATCTAGCCTAGGAATCAACATGCAGCTGAAAGATGCTGGTGTTGACCGCATTATCCTGAAAGAGGATGTAAACGCGGGAAAAAAAATAAGAAACTAATGAAGTAAATATAGGAAGTAAAATTGTATGATTTCTTGCCACAGGCATAATAACAAATTGTTGCTAATACTCGTACATATTGTGAAATACGATGGCCAGGTGCGGGGGAAATCAATATTTATATATGTACACGTACAGAATTAGTTAATCCGGAGGGAAGGACTACAAAAGGGGAATTGGCATAATTTTAGATCAAATGAGCGCTGGGGCGGTTAAAGGATTTCGGATAATCTCAGAAAGAGTATTATTAGGCAACATATTAACATAATATATTATTCACCCCCTGTAAAGTTCATGCAACATAATAGGTAAATACAAAACTTGGACCGGCAATATTTTCAGATATTGCACAGTCATTAAAAATAGTGGCACCTTGCCGTCTTTACAGACGAAAATATGTGGATTGGAACTAGAGCTAGAATTCCATCGCACAATGCCTGGGCTTTGATTCAGAGAACGTGTGTTGCCCATGCAGCAAGATCGCTCACTCGGCCATGCCTTGTTTTCTCCAAAGGAAAGGATAATCAGTACGTCTGGAACCAGGTAGGCTGCAGACGCTAGCGGCTTAGCATTAAACCTCCAAGAGCAGGAGGTAAGTAGCGGCCAGGCCCTCACATCTGGGGGATTTGACTCAGAGGCGTTCAGCTATTAAAAATACACCCTGTAAAAGCATATGTATGTGTGTGTGTGTGTGAGCATACACACACACACACAGACAGAAACACACACACAGACACACAGACACAAATACAGATACGCACGCGAACACACACACACACACAGACATTCACACACACACACACACACACACACACACACACACATATATATATATATATATATATATATATATATATATATATATATATATATATATATATATATATATATATATATACTACCTGACATGGCCCGGCTTCGCCCAGGCTCTGGCGGAGATCTATCTATCTATCTATCTATCTATCTGTCTGTCTGTCTGTCTGTCAGCTTTGTCTGTCTGTCTGTCTGTCTGTCTGTCTGTCTGTCTGTCTGTCTGTCTGTCTGTCTGTCTGTCTGATCCGGCCCGGCTTCGCCCAGCTCCTGGTGGAGAGCATCTCATTTAATTCATATAAGTAGTCATATAAGCTCCCGTTCACGACTGTCTGTCTGTCTGTCTATCTGACTGTCTGTCTGTCTGAACCGGCCCGGCTTCACCCAGTCCCTGGTGGGGAGCATCTCATTTAATTCATATAAGTAGTCATATAAGCTCCCGTTCCGGACTATCTATCTGTCTGTCTGTCTGTCTGTCTGTCTGTCTGTCTGTCTGTCTGTCTGTCTGTCTGTCTGTCTGTCTGTCTGTCTGTCTGTCTGTCTGACCAGGCCCGGCTTCGCCCAGCCGCTGATGGGGTGCATCTCATTTAATTCATATAAGTAGTCAAAAAAGTTCCCGTTCCCGACCGACCGTGTGTCTGTCTGTCTGTCTGTCTGTCTGCCTGCCTGCCTGCCTGTCTGTCTATCTATCTATTTATCTATCTATCTATATATCTATCTATCTATCCGACCAACCGACCGACCGACCGACCTATCTATAGCCAGGGGACTTAACCTAAGATATAGCAATGCCACTACAAGTTATGTCCCTTTATATATTTTGTCTTATGTTAAGTCATGTAATTTAATTATTAAATGTTAATAAGTAAATAGATGATGCTACATTAAAAACAATATGACAGTTGGTTGTACGGGAGTGAAAGTAAGACGTGTAGAAATTTTCATCCCAATCGGATGGACCGTTATCGAACGCATCCAATACATCCCCAACCACAAGCTCACACATATATATATATATATATATATATATATATATATATATATATATATATATATATATATATATATATATATATATATATATAACGAATTAGACATGTCCGTGGGCCAGTGCCAACATAGTTATAGGAATGAGAGAGTTGATTGATCAACAGGATGAGCAGAATACCATGACATGATAATAGGTAACACCTGGTTCAAACACCATCCTTGACGATTATATACGTGGAAAAGCCCTGCAGATAATATTCGCTATCAAAATGACTACATAATGATTAGAAAGAGATTCGGAAGCAGTTTAATAGCAGCAAACACGTGGAGCAGGTGGAAATAGTGACAATATGCCAATTATAGGAAAAATGAGGTTAAGACTTAAAACCATAAAGAAAACCCCAAAGAACTTAGATCTAGCATTACTTAAAACAGACAAGAAATCAGAGAAAGGTACAATGTCACTGTAAAGAACTGATATAGTACCATGGAAAAAATACAGATTGTCATGAACAATGGGACGTGTTGCGGGAATCAGTACAACAGACATCAAAAGAAATTATTTCACCTAAATATAGAGTTCCAAAAAAAGGAATGGGTGACCGATGATTGTTAGGGTTTCTTGGCAAGTTTTGCAGAAGATAGTTATATATCTCAATTATAATTACAAAACTGTTGAACTTTGAACAGCGGATTACTGATTACTGTTATAAATACAACACAATACAAGACAGAGAATGATGTATGCGGAGAGCATAACCAGCCTAGCTACAGATGATAATATAAACAAAATACCAGATGACAGGATTGTAGGGTCACGATTGTCGGTATCTGTTCCTGACCAGGCACCTAAAGAGGATTATATACATGGATCATCATCATCATCATCATCATCATCATCATCATCATCATCATCATCATCATCATCATCATCATCGTCATCATCATCATCATCATCATCATCACCGTCAAGCGTCGTGCGGAAAAATAATTGATAATCCGGTGTCAGATACATGTCATCGGGTAGTATCTTTCCGCGTGATTGTACACTGTCTTTGATGTCTTCAGTCCATTTTCTTCACCGGCGTCATCTTGCTCTCGTAGCAGATGTCCTTTGATGTAGGGCCAGTGCTGGTAGTTGATGGTGTTGCATTCTAACGAGATGGCCGAACCATTTGATCTTTTGCCTTTCAATATATGTGGCACAAGATGCTGATCTCACTGTGTCTGATAAAATCGTTTCAAGACATTTCTTATTCGGCCTTGGATGGTTAAATTGGCAGCTCTTCTCACGCATCTCTTCTCACAGGTGTTGATTTTGCACAATTGTGATTTGGCTAATGTCCATGTTTAACACTGGTAGCATAGTATTGGTGTGAATATGCTATTTATTATCTGTCGCTTTGCGGATATAGGCATATTTGACTGTTTCAGTATGGGTTATTTATGATATATAAGGTCACCTCTTTTACGACACCTGATTTCGATTTCTGTCTATTCTGCTATCTTTTAAGATCATAGTCCCTGGATATTTAATTTCTTTAGTAACTTATTTCAGAAGTGTACTCTTTATCCGTTTATATAGTGGACCAGGAGATCTGCTAACTTGCATTACTTCAGTTTTGGTTGTATTCATATTCATGTTCATATTGTATCTGCTGCATGTTGAACTCAGCTTATTAATACAACTTTGCAAAGTCCGCCCTTTATAACCGGCATTGATCTTCTGCAAATAATACCCATGTTGAGAAAACTCCGCAGCGGAGCAAGCACGACAGGAGTTTCTGATCATCAGAAGCGGACACCCCCACCCTCTCTCTCTCTCTCTCTCTCTCTCTCTCTCTCTCTCTCTCTCTCTCTCTCTCTCTCTCTCTCTCTCTCTCTCTATCTCCTCTCTTTTTTCTCGCAAAAGCCTCATCTTTACTTTCGTGCCACAGTCAGGAGGCGGGCCCGTCCGTGGCATGATTCCCGTTTCTATTGTCGAGCGTATTCACCTTCGAAACATTTGTTATCGTGCCTTTCCCATATCGACATCAGCTAAGTATGTCTGCCCAGAAGCCATCACACCTTCGGAGAACGAACGTTGGCGCCCGGTGTTGATAATGATTTCTCCCTGCTTCCTAAATAATGTAAATAAACCCTCCAGGTATCGAAAGTCATCGGCTTACTGTTTGATTACACACAATAGTTACTCGCACTGAGTTTTGTCCACTTAAAATTTATATGGAAAAAATACTATCGTGTTTCCCCGAAATTAAGACCCACCCCTAAAATAAGCCCTAGCACGATTTTTGAGGATGCTTTTAATATAAGATCTACCCCTAAAATAAGCCCTAGCACGATTTTTGAGGATACTTTTAATGTAAGACCTACCCCTAAAATAAGCCCTAGCACGATTTTTGAGGATACTTTTAATATAAGACCTACCCCTAAAATAAGCTCTAGTTAAGATCGTCTGCTAGAATGAAGGTATTAAACGTGCACTTGCATTCAAGTACTTTGATGATGGCATCGACTTCGAAATACCAACTATCCAACATGATTCTTTCCCCCATATCTTTTTTACAGGACATCGCTGTCAACACCAGCATTTTACTGCTTTTGTTGATATCTTGTCAAGTTTACGTTCAGTAGTTTGCCATTGTGTTCTAAACGATCGGCTCCCATACCAACTCGTTAAAACCCAGCGCAACGAGGCCTGCTGCCAAATCGGTCGCAGCTGTGTTTCGAATGCAGGTCAGCGGGTTTAACGAATCGCGCCCGTAAACCATTCCATTAGCCACGGAGAACGACGTTAACACCTAGGCCAGGGAGACCGACTCACGGATATATAGTTATATGCAAATGACGTCCCAAAGTCAAGGACTTGTTTTTTTTTTTTGTAAACTTTTATTGAGTGTTAAGAAACATTTGCATTTGTATTGTTCGTGTTGTTACAGAGCGTTGCATGTGGAAGTGTAGGTGACATATGCGCAAATTTTTACAACATTTATTTCAACATTTTTACATTGGTAATGGGGGGTAACGAAGAACGAGTACAAACAACAACAAGGCGATAGTATACCATTATTTTCCCTCTGCCACCCCCTCACCTGTCAGCTCCAACCCCACCAATCCCATCATCACCACTTGGTAATGAGGAAAATGGCAGTAAAAACTTGTTAGAACCGACCGGTGAAGGTAGCAGCAGCATCAAAACCAACAGTATCGAAAAGGTGGGGGGAAGGGGGGGGGGGGGGTTGTCGAGGAGTATCCTAGTTTACAATGCAGGAATGGTAGTTGTTGCATTTGTATTGTTTGTGTTGTTACATGCGTACTATGTGTTCAGTATTTGTGTGCGTGTTTTTACAGAGCGTTGCATGTGGGCGTGTAGGTGACATATGCGCAAAAATTACAAATATTTTATACATTTAAACATTTCTCCATTGACATTGTTGTAAGGAAATATTTTAAATCCAAAGCATGATGGTAGCGGGCTGTTATTTTTTTTTCCCCTGCCGCCCCGCTCTCCTGTCAGCTCCAAAAAACTCCTACCAAGTACCATCACCCTCGGTGATGATAAACATGGCGGTGCAGAACTGAAACAAAACGGTGAGGGTGGCAGCAGAGACAACAATCACAGTATCAAAAGGGTGGGAAAGGGGGATGTGATAGTATATGCGTTTACAAAGCCATATATATTAATAGTGATTACAATGATAATAATGCAAAGTAACAACCAAATACATAAATAAATATCATAGTGACAAGGAATAAACAGTGCTGAGACTAGTGATAGACTCAATCAATGATAATAAATAGATAATAGTTTTAACATGTGATTTTATGTGCTAAATTGATTACCTTAGGAATGGTGTTTACATGAAATACATCTTATAATAATAATGACAAGGAATAAAAACTACTAAGGGTGATGACAGCAATGCTCATATTAATAAACACAATGGTAGGATTTGTTTTGATAAGGATCACATTTTCCAAACATGTGATTCCATTTGCTAAAATGGTTTTCTTAGAAATGGTGTTAAAATATTGCTGGTGCATGCAATAACAATTGCATCCTGCTCTGTTTAATAATATAGTAGGTGTAAAAAGGAGTTGGTTATCTTTTTTTTTTCCTCCTTGCTTATTTTTTTTTTTTTTACATATACTTGCAACATGCAATGTTCAGTAATAGCAGAAGTAAAAGGAGTTGGTTATCTTTTTCTCCTTGTTTATTTTTATTTTTTTTTTCCTTTGGTCTTATGTGTAAGGGTTTATTCATTTTTTCCCTTCATCTTTTTTTAAAAAACTTATTGTAGAAAGTAAACAAGCATCAATATTAGCACAAATTGTTACAATCTTTACATTTTGTTTCCCTTGCCACCCTCTCACCAATTTGGTTCCACTCCACCAATGCCACTACTCCCCTCTCTGGGCAATGATGGTAAAGGCAGGATAAATATTTGAACCAAACCGGTGTGGGTATCAGCAAAGGCAGCAACAATCCATGAGCAAGGGGAGGGGGGCGCATTGGAAAGGGGTTTTGGTTTATTACTAATGATGATAATAATAATAATGACAGGAGGAGACATACTGAGGGTAATAACAGCCAATATAAAAACCAGCAATGGTAATAATAGTTATGAAAATGATAAACTTTTTACAAAATTGTGATTCCATTTGCTAAGATGATTTTCTTTGGAATGGTGTTAACATAGCATAGCAGGTACCTACAACTGTAAAACTGCAGTTTTTAATAATAGTTGGAGTAAAGGAGTTGTGTTTTTTTTTTTCCTCATTTCCCCAAGCATTTGTTTTTACAAAAATCTTTACCATATCATTGGTTTGGTAACCATATGTGATTTTGTATTCATTCATTCAACACTCCCTCACATGATTCAAAGGGGGTGACCAGGAGAAAGGGAAATCTTTACATTTTTGTTTACTTTGCCACACTCTCATTAATCGGTTCCACTCCACCAATGCCTCATGCCCACTCTTAATGATGGTACAGGCAGGATAAATGTTTGAACCGACCAGTGGGGGTGGTAGCAAAGGCAACAAAACCATACGCAAAGGGGGCACTAGGGGAGATGAAGTTGTAAATTAATAAAGATGATAATAAGGATAATAAGGTAAATACTGAATACAAGGAAAAGGGGAAGTCTTTACATTTTTTTCTCACTC
The DNA here is from genome assembly GCA_014155875.1 of Cepaea nemoralis. Classification (NCBI taxonomy): domain Eukaryota; kingdom Metazoa; phylum Mollusca; class Gastropoda; order Stylommatophora; family Helicidae; genus Cepaea; species Cepaea nemoralis. The sequence continues at coordinate 298,613 of JACEFZ010025534.1, forward strand.
GCTACTCTCTCCTCAACTGGTTTCACCCCACCCAAGCCTCATGCTAGGGGGGATGAAGTTGTAAAATAATAATGATGATATCACTGATACTTATAACATTAATGATACTAAGGATAATAAGGTAAATACTGAATGCAAAGAAAAGGGTAATGATGGTACAGGCAGGACAAATGTTTGAACCAACCAGTTGGGGTAGCAGCAAGAGTAACAAAACCATAAGCAACAGGGGGTGCAGGGGAGATGAAGTTGTGAAATAATACTGATGATATCAATGATACCTATAAAATCAATGATACTAAGGATAATGGGGAAAGTCTTTGCATGTTGTTCCCTTGCCACCCTCCCACTAATTGGTTTCAATCACCAATGTCCCCATGACCACTCTAATGATGGTACAGGCAGGGCAAATGTCTGAAACAAACTAGTGGGGGTAGTAGCAAAAGCAACAAAATTTAGACAAAAAGGGGGGGGGGGAACATGGGGGATGAAGTTGTAAAATAGTAATGGTGATATCATTAATACTTATTAAATTAATGATACTAAGGATAAAAAGGGTAGGGTAATGATAGTAAAAAATAATAATGATAATGATAGTGATAATAATAGTAAATATTAAAGAAAACAATAAAAATAAAAATAAAAATAATAATAATAATAATAATAACAATAATAGTATAATAGATATGTGATTTTCTTTACTAAAATGTTAATCTTGGTTGTGGTGGTAGTTTAGCACAACAAGTTCATTTGAAGCAAACATTTCATAAATAGTACATTGGAATGGGAGGAGTTAAGGAGTCTTTTCTCTTTTTTCCTTTTCCCCCTTATCCATTAGGGTGAAACCGTCATTTTGAAACAAATAAAACAAGCATTTATACTTCCACTATTCTTTACATAAGGGATTTTTCATTGGTCTTTTGACCATATGTGATCTTTTTAATCATTTACTCACCATTCACTCACAGTTTCTTCTTTCTTTCTCTCACTCATGTATGCCAAAATTACCAAATAATTACCAACATTACCACAGTTGGTATACCAATTATACCAACTCTGGAAAGAGTTGTGATATTTTGTGCGTGTACATAAAGGAAACTAAATGTGTGTTATATGTGTGGTGTTTGTATCTGGCAAAATTTCTGCAGGTCCATATAAGTTGTCTGTAGTAAGAAAGTGCTACAAGTAGTTTTGTATGTATGTCTTTAGATGTCATTGGTATAGTATTGAGAAAAATTGCTTTATATATGTCGGTTTGTTTGCCTGTGTGTGTTTGTATGAGGTGTTTGAGTGTTGCGCGTGTGGCAGTAATTGTTGGACATGTATAATATATGTGTTCCTCTGTCTCTTGTGTGTTGTTTCTACATAATTGACATTGTTTGGATATGTATGCTTCTACCTGTGTTGTGGGGGTCATACTGTATAACAGTCTATATGTGATCTCCCTAGCTTTTGGTGTTATGTGTTTGTTGTGTAGGTTTGAAAAGGTGCATGTGAAGTCAGTCATGAAGTATTTGTGTCCTCTTTTAATCCTAAGTCTTAGTGATGGTGCTTGTTCTCTAACTAAATGTTTGTATATTGTGTGTGTTGTTTGCTGTATTAACTGTTCATGTCCTTTTATTGCCTGTATGCATGTCTGATAGAATGTTGGCAGTCTTCCCTGGTAGTGTTCAGTTGCATTGTTAAGAGGTGTGAGATGTTTGATGTTATGGCCTATGTAGTATAGTGCTAGTCTGTTCTGTTCTGGGTGTCTGATGATTTTACCTATGTGACTGATTCTAAGTGACAGTATTTTTGTCTGGATGTCCTGTAGTGCAAGGTCGCCTTGTTTCCTGTCTTGTATGAGAGTTTTGTGTTTAATGCTGTGTATCGTGTGATGTAATTTTTTTTTTTTTTTTTTTTAAAACTTTTATTGAGTGTTAAAGAAAACTTTGCATTTGTATTGTTCGTGTTGTTACAGAGCGTTGCATGTGGAAGTGTAGGTGACATATGCGCAAATTTTTACAACATTTATTTCAACATATTTACATTTGAAATGAAAGGTAAACGGAAAACGAGTACAAACAACAACAAGACGGTAGTATACCATTTTTTTCCTCTGCCACCCTTTCACCTGTCAGCTCCAACCCCACCAATACCATCATCACCACCTTGGTAATGAGGACAAGGGCAGTAAAACTTGTTAAAACCGACCGGTGAAGGCAGCAGCAGCATCAAAACGAACAGTATCGAAAAGGTGGGGGGGGAAGGGGGGGGGGGGGTTGTCAAGGAGTATCCTAGTTTACAATGCAGGAGGGGTAGTTGTTGCATTTGTATTGTTTGTGTTGTTACATGCGTACTGTGTGTTCAGTATTTGTGTGCGTGTTTTTACAGAGCGTTGCATGTGGGCGTGTAGGTGACATATGCGCAAAAATTACAAATATTTTATACATTTAAACATTTCTCCATTGACATTGTTGTAAGGAAATATTTTAAATCAAAAGCGTGATGGTAGCGGGCTGTTATTATTTCCCCTGCCGCCCCGCTCTCCTGTCAGCTCCAAAAACTCCTACCAAGTACCATCACCCTCGGTGATGATAAACATGGCGGTGCAGAACTGAAACAAAACGGTGAGCGCGGCAGCAGTAATAACAATCACAGTATCAAAAGGTGGGAAAGGGGGATGTGATATTAATAATGATTACAATGATAATAATGCAAATAACATCCAAATACATGAATAATATTATAATGACAAGGAATAAAACTGCTAAGGGTGATAAAATTAAAGGCAATGATAATAACAGCAATGATAATTAATACTAGTACTAGTTAAACATGTGATTTCATGTGTTAAAATGATTTTCTTAGGAATGGTGTTTACATGAAATACATCTTATAATAATAATTACTAGGAATAAAAATCTACTAAGGGTGATAACAGCAATGCTAATAATCACAATGATAAAATTTGTTATGATAATGATCACATTTTCCAAACATGTGATTCCATTTGCTAAAATGATTTTCTTAGAAATTGTGTTAAATTATGGCAGGTACATACAATAACAATTTCATCCTGCACCCTTTAATAATATAGTAGGTGTAAAAAGGATTTGGTTATCTTTTTTTTTTTCTCCTTGCTTATTTTTTTTTTTTTTTTAAATACATATTCTTGCTACATGCAATGTTAAATAATAGTAGCAGTAAGTAAAAGGAGTTGGTTATCTTTTTCTCCTTGCTTATTTTTTGGTCTTATTTGTAAGGGTTCATTCATTTTTTTCCCTTCCTTTTATTTTTTATTCTTTTTTTTTTTTTTAAAACTTATTGTAAAAAGTAAAACAAGCATCAGTATTTGCACAAAATTTTCCAATCTTTACATTTGTGTTTCCCTTGCCACCCTCTCACCAATTTGGTTCCACTCCACCAATGCCCTACCACTCCTCTCTGGGCAATGATGGTAAAGGCAGGATAGATATTTGAACCAAACCGGTGTGGGTATCAGCAAAGGCAGCAACAAACCATGAGCAAGGGGATGGGGGGCACATGGGAAAGGGATTTTGTTTATTACTAATGATGACAATAATAATAATGACAAGAAGAGACATAGTGAGGGTAATAATAGCCAATATAAAAAAACTAGCAATGGTAATAATGGTTATGAAAATGATAAACTTTTTGCAAATTGTGGTTTCCATTTGCTAGGATGATTTTCTTTGGAATGGTGTTAACATAGCATAGCAGTGTACATACACAAGCCAAATATAGTTTTTAATAATAGTTGTAGTACAGGGAGTTGGGTTTTTTTTCCCCTCATTCCCTCAATCATTTGTATTTGCACAAATTTATTTCAGTATTATTGATTTGGTAAACATATGTGATTTTGTATTTATTCCTTCAACACTCCCTCACATGATTCAAAAGGGGTGACAAGGAGAAAGGGAAATCTTTACATTTTTGTTTACTTTGCCACACTCCCACTAATCGCTTTCACTCCAATGCCCCTCTGACCACCCTTAATGATGGTACAGGCAGGACAAATGTTTGAACTGACCAGTGGGGGTGGTAGCAAAGGCAACAAACCATAAGCAAAATGGGGCACTAGGGGAGATGAGGTTGTAAAATAATAATGATGATATCACTAATACTTATAACATTAATGATACTAAGGATATTAAGGTAGATACTGAATACAAAGAAAAGGGGGAATCTTTACATGTTCCCCCCCCCCCTCACTATACTCTCCTCAACTGGTTTCACCCCACCAAAACCCTCATGCCAACTCTTAATGATGGTACAGGCAGGACAAGTGTTTGAACCAACCAGTTGGGGTAGCAGCAAGGGTAACAAAACATAAGCAACAGGGGGCGCAGGGGAGATGAAGTTGTAAAATAATAGTGATGATATCAATAATACTTGTAAAATCAATGATACTAAGGATAATGGGGTAAGTATTGACTGCAAGGGATAGGGGAAAGTCTTTACATGTTGTTCCCTCTCTACTCTCCCACCGATTGGTTTCAATCACCAATGTCCCCATGACCACTCTAATGATGGTACAGGCAGGGCAAATGTTTGAAACAAACTAGTGGGGGTAGTAGCAAAAGCAACAAACCTTAAAACAAAGGGGGGGGGGACATGGGGGATGAAGTTGTAAAATAATAAAGGTGATATCATTAATACTTATTAAATTAATGATACTAAGGATAAAAGGGGTTGGGTAATGATAGTAAAAAATAAAAATTGATAATGATAGTGATAATAATAATAATAATAATGAAAACAATAATAATGATAAAATAATAATAATAATACTATAATAGATATGTGATTTCCTTTACTAAAATGATAATCTTAGTTGTGGTGGTAGTTTAGCACAACAAATTCATTTGTATCAAACATTCCATAATTAGTACATTGGAATGGGAGGAGTTAAGTTTTCTTTTCTCTTTTTCCCTTTTTCCCCTTATCTATAAGGGTGAAACCATCATTTTGAAACAAATAAAAACAAGCATTTGTACTTCCACTATTCTTTACATAAGGGATTTTCCATTGGTCTTTTGACCATATGAGATCTTTTTAATCATTCACTCCCAGTTTCTTCTTTCTTTCTCTCACTCATGTATACCAAAATTACCAAAAAAATTACCAAAATTACCAGAGTTGGTATACCATTTATACCAACTCTGGAAAGAGTTGTGATATTTTGTGCGTGAACATAAATGATATTAAGTGTGTGTTATATGTGCGGTGTTTGTATCTGGCTGAGTTTCTACATGTCCATATGAGCTGTCTATAGTAAGAAAGAGCTGTCAGTAGTTTTGTATGTGTGTCTTTTGCTGATTTTGGTATAATGTTGAGAAAAATTGCTTTATATATGTCAGTTTGTTTGCCTGTGTGTGTTTGTATGAGGTGTTGGAGTGTTGCGCGTATGGCTGTGATTGTTGGACATGTATAATAAATGTGTTCCTCTGTCTCTGTTGTGTTATTTCTACATAGCTGACACTGTGATATTTGTTTGAATTTGTATGCTTCTGTCTGTGTTGTCGGTGTCATATTGTATAACAGTCTATATGTGATCTCTCTAGCTTTTGGTGTTATGTGTTTGTTGTGTAGGTTTGAAAAGGTGCATGTGAAGTCAGACATGAAGTATTTGTGTCCTCTTTTAATCCTAAGTTTGAGTGATGGTGCTTGCTCTCTAACTAAATGTTTGTATATTTTGTGTGTTGTTTGCTGTATTAACTGTTCATGTCCTTGTATTGCCTGTATGCATGTCTGGTAGAATGTTGGCAGTGTTCCCTGGTAGTGTGCAGTTGCATTGTTAAGAGGTGTGAGGTGTTTTATGTTGTGTGCTATATAATATAAAGCTAATCTATGTTGTTCTGGATGTCTGATGATTTTACCTATGTGACTGATTCTAAGTGACAGTATTTTTGTGTGGATGTCCTGTAGTGCAATTCCCCCCTGCAGTTTGTCCTGCATGAGTGTTTTGTGATGTATGCTGTGTATTGTATTGGTGAAGATGAAGCGTCTGATTTGTATGTTTATGTCTGTGACGGTCTGTTTGGGAGGGTTTAGTACTGTCGCTAAGTATAATATTTTGGGTATTATGTATGTGTTGACTATTGTGCTTCTACCAAATATTGTGGATGTTTTGTACCTATACCTGTGTAACATGTCTGTGATCTGTTCAGTCAATGAGTGCCATGTCTGTTTGTGTGTTTTTGTGGGATCACATGGGAATGTGATCCCATACAGCTTCATGGTGCCTGTGTGTCTCAGGTCTGGAGGGAAATCAGACTTTTGTTTCCACTTTCCTAGTCCCATTATCTGTGATTTCTGTATATTTACTTTGGCTCCACTGCCTTTTCCAAAATGGGTAAAGGTGTGGAGTATGTTCCTTATTGAGATGTTGCTAGTGGGGAAGAAGGCAGTGTCATCTGCATAAGCGACAAGCTTCTGCTCTCCTATCCCATGTAGGAAGGTTCCTTTAATACTAGTGTCTTGCCTTATCTTTTCTAGTAAAGGCTCTAAGGTGAGCACGTACAGTAGTGGTGATAAGGGACATCCCTGTCTTACAGATCTAGTGAGCCTGAAGCTATCTGTCAGTGAGTGGTTCACCAACACTTTGCTCTCAGGGTTTTTGTACAAGATCTGTATCCACTGCCTGTAGTACTCTCCTATGTTGCAGTGTTCTAGTGTCCTATGCAGGTAAGTATGGGAAATTCTGTCGAAAGCCTTCTCTTGATCCAAGGACAAGATGGAGGATGGACAATCTTTCCTATGTGTGTAGTTAATAATGTCTCTAATGAGGTGGTTGTGATTGTGTATATTTCTGTCTTTGACACTGCACTGTTGGTCGGGGTGTATGAGTGTAGGCATGAAGGGTTTGAGTTTGTTGGTGAGTGATTTGGCGAGTATCTTGTAGTCTGTGTTGAGTAAGGAAATTGGTCTGTAGTTCTTCAGTTGTGTTTTGTCGGTGTTGTCTTTGCGTATGAGTGTGATGTAGGACATGTTACAGCTTTCAGGTAATTGTTGTTTGTCAAAGGCTTCCTGATAGACTTTGAGGAGAAGATTGCCTAGGATAGGAAAGAAATGTTGGTAGAATTCTACTGTCAAACCGTCTGGTCCTGGAGTTTTGTCTTTGTTTAGTGTGCTCAGTGCCTGTGTTATGTCTGCCAGTGTCAGCTCTGTGTCCAGTGTTTCTCTGTCTGTGTCAGGTAATTTCTTTGTGTACTGTAGGAAGTTGTCTTGTACCTGTGTGTCTACTGCCTCTGCTGTGAATAGATGTTTGTAGTGTTGCTGGAAAGCGGTCCCTATGTGTAGTGTTTCTGTCTGCATGTTTCCCTGCATGTCTGATATTTGGCTTATTTGTCTCCTATGCTGTATATTCTGCTCTATTGCCATGTATTGTCTACTTGCTGACTCTTGTGTAATAGTGTTGAGCTTTGTTCTGAGAAGAGCACCCAAATATCTGTGTTGTTGGTGTTCTTCTAGCTGTGCTTCAAGTGTGTGTAAATGAAGTGCATCTCTGTCTGTCTGTTTTGTTAGTCGTATGGCTGTCTGTATAATGCGCTCCTGTGTTATTCTGTCTTTGTGAATCATGGTTGCTAAATGTTGTGTTCTGCTTCGTATCGTGCTTTTTAGCAAGTCCCAGTATTGTGTGATGTTCTCAGTCGGTATATTGTCTGTGTATGTGTGTATGAGCTGTGTCATATATTGTACATATCCTGCGTGTTTCAGAAGTGTACAATTGAACTTCCAGTGTGGTGACCGTTTGTGCGGCTGCGTGTCTGTGCTGTTTGGGCTAATGTGTACAAGTGTACCTTTGTGATCTGTGAAGTCTAGTGTTTCTCGTAGGTGTTGGGTTTTTAATATGTGGTGTGTTGCGGGTGTGTAGAATCTGTCTAATCTGGATGATCTGTTGTGTGCTTTGTTTGTGTATGTCGTTTCTCTGCTGTCGGGGTGTGTTTGCCTGAATGCGTCTGTGAGGTTGTGTGTGTCGATGATGTTTAGCAGTGTGTCTAGTTGATGTATGCTGTCCTTGCCGGTCCTTCTCAGCTGTGTTCTCACTTCACCTCCTACCACATCCATTCCTTCAAGAACACAGTTGAAATCACCGGCAAGAACAATATTTTGTCCCCTGTATGTCTGTGTTAATAAATCGTCTAACTGTTCATAAAATTGTGGTTGATAATTGTAGTTTGGTGGTGCATGTATGTTAACAATAGCGTACGTGTGTGCTTCGTTTTTTACCTCAACTGTAGAAATCCTACCATGTGGGTCTCTGTGTGACCTAAAAATGGTCCATGTGTCGGAAATTTGTAGGATCGCTGTCCCTGACCCTGTGTTGTTTTCCGCCAAACTGAATGACGAATTTTTTAATCCTAGCCGTGTTACCAATTCAGCTGCTTCGAAATCTGTTTGGATATTTGTTTCTTGTAATAATAGAAAATCCGGCTTGTATTTGTGTATGAGATTGACTATTTGTTTTAATTTCATTCTCATACCACGAATATTTAAGCTAATTAAACATAAATCGTCAGCCATTTTAAAAATTAAAAATAAAACAACATTATAGTTAAGTTTAAGTGATTACCTTTATATTTCCTGTAGTAATTTAATTCTGGGTTGTGTCTTCGGGTTTGATGGTATGTTTGTAGTTTCCGTTTTCCTCGTGGTCTTCGTCGGTGTCTTCGTCAGTGTTTATAAAAAGTGGTCCTTCGTTGTCGCTGTTTTCATCCTGTTTTGTGGCAGCTTTCTTGTATGGTTTGGAAGGAGAGGGGGAAAGTCTTCCTTCCTCTTCTCTCATGTCTTTGTTGCCTGAGGAATTTCTCCTCTCTGCCCTCTGTCTTTTTCTGCCGTAGAGGACGGTTTGGAAATCTTCGTCGTTGGTTTCTTCTGAAACTGTTTTTGCTTGAGTTTCTGCGTCTGTCTCCGTGGTCACCGGTCCGCCAGCTACCTCGACGTCATCTTGGGCGGCGTTGTCCTCGTCTGGCCTCGTGGTTTCTTTTTGGCCGGCTGTCTCGGCGACATCTTGTTTTTTGTTGTTCGGAATTGTTTGAGGTTTTCCCCCGAGTGAGGGGAAATCTTCTTGTGATCTTTCAATTGGTTGTGTGATATTTATATTGTCTTTCTTCTGCCTCCGGCTCGGGCATTTGTTGGCCCAGTGTGAGTCCAGGCCACAAGTAGGGCATTCGGTGCGACGACCCACTATTGTGAACATAATACGGTGGTCTCCTGTGATTTTCCCAGGAGCTGTAATCTTGGCGTAATGAGGTATTGGTTTTTTGGGGGTACAAAGAACTCCCCATTTTCCGCCATTTGTGTTTGCACAGATTTATTTCAGTATTATTGATTTGGTAAACATATGTGATTTTGTATTTATTCCTTCAACACTCCCTCACATGATTCAAAAGGGGTGACAAGGAGAAAGGGAAATCTTTACATTTTTGTTTACTTTGCCACACTCCCACTAATCGCTTTCACTCCAATGCCCCTCCGACCACCCTTAATGATGGTACAGGCAGGGTAAATGTTTGAACTGACCAGTGGGGGTGGTAGCAAAGGCAACAAACCATAAGCAAAATGGGGCACTAGGGGAGATGGAGTTGTAAAATAATAATGATGATATCACTAATACTTATAACATTAATGATACTAAGGATAATAAGGTAGATACTGAATACGAAGAAAAGGGGGAATCTTTACATGTTTCCCCCCCCCCTCACTATACTCTCCTCATCTGGTTTCACCCCACCAAAACCCTCATGCCAACTCTTAATGATGGTACAGGCAGGACAAGTGTTTGAACCAACCAATTGGGGTAGCAGCAAGGGTAACAAAACATAAGCAACAGGGGGCGCAGGAGAGATGAAGTTGTAAAATAATAGTGATGATATCAATAATACTTGTAAAATCAATGATACTAAGGATAATGGGGTAAGTATTGACTGCAAGGATAGGGGAAAGTCTTTACATGTTGTTCCCTCTCTACTCTCCCACCAATTGGCTTCAAACACTAATGTCCCCATGACCACTCTAATGATGGTACAGGCAGGGCAAATGTTTGAAACAAACTAGTGGGGGTAGTAGCAAAAGCAACAAACCTTAAACAAAGGGCGGGGGGGGGGCATGGGGGATGAAGTTGTAAAATAATAAAGGTGATATCATTAATACTTATTAAATTAATGATACTAAGGGTAAAAGGGGTTGGGTAATGATAGTAAAAAATAAAAATTTGTAATGATAGTGATAATAATAATAATAATAATAATGAAAACAATAATAAAGATAAAATAATAATAATAATACTATAATAGATATGTGATTTCCTTTACTAAAATGATAATCTTAGTTGTGGTGGTAGTTTAGCACAACAAATTCATTTGTATCAAACATTTCATAATTAGTACATTGGAAAGGGAGGAGTTAAGTTTTCTTTTCTCTTTTTCCCTTTTCCCCCTTATCTATAAGGGTGAAACCATCATTTTGAAACAAATAAGTATAGAGGTTTACAAGGGTATAAGATCTTTCCTTACTTCCATTAGTACCAGTAATACATATGATTTTTTTTTTTTTTTTTTTTTTTAAACTTTTATTGAGTGTTAAGAAACATTTGCATTTGTATTGTTCGTGTTGTTACAGAGCGTTGCATGTGGAAGTGTAGGTGACATATGCGCAAAAATTACAAATATTTTATACATTTAAACATTTCTCCATTGACATTGATGTAAGGAAATATTTTAAATCAAAAGCGTGATGGTAGCGGGCTGTTATTTTTTCCCCTCTTTGTCTCTTGTAGTCGTGTTTTGGTAAAGCTCACTATCTACTTCTCGTTTATTTTGGGTGATTCATTCATTGCATATTTTTCCCCCTGCCGCCCCGCTCTCCTGTCAGCTCCAAAAACTCCTACCAAGTACCATCACCCTCGGTGATGATAAACATGGCGGTGCAGAACTGAAGCAAAACGGTGAGCGCGGCAGAAGTAATAACAATCACAGTATCAAAAAGTGGGAAAGGGGGATGTGATATTAATAATGATTACAATGTTAATAATGCAAATAACATCCAAATACATGAATAATATTATAATGACAAGGAATAAAACTGCTAAGGGTGATAAAATTAAAGGCAATGATGATAACAGCTATGATAATATTAATAATACTACTAGTTAAACATGTGATTTCATGTGTTAAAATGATTTTCTTAGGAATGGTGTTTACATGAAATACATCTTATAATAATAATTACTAGGAATAAAAATCTACTAAGGGTGATAACAGCAATGCTAATAATCACAATGATAAAATTTGTTATGATAATGATCACATTTTCCAAACATGTGATTCCATTTGCTAAAATGATTTTCTTAGAAATTGTGTTAAATTATGGCAGGTACATACAATAAGAATTTCATCCTGCACCCTTTAATAATATAGTAGGTGTAAAAAGGATTTGGTTATCTTTTTTTCTTTTTTCTCCTTGCTTATTTTTTTTTTTTAATTTTTTAAAATACATATTCTTGCTACATGCAATGTTAAATAATAGTAGCAGTAAGTAAAAGGAGTTGGTTTTCTTTTTCTCCTTGCTTATTTTTTGGTCTTATTTGTAAGGGTTCATTCATTTTTTTTCCCCTTCCTTTTATTTTTTATTCTTTTTTTTTTTTTAAAACTTATTGTAAAAAGTAAAACAAGCATCAGTATTTGCACAAAATTTTCCAATCTTTACATTTGTGTTTCCCTTGCCACCCTCTCACCAATTTGGTTCCACTCCATCAATGCCCTACCACTCCTCTCTGGGCAATGATGGTAAAGGCAGGACAGATATTTGAACCAAACCGGTGTGGGTATCAGCAAAGGCAGCAACAAACCATGAGCATAGGGGATGGGGGGCACATGGGAAAGGGATTTTGTTTATTACTAATGATGGCAATAATAATAATGACAAGAAGAAACATACTGTGGGTAATAATAGCCAATATAAAAAAAACTAGCAATGGTAATAATGGTTATGAAAATGATAAACTGTTTGCAAATTGTGGTTTCCATTTGCTAGGATGATTTTCTTTGGGATGGTGTTAACATAGCATAGCAGTGTACATACACAAACCAAATATAGTTTTTAATAATAGTTGTAGTACAGGGAGTTGGTTTTTTTTCCCCCTCATTCCCTCAATCATTTGTGTTTGCACAAATTTATTTCAGTATTATTGATTTGGTAAACATATGTGATTTTGTATTTATTCCTTCAACACTCCCTCACATGATTCAAAAGGGGTGACAAGGAGAAAGGGAAATCTTTACATTTTTGTTTACTTTGCCACACTCCCACTAATCGCTTTCACTCCAATGCCCCTCTGACCACCCTTAATGATGGTACAGGCAGGACAAATGTATGAACTGACCAGTGGGGGTGGTAGCAAAGGCAACAAACCATAAGCAAAATGGGGCACTAGGGGAGATGAGGTTGTAAAATAATAATGATGATATCACTAATACTTATAACATTAATGATACTAAGGATATTAAGGTAGATACTGAATACAAAGAAAAGGGGGAATCTTTACATGTTCCCCCCCCCCCACTATACTCTCCTCAACTGGTTTCACCCCACCAAAACCCTCATGCCAACTCGTTAATGATGGTACAGGCAGGACAAGTGTTTGAACCAACCAGTTGGGGTAGCAGCAAGGGTAACAAAACATAAGCAACAGGGGGCGCAGGGGAGATGAAGTTGTAAAATAATAGTGATGATATCAATAATACTTGTAAAATCAATGATACTAAGGATAATGGGGTAAGTATTGACTGCATGGATAGGGGAAAGTCTTTACATGTTGTTCCCTCTCTACTCTCCTACCGATTGGTTTCAATCACCAATGTCCCCATGACCACTAATGATGGTACAGGCAGGGCAAATGTTTGAAACAAACTAGTGGGGGTGGTAGCAAAAGCAACAAACCTTAAAACAAAGGGGGGGGGGGACATGGGGGATGAAGTTGTAAAATAATAAAGGTGATATCATTAATACTTATTAAATTAATGATACTAAGGATAAAAGGGGTTGGGTAATGATAGTAAAAAATAAAAATTGATAATGATAGTGCTAATAATAATAATAATAATGAAAACAATAATAATGATAAAATAATAATAATAATACTATAATAGGTATGTGATTTCCTTTACTAAAATGATAATCTTAGTTGTGGTGGTAGTTTAGCACAACAAATTTATTTGTATCAAACATTTCATAATTAGTACATTGGAAAGGGTGGAGTTAAGTTTTCTTTTCTCTTTTTCCTTTTTTCCCCTTATCTATAAGGGTGAAACCATCATTTTGAAACAAATAAAAACAAGCATTGTACTTCCACTATTCTTTACATAAGGGATTTTCCATTGGTCTTTTGACCATATGAGATCTTTTTAATCATTCACTCCCAGTTTCTTCTTTCTTTCTCTCACTCATGTATACCAAAATTACCAAAAAAATTACCAAACATTACCAGAGTTGGTATACCATTTATACCAACTCTGGAAAGAGTTGTGATATTTTGTGCGTGAACATAAATGATATTAAGTGTGTGTTATATGTGCGGTGTTTGTATCTGGCTGAGTTTCTACATGTCCATATGAGCTGTCTATAGTAAGAAAGAGCTGTCAGTAGTTTTGTATGTGTGTCTTTTGCTGATTTTGGTATAATGTTGAGAACAATTGCTTTATATATGTCAGTTTGTTTGCCTGTGTGTGTTTGTATGAGGTGTTGGAGTGTTGCGCGTATGGCTGTGATTGTTGGGCATGTATAATAAATGTGTTCCTCTGTCTCTGTTGTGTTATTTCTACATAGCTGACACTGTGATATTTGTTTGAATTTGTATGCTTCTGTCTGTGTTGTCGGTGTCATATTGTATAACAGTCTATATGTGATCTCTCTAGCTTTTGGTGTTATGTGTTTGTTGTGTAGGTTTGAAACGGTGCATGTGAAGTCAGACATGAAGTATTTGTGTCCTCTTTTAATCCTAAGTTTGAGTGATGGTGCTTGCTCTCTAACTAAATGTTTGTATATTTTGTGTGTTGTTTGCTGTATTAACTGTTCATGTCCTTGTATTGCCTGTATGCATGTCTGGTAGAATGTTGGCAGTGTTCCCTGGTAGTGTGCAGTTGCATTGTTAAGAGGTGTGAGGTGTTTTATGTTGTGTGCTATATAATATAAAGCTAATATATGTTGTTCTGGATGTCTGATGATTTTACCTATGTGACTGATTCTAAGTGACAGTACTTTTGTGTGGATGTCCTGTAGTCAAATTCCCCCCTGTAGTTTGTCCTGCATGAGTGTTTTGTGATGTATGCTGTGTATTGTATTGGTGAAGATGAAGCGTCTGATTTGTATGTTTATGTCTGTGACGGTCTGTTTGGGAGGGTTTAGTACTGTCGCTAAGTATAATATTTTGGGTATTATGTATGTGTTGACTATTGTGCTTCTACCAAATATTGTGGATGTTTTGTACCTATACCTGTGTAACATGTCTGTGATCTGTTCAGTCAATGAGTGCCATGTCTGTTTGTGTGTTTTTGTGGGATCACATGGGAATGTGATCCCATACAGCTTCATGGTGCCTGTGTGTCTCAGGTCTGGAGGGAAATCAGACTTTTGTTTCCACTTTCCTAGTCCCATTATCTGTGATTTCTGTATATTTACTTTGGCTCCACTGCCTTTTCCAAAATGGGTAAAGGTGTGGAGTATGTTCCTTATTGAGATGTTGCTAGTGGGGAAGAAGGCAGTGTCATCTGCATAAGCGACAAGCTTCTGCTCTCCTATCCCATGTAGGAAGGTTCCTTTAATACTAGTGTCTTGTCTTATCTTTTCTAGTAAAGGCTCTAAGGTGAGCACGTACAGTAGTGGTGATAAGGGACATCCCTGTCTTACAGATCTAGTGAGCCTGAAGCTATCTGTCAGTGAGTGGTTCACCAACACTTTGCTCTCAGGGTTTTTGTACAAGATCTGTATCCACTGCCTGTAGTACTCTCCTATGTTGCAGTGTTCTAGTGTCCTATGCAGGTAAGTATGGGAAATTCTGTCGAAAGCCTTCTCTTGATCCAAGGACAAGATGGAGGATGGACAATCTTTCCTATGTGTGTAGTTAATAATGTCTCTAATGAGATGGTTGTGGCTGTGTATATTTCTGTCTTTGACACTGCACTGTTGGTCGGGGTGTATGAGTGTAGGCATGAAGGGTTTGAGTTTGTTGGTGAGTGATTTGGCGAGTATCTTGTAGTCTGTGTTGAGTAAGGAAATTGGTCTGTAGTTCTTCAGTTGTGTTTTGTCGGTGTTGTCTTTGCGTATGAGTGTGATGTAGGACATGTTAAAGCTTTCAGGTAATTGTTGTTTGTCAAAGGCTTCCTGATAGACTTTGAGGAGAAGATTGCCTAGGATAGGAAAGAAATGTTGGTAGAATTCTACTGTCAAACCGTCTGGTCCTGGAGTTTTGTCTTTGTTTAGTGTGCTCAGTGTCTGTGTTATGTCTGCCAGTGTCAGCTCTGTGTCCAGTGTTTCTCTGTCTGTGTCAGGTAATTGCTTTGTGTACTGTAGGAAGTTGTCTTGTATCTGTGTGTCTACTGCCTCTGCTGTGAATAGATGTTTGTAGTGTTGCTGGAAAGCGGTCCCTATGTGTAGTGTTTCTGTCTGCATGTTTCCCTGCATGTCTGATATTTGGCTTATTTGTCTCCTATGCTGTATATTCTGCTCTATTGCCATGTATTGTCTACTTGCTGACTCTTGTGTAATAGTGTTGAGCTTTGTTCTGAGAAGAGCACCCAAATATCTGTGTTGTTGGTGTTCTTCTAGCTGTGCTTCAAGTGTGTGTAAATGAAGTGCATCTCTGTCTGTCTGTTTTGTTAGTCGTATGGCTGTCTGTATAATGCGCTCCTGTGTTATTCTGTCTTTGTGAATCATGGTTGCTAAATGTTGTGTTCTGCTTCGTATCGTGCTTTTTAGCAAGTCCCAGTATTGTGTGATGTTCTCAGTCGGTATATTGTCTGTGTATGTGTGTATGAGCTGTGTAATATATTGTACATATCCTGCGTGTTTCAGAAGTGTACAATTGAACTTCCAGTGTGGTGACCGTTTGTGCGGCTGCGTGTCTGTGCTGTTTGGGCTAATGTGTACAAGTGTACCTTTGTGGTCTGTGAAGTCTAGTGTTTCTCGTAGGTGTTGGGTTTTTAATATGTGGTGTGTTGCGGGTGTGTAGAATCTGTCTAATCTGGATGATCTGTTGTGTGCTTTGTTTGTGTATGTCGTTTCTCTGCTGTCGGGGTGTGTTTGCCTGAATGCGTCTGTGAGGTTGTGTGTGTCGATGATGTTTAGCAGTGTGTCTAGTTGATGTATGCTGTCCTTGCCGGTCCTTCTCAGCTGTGTTCTCACTTCACCTCCTACCACATCCATTCCTTCAAGAACACAGTTGAAATCACCGGCAAGAACAATATTTTGTCCCCTGTATGTCTGTGTTAATAAATCGTCTAACTGTTCATAAAATAGTGGTTGATAATTGTAGTTTGGTGGTGCGTGTATGTTAACAATAGCGTACGTGTGTGCTTCGTTTTTTACCTCAACTGTAGAAATCCTACCATGTGGGTCTCTGTGTGACCTAAAAATAGTCCATGTGTCGGAAATTTGTAGGATCGCTGTCCCTGACCCTGTGTTGTTTTCCGCCAAACTGAATGACGAATTTTTAAATCCTAGCCGTGTTACCAATTCAGCTGCTTCGAAATCTGTTTGGATATTTGTTTCTTGTAATAATAGAAAATCCGGCTTGTATTTGTGTATGAGATTGACTATTTGTTTTAATTTCATTCTCATACCACGAATATTTAAGCTAATTAAACATAAATCGTCAGCCATTTTAAAAATTAAAAATAAAACAACATTATAGTTAAGTTTAAGTGATTACCTTTATATTTCCTGTAGTAATTTAATTCTGGGTTGTGTCTTCGGGTTTGATGGTATGTTTGTAGTTTCCGTTTTCCTCGTGGTCTTCGTCGGTGTCTTCGTCAGTGTTTATAAAAGGTGGTCCTTCGTTGTCGCTGTTTTCATCCTGTTTTGTGGCAGCTTTCTTGTATGGTTTGGAAGGAGAGGGGGAAGATCTTCCTTCCTCTTCTCTCATGTCTTTGTTGCCTGAGGAATTTCTCCTCTCTGCCCTCTGTCTTTTTCTGCCGTAGAGGACGGTTTGGAAATCTTCGTCGTTGGTTTCTTGTGAAATTGTTTTTGCTTGAGTTTCTGCGTCTGTCTCCGTGGTCACCGGTCCGCCAGCTACCTCGACGTCATCTTGGGCGGCGTTGTCCTCGTCTGGCCTCGTGGTTTCTTTTTGGCCGGCTGTCTCGGCGACATCTTGTTTTTTGTTGTTCGAAATTGTTTGAGGTTTTCCCCCGAGTGAGGGGAAATCTTCTTGTGATCTTTCAATTGGTTGTGTGATATTTATATTGTCTTTCTTCTGCCTCCGGCTCGGGCATTTGTTGGCCCAGTGTGAGTCCAGGCCACAAGTAGGGCATTCGGTGCGACGACCCACTATTGTGAACATAATACGGTGGTCTCCTGTGATTTTCCCAGGAGCTGTAATCTTGGCGTAATGAGGTATTGGTTTTTTGGGGGTACAAAGAACTCCCCATTTTCCGCCATTTGTGTTTGCACAGATTTATTTCAGTATTATTGATTTGGTAAACATATGTGATTTTGTATTTATTCCTTCAACACTCCCTCACATGATTCAAAAGGGGTGACAAGGAGAAAGGGAAATCTTTACATTTTTGTTTACTTTGCCGCACTCCCACTAATCGCTTTCACTCCAATGCCCCTCCGACCACCCTTAATGATGGTACAGGCAGGGTAAATGTTTGAACTGACCAGTGGGGGTGGTAGCAAAGGCAACAAACCATAAGCAAAATGGGGCACTAGGGGAGATGGAGATGTAAAATAATAATGATGATATCACTAATACTTATAACATTAATGATACTAAGGATAATAAGGTAGATACTGAATACGAAGAAAAGGGGGAATCTTTACATGTTCCCCCCCCCCCTCACTATACTCTCCTCAACTGGTTTCACCCCACCAAAACCCTCATGCCAACTCTTAATGATGGTACAGGCAGGACAAGTGTTTGAACCAACCAATTGGGGTAGCAGCAAGGGTAACAAAACATAAGCAACAGGGGGCGCAGGAGAGATGAAGTTGTAAAATAATAGTGATGATATCAATAATACTTGTAAAATCAATGATACTAAGGATAATGGGGTAAGTATTGACTGCAAGGATAGGGGAAAGTCTTTACATGTTGTTCCCTCTCTACTCTCCCACCAATTGGCTTCAAACACTAATGTCCCCATGACCACTCTAATGATGGTACAGGCAGGGCAAATGTTTGAAACAAACTAGTGGGGGTAGTAGCAAAAGCAACAAACCTTAAACAAAGGGCGGGGGGGGGGGGCATGGGGGATGAAGTTGTAAAATAATAAAGGTGATATCATTAATACTTATTAAATTAATGATACTAAGGATAAAAGGGGTTGGGTAATGATAGTAAAAAATAAAAATTTGTAATGATAGTGATAATAATAATAATAATAATAATGAAAACAATAATAAAGATAAAATAATAATAATAATACTATAATAGATATGTGATTTCCTTTACTAAAATGATAATCTTAGTTGTGGTGGTAGTTTAGCACAACAAATTCATTTGTATCAAACATTTCATAATTAGTACATTGGAAAGGGAGGAGTTAAGTTTTCTTTTCTCTTTTTCCCTTTTCCCCCTTATCTATAAGGGTGAAACCATCATTTTGAAACAAATAAGTATAGAGGTTTACAAGGGTATAAGATCTTTCCTTACTTCCATTAGTACCAGTAATACATATGATTTTTTTTTTTTTTTTTTTTTTTAAACTTTTATTGAGTGTTAAGAAACATTTGCATTTGTATTGTTCGTGTTGTTACAGAGCGTTGCATGTGGAAGTGTAGGTGACATATGCGCAAATTTTTACAACATTTGTTTCAACCTTTTTACATTTGAAATGGGGGGTAAAGAAGAACGAGTACAAACAACAACAAGGCGATAGTATACCATTATTTTCCCTCTGCCGCCCTTTCACCTGTCAGCTCCAACCCCACCAATACCATCATCACCACTTGGTAATGAGGAAAATGGCAGTAAAATCTTGTTAGAACCGACCGGTGAAGGTAGCAGCAGCATCAAAACCAACAGTATCGAAAAGGTGGGGGGAAGGGGGGGGGGTTGTCGAGGAGTATCCTAGTTTACAATGCAGGAATGGTAGTTGTTGCATTTGTATTGTTTGTGTTGTTACATGCGTACTGTGTGTTCAGTATTTGTGTGCGTGTTTTTACAGAGCGTTGCATGTGGGCGTGTAGATGACATATGCGCAAAAATTACAAATATTTTATACATTTAAACATTTCTCCATTGACATTGTTGTAAGGAAATATTTTAAATCCAAAGCATGATGGTATCGGGCTGTTATTTTCCCCCTGCCGCCCCGCTCTCCTGTCAGCTCCAAAAACTCCTACCAAGTACCACCCCATCGGTGATGATAAACATGGCGGTGCAGAAATGAAACAAAACGGTGAGGGTGGCAGCAGAGACAACAATCACAGTATCAAAAGGGTGGGAGAGGGGGATGTGTTAGTATACGCGTTTACAAAGCCATATATATTAATTAATAGTGATTACAATGATAATAATGCAAAGTAACAACCAAATACATAAATAAATATCATAGTGACAAGGAATAACAACAGTGCTGAGACTAGTGATAGACTCAATGATAATAAATAATAGTTTTAACATGTGATTTTATGTGCTAAATTGATTACCTTAGGAATGGTGTTTACATGAAATACATCTTATAATAATACTGACAAGGAATAAAAACTACTAAGGGTGATGACAGCAATGCTAATGTTAATAAAACACAATGGTAGGATTTGTTTTGATAATGATCACATTTTCCAAAACTGTGATTCCATTTGCTAAAATGATTTTCTTAGAAATGGTGTTAAAATATGGCTGGTACATACAATAACAATTGCATCCTGCACTGTTTAATAATATAGTAGGTGTAAAAAGGAGTTGATAATCTTTTTTGTTTTTCCTTGCTTATATTTTTTTATTTTTTTTTTACATATACTTGCAACATGCATGTTCAATAATAGTAGAATTAAAAGGAGTTGGTTATCTTTTTCTCCTTGTTTCTTTTTTTTTTCCTTTTGGTCTTATTTGTAAGGGTTCATTCATTTTTTTCCCTTCCTTTTTTTTTTTTTTTTTTTTTAAAAACTTATTGTAGAAAGTAAACAAGCATCAGTATTAGCACAAATTTTTACAATCTTTACATTCTTTGTTTCCCTTGCCACCCTCTCACCAATTTGGTTCCACTCCACCAATGCCATTACCCCCTCTCTGGGCGATGATGGTAAAGGCAGGATAAATATTTGAACCAAACCGGTGTGGGTACCAGCAAAGGCAACAACAACCATGAGCGAGGGGAGGGGGGTACATGGGAAAGGGGTTTTTGTTTTATTCCTAATGATGGCAATAGTAGTAATGACAAGAAGAGACATACTGGGGGTAATGACAGCAATTATTAAAAAAACAGCAATGGTGATAATAGTTATGAAAATGATAACATTTACAATATGTGATTCCATTTGCTAGGATGATTTTCTTTGTAATGGTGTTAAACATAGCCTAGCAGGTACATACACATGCAAACTGCAGTTTTAATAATACTTGGAGTAAAGGAGTGGGTTATATTTTCCTCCTTGTTTTTTTTTCCTAAATGTAGGGGTTCATTCATATTTCCCTCTTTGCTCTCTCTTTCTTTTTTTTTTTAAATGAAAATTAACCAAATATTTGTATTTGCATGAGTTCTTACAGTATTATTGGTTTGATAACCATATGTGTTTTTATATTTATTCATTCATTCAACACTCACTCACATGATTCAAAGGGGGTGACTAAGCGAAAGGGAAATCTTTACATTTTTGTTTCCCGCGCTACCCTCCCACTAATTGTTCAATTCCATCAATGCTCTCCTGACCACTCTAGTAATGATGGCACAGGCAGGACAAAAGTTTGAACCAACCAGTGGGGTTAGTAGCAAAGGCAACAAACTGTAAGCAAAGGGGGGGGGGGGGGGGCGGGGGAGATGAAATTGTAAAATGATAATGATGATATCAATAATACTTATAACATTAAAATTACTAAGGATAGTAAAGGTAGAATAAAGATAGTCATAATAATAATAATGATGATAATCATTATAATAAACAATAATAATAAAATAATAATAATAATGATAATAATAATGATAATAGTATAACAAATATGTGAGTTTATTTACTAAAGTGATAATCTTAGTAGTGGTGGTAGTATAGCACAACAAGTGCATTCAAAGCCAAACATTCCATAAATAGTACATTGGAATGGGAGGAGTTTAATTTTCTTTTCTCCTTTTTTTCTTTTCCCTCTTGTCTATAAGGGTGAAACCATCATTTTGAAACAAGTAAACCAAGCATTTATACTTCCACTATTCTTTACATAAGGGATTTTCCATTGGTCTTTTGACCATATGTGATTTATTTAATCATCCACTCACCATTCATTCACAGTTTCTTCTTTTTTTCTCTCTCTCATGTATACCAAAATTTCCAAAAAATTCCCAAAATTGCCAGAGTTGGTATACCATTTATACCAACTCTGGAAAGAGTTGTGATATTTTGTGCGTGTACATGAAGGAAACTAAATGTGTGTTATATGTGTGGTGTTTGTATCTGGCAAAATTTCTGCAGGTCCATATAAGTTGTCTGTAGTAAGAAAGTGCTACAAGTAGTTTTGTATGTATGTCCTTAGATGTCATTGGTATAGTATTGAGAAAAATTGCTTTATATATGTCGGTTTGTTTGCCTGTGTGTGTTTGTATGAGGTGTTTGAGTGTTGCGCGTGTGGCAGTAATTGTTGGACACGTATAATAAATGTGTTCCTCTGTCTCTTGTGTGTTGTTTCTACATAATTGACATTGTTTGGATATGTATGCTTCTACCTGTGTTGTAGGGGTCATACTGTATAACAGTCTATATGTGATCTCTCTAGCTTTTGGTGTTATGTGTTTGTTGTGTAGGTTTGAAAAGGTGCATGTGAAGTCAGTCATGAAGTATTTGTGTCCTCTTTTAATCCTAAGTCTTAGTGATGGTGCTTGTTCTCTAACTAAATGTTTGTATATTGTGTGTGTTGTTTGCTGTATTAACTGTTCATGTCCTTTTATTGCCTGTATGCATGTCTGATAGAATGTTGGCAGTCTTCCCTGGTAGTGTGCAGTTGCATTGTTAAGAGGTGTGAGATGTTTGATGTTGTGGCCTATGTAGTATAGTGCTAGTCTGTTCTGTTCTGGGTGTCTGATGATTTTACCTATGTAACTAATCCTAAGTGACAGTATTTTTGTCTGGATGTCTTGTAATCCAATGCCGCCCTGTTTCCTGTCTTGTATGAGAGTTTTGTGTTTAATGCTGTGTATCGTGTTGGTGAAGATGAAGCGTCTGATTTGTTTGTTTATGTTTGTGACGGTCTGTTTAGGAGGGTCCAGTACTGTCGCTAAATATATTATTTTGGGTAATATGTATGTGTTGACTATTGTGCTTCTACCAAATATTGTGGATGTCTTGTACCTATACCTGTGTAACATGTCTGTGATCTGTTCGGTCAGTGCGTGCCATGTCTGTCTGTGTGTTTCTGTGGGATCGCATGGAAATGTGATCCCATACAGCTTCATGGTGTCTATGTGTTTCAGATCTGGAGGGAAATCAGCCTTTTGTTTCCACTTTCCCAGGCCCATTATCTGTGATTTCTGTACATTAATTTCGGCTCCACTGCCTTTTCCAAAATGGGTAAAGGTGTGGAGTATATTCCTTATTGATGTGTTGCTGGTGGGAAAGAAGGCAGTGTCATCTGCATAGGCGATGAGCTTCTGCTCTCCTATCCCATGCAGGAAGGTTCCTTTAATACTAGTGTCTTGCCTTATCTTCTCTAATAAAGGTTCTAGAGTGAGCACATACAGGAGTGGTGATAAGGGACATCCTTGTCTTACAGATCTCGTGAGCCTGAAGCTAGCTGTCAGTGAATGGTTCACCAACACTCTGCTCTCAGGATTTTTGTACAAGATCTGTATCCACTGCCTGTAGTACTCTCCTATGTTACAGTGTTCTAGTGTCCTATGTAGGTAAGTTTGGGAAATTATGTCGAAGGCCTTCTCTTGATCCAAGGATAAGATGGAGGATGGACAGTCTTTTCCATGTGTATAGTTAATAATGTCTCTAATGAGGTGTGTGTGATTGTGTATATTTCTGTCTTTGACACTGCACTGTTGGTCTGGGTGTATTAGTGTTGGCATGAAAGGTTTAAGTTTGTTGGTGAGTGATTTGGCGAGTATCTTGTAGTCTGTGTTGAGTAAGGAGATTGGTCTGTAGTTCTTCAGTTGTGTTTTGTCAGTTTTATCCTTGCATATGAGTGTAATGTAAGACATGTTGCAGCTGTCCGGAAGATTTTTTTTGTCAAAGGCTTCCTGATAGACTTTGAGGAGAAGATTGCCTAGAATAGGAAAGAAGTGTTGGTAGAATTCTACTGTCAAACCGTCTGGTCCTGGAGTTTTGTCTTTGTTTAGTGTGCTTAGTGCCTGTGCTATGTCTGTCAGTGTCAGTTCTGTGTCCAGTGTGTCTTTGTCTGTGTCAGATAATTTCTTTGTGTACTGTAAGAAGTTGTCTTGTATCTGTGTGTCGACTGTCTCTGCTGTGAATAGTTGTGTGTAGTGTTGTTGGAAAGCAGTCTCTATGTGTGGTGTTTCTGTCTGCATGTTTCCTTGCATGTCTGATATTTTGCTTATTTGTCTGTTACGTTGTACGTTCTGTTCTATTGCTAAATATTGCCTCGTAGCTGACTCTTGTGTAATTGTGTTGAGTTTTGTTCTGAGAAGAGCACCCAGATATCTGTGTTGTTGGTGTTCTTCTAGTTGTGCTTCTAATGTGTGTAAGTGATGTGCGTCTCTGTCTGTTTGTTTTGTTAGTCGTATGGCTGTCTGTATGATGCGCTCCTGTCTTAGTCTGTCTTTGTGGATCATGGTTGCTAGATGTTGTGTTCTGCTTCGTATGGTGTTTTTCAATAAGTCCCAGTATTGTGTGATGTTCTCAGTCGGTATATTGTCTGGTAATACATATGATTTTTTTTTTTTTTTTTTAAACTTTTATTGAGTGTTAAGAAACATTTGCATTTGTATTGTTCGTGTTTTTACAGAGCGTTGCATGTGGAAGTGTAGGTGACATATGCACAAATTTTTACAACATTTGTTTTAATACATATGAAGCGAAAGAGTTATACGTTGTGAAGAGAAACCAGATGGCATGGCATCGATCAGATGACAAATATCTCTCAAGGTCGTGCAGGATTGTTATACTGTAGTTACATTGCATTATACCTAATCTAAACTATACGTAATAAAGAAAAACAATATGTCACCCACTTATAATCTTTGTATTAGAACCATCATGATAGCATTCAAGTGTCAGATTCCAGTATGAGTTATTCAATAGCAAAATTGTCAATCAAATCATCCGAAACAAACTCCGAAGAGTCATGTCCCTTCTTAACAGTTAAATAAATATTATGCCCAATTATTTTACGGATAACAACTTTCCCCTCTCCTCCCTTCCCCTCTCCTCCCCTCCTCTTTCCTCCCCTCCCCTCCCCATCTATCTATCTCGCGAGCGCGCGTGGGAGTGAAAGGACACAAAAAGAACGCCGGTTTTATGACTTCATTTAGGATCTTGTCAGTTTTTCCTCAAAATATTATGAAATGATAAATCGTATTATGTATTCTTAAAGTTAATTTCCTAACAGTGGACAGCGTTTTGCATATTTCAGAAATGAGCTAATCTTCGGGATTTTAATCTTCTGTATAATTTAATATCAGTTGTTCTATGTTATGCAAAATTGGCATATGATGAAAACATTTAGAAGAGAGTGTTGTTATTTCCCCTTGGTAAGGAAATTCTCTATGTGCTGTAATGGCCTGTAAATAGTTTGTGCGAGAGCTTGGCTGTACAAATTATCTTCGTTTGACAGACAGTTTGCGGATTTGGTAAATATTAAAACGAACGATAAGGTTTATAAATCAACATGTAAATGAATCGATTTCCTCTGAAAGGTAAGAAAGCTCAACGATTGAAATGTATGTAAATTTGGAACATGTACCAGATTGCTCCCACCTTGTCAAAATAATGACAGAAAATGGCACATGTGACACGAAAATCACACAAACGAATTGAACTGCTGAAGTTAGTTAGTTAGTTAGTCGACAGATCATCCTCATTGCACATCGAACCATTCAGTCCATAAGTGCTCGGATCCCCTCCTCAGCAAATCCCGCAGCGTGTAGCGGCTAACGACACCAGTTCTGTGTTGGTTTATCAATCTTCTTTGGCTTCCTGCGTAGTGTTCTTGTTTGGCCACCCCTCTTTTAATTTGCTGTTCTCGCAGTCTGGCCATGGTATGCTGCAGCCATGGAACTGCTGAAAGTGTACATCAAATAACAAGTAATAAATACTTGTGTTTAAATAAATATCACTAAAACAGAAATTGAGGCATGTTGAATGTTACGTGTATTCAAGCCCGCTACACGATGAAGTGGAAACATAGACCTTGACTTCAAGTTTCCTTGCGGACTGGACACGTGTGAAATAAAATCTGCGTGTATGACATAATCGAATCCTAAAATTCATCGCCCTTTCCTTTCATTTAAAAAAAAAAAAAAAGACTTTTATTGAGTGTTAAAATCGTTGCAAAGTGTATTGTTCGTACAACTAGCCTTCATCAGCAAACAAATACATACACAAAACACAACACGTAATCACGGAGAAGACACCCCCCCCCCCCCCCCCCCCCCCAGTTTAGGTATAGGCTAAGAACAGGATGGAAAGAATATTTTAAAAATAGAACAATGAAGAGAACAAAAGAATTTGAAAAAAAAAAAAAATAAAATAACGTCTCCCCCAGGCTGTGGAGACTTTGATCCATCTGCGTAGACCCGGATCCAGAGATCCTGTGGGTATTCGTCATCAATGAAGCTGAGAGTGGCTGTTCTGCGCTGTACACTGTTCTGTTCTACCTTGTCAAATATTCCTCTCACTTTTGTCTGGATTTGTAGTGACAGCCTAAGTTCATCTTTCCATGGGGTTCGCTCTGGAATAGTTCTCAGGGGGATACCAGCCGTAGACAGATCGGTGGTTTCTCTGCAGTGTCGTTTGGCCTGGTGGATAAAACTACTTCTTTTCAACCGCCCCATAATTAAGTTTTTAAATCGGTTCTTCATAGAGTGACTTGGCAAGCTGAGGAACTTTTCTGCTTGTATTAGTGTTTTTGTATCTCTGCGTTCTCTCAGTGCTTGTGTCCTCCCCATTTTCTCGATTGCTACAATAGGGGTTGATCTCATGCCTCCTGTGATGACTCTAAGAGCTTGATTTTGCACTTTGTCCAGCTCTTGTAGTGTGGTCTTTGATGCTGAACACCACGCAGTTGACTCGTATTCCAGGTGTGGTCGTATGCTCTGTTGATAAACTTTGCTAAGTATTTTCCCACTGGCTACTCATGTGGTTCCACTTACCTTTCTCAGGATAGCTATTTTTCTTCTGGCTTTTGCTACTGCTTTTTTTATGTGTTGTCTCCATGTCAGCCTGTCGTCGAATGTTACACCAAGGTATGTAGGTTCTTTATCTTCTCTTAAGGGTGTTCCATTTATCTGGATGATCCCTGCCTTTTGTTTCGGAGAGAGGGTAAATAGGGGGATGCTGCACTTGTCAGTGTTTATGCTGACACATCATCTATCCGCCCATGCAACAAATGTATCTACAGCTCTCTGTAGCAATATGGTGGCCACTGATGTATGTTCATTTGTGCTCCACAAAACCAGGTCATCAGCGTACATTGCCGCTTTAATTCCATCCGGTAGATTAGCAAAAAGATCATTGATGAAGATTAGAATAGTGTGGGTGTTGTGGATTTATTTATAGTGTCGTCCCTGGGGTAAGGGGAATCAACACCCACATTATTTTTAACCCCATATCATTATTCTGGAGAATCCACTAGATTCCGTCCACAACACCCCTTCAGTCAATGGACACCTCTTTCTCTCTCTCTCACCACTGGACCATGCCCCCTCTCATTCTTCCCCAAAACAACATACTACACAACTCTAGCTTCTAAAATCAATACAAATTAATTTAATGAAGAAAAGTGTATGTATGTGCGAAGTGTGCGTGTAGAATTTGTGTCGTATACTCTAGTGTGTCTGCAGAATCAGACCGAACAGCTCAGGAGCAAAGTCAGATCATCCCAGTAATGGCCACACCACAGCATGTTAGCTCAATACACAATGACCTCACCAAACGATGTGTCCCTCCTGCCAGCTGTTGACTTCCTCCGGTGGTTCCCTGATAATCTCGAGACATGATCACCAAAAATGAATATAGTCCAATACTGATCCTGAATCGATCATACACACAGTTACTAAGTGTCCCTACAGTTCTAATATTCATCAATAATTGTATCGTGAAAATATGTATCACTGTCCCGTGTAACACAATTGTTTATTACTAATTGTCCTAAAGTTTTCACGATCGCAAAGTAAAGAGTACAATTCCACAGGAATCTACTAGTTTAGGAAAAATGCTATGTTCAGTGTTCCTTCTAAAACCCGTGGTGTTCATAGTACATGTGGGGTGAAAAATGACTTCTCGCAATCATAGTGAACTCTATCACAAAGAAAACGTTCCTAGATAACTATATGTTTCTGCTCAACAGAGCCATGTTCTTTCAGATCCTCCTGATCATGGGCTCAGTCTAAAAGCCTCTGAATGAAACGTCCTTCACTGAATCATCCATACTTTTAACAGTGATGTTTCAGCTTGTTATCTTCATAACCTGAGTGGAACCTGTGAAAGAGAGAACACACCTGGTGAGAGCAACCCGACACTGACCCCTATTAGCTGAGTTCAGGCCGACGGCCTCACTCAGATATAACAGTGAACCAAACTCTGTCATAGGGCAGAGGAGCTCATCACATCTGAGTTAGGATAAGACAAGGAAACACCAAAGGCGAAGCGCAGAACCCCAGTAGACACCCACTGGAAGATCCCACCATTGGACATTTCCCCCATCCCCCAACCATCCTAATCTCTCTAAATATCATCACATTACACTATTCTCAACCAGCTGAGCTAATTGACATCTCACACTAGTTAGTTTAACAACGTGATTGCCTACTATCGCCGACATTCCTTGAATACCTAACCACAGCGCAACAACACTATGCTTAAGTCCTAAACTCTATCTACCACTAGACTATCCTACATTACTTATACGTAAATGTTATCTAGTGACTACCTTATATAACCCAGTTCTGTTCTGAATTGAATCTACACATTGCCATGAAAGACACATGTTCATCAACTTTAATTGACATAGAACACAATAGATTCTTTCCAAATTCGAACAGAGCTAGCCAAAACACTTCAGCCTAGTTTAATTTCCATTTCTCACACTGGCGGCTAATAATTCATGTTTCATAAGTCTGGGATTGTCTGAGTGACGTCATTCGCTGTCAACAACAGGTAGTCTTGGCGGCAACCAATTCAAGACGGCGCTGTTCCTTTCATCCTGAGATTCGGGCAAAACAACATGCCGACAATTTTCCCGTTTCCTTGGGAAATCTCAAAGACTTTTGGTTTCGTTTGATCCGATGGGAGTGTTTCCCCACTAGCAACAAACAATTGCAGCTGTGAATACAGACTGTCTCTGTTAACCTATCATCTTATCGTTAACCTCCAGTGGTCCTGTGGCAGTGGGGGACCAGACTCCGCCCTGGGGAACACCGTGACGCAGCAGTACTTTCTTGCTCTTTAGTCCGTCTATCTGTACTCGGGCTCTTCTGTTGTGCAAGTATGCTTTCACCCATTTGTACATTCTTCCATTGGCTTTACAGCTTCTCAGTTTCCCCATCAGACTTTCTTTCCAGACTTTGTCAAAGGCTTTCTTCAGATCTATCCATGCCGCAAGTACCAGCTTCTTCTCTTAGAATGCATCCTAAACTTCTTGAGAGAGGTAGGTTTTCTGATCTTCCGTAGAGTAGCACTGCCTAAAGCCAGCCTGTTGTGGCACAATTATGTTTTTACTTTCAATGTACCACTGTTGTCTGTGATTGATGACGCGTTCCATTGTTTTGCAAAGACAGCTGGTGAGGCTAATTGGTCTGTAGCTGGAGGCAATGGAACTGTTTTTCCCAGATTTTAGGAGGGGTATCATGATTGCTTCCCTTCAGGCTTGTGGAACACTGCCTAAGGTTCAGGTGTTATTGAGGATCTGTAACAGCTTTGCTTTGGCCTCTGTTCCCAGGCTCCTGATAATTTCGTTGGAAATACCATCAGCTCCTGGTGACTTTCTCATGTTCAGTTTTGATATGGTTAGCTCCAGTCCACTGATTGTGATAGGTGCCTCCATAACCTCATATACTATTTCCTTGTGTCCTGTATGTTACCATTTCTCTCGAATCTCCTGTTGTTTTCTAATTTGTTATCTATTTGTTAATTTCTATATTGTTATCTTGTGCGAATGAGTCCACAAAATGGCCAGCTGCTTTCTTTCCGGTTAAGATGTTTCCGTCTTTATGTAGTGCAATTTTTGAGCTTCTCCCTGTGCCCTCATCGTTAAGCTGTTTTATTAGCTTCCACAACTTCCTTGCGTCTCTTTCAAAGTTCAGTGACTCTGTTTTCTCCTGCCAGCTTTTACGTCTAGCCTGCAGCTGGGCCCTTTGAAATTTGGCTTTTGCATGCTGGTATTTATTGTGGTACTCTTGGCTGGGGTTGGCCTCTGCTTGCCTTCTAAACACTTCCACATCATTATGCAACTGTTCCAGTTCACTACTCCAGTAGGGTTTATAATGTTTAAGGGCTCCTCTTGGTACTGTCTCTCGTGCTGCCTATATTATGCATTTCCCAAACCCTTCAACTACTTTAAATATGTCCCTCTCAGTGTTCAGGTTTCTAACCAGTATGCTGGTGCGATTCTTGTACATTGCCCAGTCTGCTTTCTTGTAGTTCCACCTTTAGAGATTGCTGCTTTCACTTACAAGCTAATTTTCTACAGTTAGAAAAACTGGCCGATGGTCAATGCCACCTAGTTGTTTCCCAACAATTCGTTTAATGTTCCACTCCAGGTCTGGTGAATGAAAAGCCAGGTGAGGTATAGTTGTAGTGTGCCATGACCTTTAGTAGAAGGTATGTGGGTCAGACGGCTTGTTAATCAGGATGAATCTATTCTCATCCTGCCAGTCTTCCAGTCTCCCTCCTCTCTGGTCCATGTGACCATAGCCCCAGCTTTGCGAGTGGCTGTTGAAATCGCCACATACAATAATTTTTCCTTTCAATGGTAGTGTGTCTAGTGCCTGTGAGTGGTCATTTGGACAGTATTGCGGGAATCAATCCAACAGACATCAACATAAATTATTTGATTATTGGTTGTTTCGGGATTTTAAAATTAAATATTGAGCACAACCCACTACTGGCAACGCCGATTGCATTCTGGTATGAACCTAAGGCCTATCCACGTCAATATGGAAGCACTATACTCGAGTTTCGCCCTCATTTGAGCTCGTCAGTAGTGCATATCCCTGACCGGATCCGGAAACAGTCCCGGATCACGCGTGTGAAGTGGGTGTATAACCACGCGGCACACACTGGACACACCAAATTATCACAACAGAACACCACATAAATTATTTCACATAAACATAGAGTTGCAAAAAAGAAATGGATGACAGATGATTGTTAGGGTTTCTTGGGAAGTTTTGCAGAAGATAGTTATATATCCCAACTATAATTACACAATTGTTGTACTTTGAACAGCGGATTACTGATTATTGTTATAAATACAACACAATACAAGATAGAGAATGGCGTATGTGGAGACCGTAAAAAGCCCAGCACATATGATAATATAAGCAAAACCAACTTCATCAAAATACCTGATGACAGGTTTGTAGGGTCACGATAGCCGATGTCTGTTCCAAACCAGGATTCTGAAGAGGATTATACACATGGATCATCATCATCATCATCATCATCATCATCATCATCATCATCATCATCATCATCATCATCATCATCATTTCATCATCATCATCATCATCATCATCATCATCATCATCATCATCATCATCATCATCATCATCATCATCATCATCATCCACTTTTGCCATCAAGCGTCGTGGGGAGGAATAATTGGTAATCCGGCGTCAGATACATGGCATCGGGTAGTATCTTTCTGCGTGATTGTACACTGTCCTTGATGTCCTCAGTCCATTTTCTTCACGGGCGCCCTCTTGCTCTCGTAGCAGATGTCCTTTGATGTAGGGCCAGTGCTGGTAGTTGATGGTGTTGCATTCTAACGAGATGGCCGAACCATTTGATCTTCTGCCTTTCAATATATGTGGCACAAGATGCTCAATCTTACTGTGTCTGATAACATCGTTTCAATGCATTTCTTATTTGGCCTTGGATAGTTAAGTTGGCAGCCCTTCTCACGCATCTCATCTCACAGGTGTTGATTTTGCGTAAGTGTGATTTGGATAATGTCCATGTTTAACACTGGTAGCATAGTATTGGTGTGAATATGCTATTTATTATCTGTCACTTTGCGGACATAGGCATATTTGAATGTTTCAGTATAGGTGATTTTTTATATATAAGCTCACTTCTTTTATGACACCTGATTTCGATTTCTGTCTATTCTGCCATCTTCTAAGATCATACTCCCTAGATCAGTGTTTCCCAACCTTTTTTGTGCTATGCCCCACCTAAGCCTTTCTAAAATTCTTATGCCCCCCCTCACACACACACACACACACACACACACACACACACACACACACACACACACACTTAATATTCAAACATATGCATAATTTTTAATATTCAAAAATTGAAATGTTCACTAAAGAAACTTGAATGATAGGTTTTAGGAAGAAATCACTAGGAAATTATTGAGCAAACACAGTAAGTAAATTTTCAAAACATATAATGGAGAACTGAAATTCAAGTACACAATAATTTTAATGACAGATTTTTCTATATTATTTTAATTATTAGTAATTATTTATTATTTAAATTTAGTGAGATCCTTGCGCTTGATGCTTGCTGTAAAGAGATTTTATGTCAGGATCCAATTTAGTTAACCTCAGTCTCAAGTCTCCCCGTTTTGTTATATCCAATTTATTTTAGTAGCAAATCATTTATGGCACTAAATCCGCATTCAGCTAAATATGAAGATGAAAACGGTAACAATAGCTCTCTTGCACATTTGGTTGTATTTGGATATTTGATTTCGGTTTCCTCACAAAGCCATGCCATCGCTCTTTTTATATTAAATAATGTTTTAATTGACTCATCATTTTGCATTTCTGCGAGTTCTTCTTGATACTGCATATTTGAAATATCAGACAAATCCACTAACATTGGCTGCATCATCCAAGTTGGGAAATAAATTTGTTTCAAATCAGAAAATCTTTCTTTTAAATCAGCCGATAATATTTTCAGATGATCGAAAATAACATATATAGCGGTATCAGTCACTTCACATTTTTGGAGCCAATGAAACTTTACAAATGTTTGTTGTAAATATATGTGTGACATAATTCAATAAAGGTAATGAAACCAAATATCTTCGCTTTTGCATCGACAAGCGTTTTATTTGTTCCTTGAAGTTGTTTATTTCATATATTTAGTTTTTCAAAGACATC
This sequence comes from Cepaea nemoralis, assembly GCA_014155875.1. Taxonomy (NCBI): domain Eukaryota; kingdom Metazoa; phylum Mollusca; class Gastropoda; order Stylommatophora; family Helicidae; genus Cepaea; species Cepaea nemoralis. The sequence continues at coordinate 331,498 of JACEFZ010025534.1, forward strand.
GGCTAAATAACTCACAAATGCCTTACCATCGACCGTTAACAGATTTTTCATTTCAGGTTTGTCGCTTAAAAAATCACTAAGTGTATCAAATAGTTCCATAAATCTTTTCAAGCAGTTCCCTTTCGAGAGCCATCTTACTTCTGTGTGAAGTATATCTCACATGGTCTTCATTTTGTTCTTCACAAAACAACTTGAAGAGTCGTTCACATTTGGCACTAGCTTTAATGGCATAGATACAATTTATACCTAAAATTAGTACTTCATTTAGAACAGGCGAAATGTTTTTAGCTACCAGGTTTTCCCTGTGAATAACACAATGCACAAGAAGCATATCTGGATTCTCATCTTTCATCAATTTTAAGCAACCATTTTTCTTCCCATCATATTAGGAGCACCATCTGCAGCACAAGATGTTACATTTTTCATTTGTTTATTATTGGACAATGAGCAGTCAAGATGAAAAACATCTGATGGCTGTAGAAATATCGTTTCCGAGGAGAATGCAAAGAATATCATGGACAGACAGAAAAACCAATGACCAAGTACTACAGGAAACAAATGAAAATCGTAAACTGATTAGAGAAATTAGACGTAGACAGTCAAAATGTTTTGGTCACTGTTATGACAAGAAATGAATTAGAGAACTTGGTGACAACTGGCAAGATCGAAGGAAACAGACCAAGGGGAAAACCGAGAAGAAAATACCTGGATGACTTGGCCACATGGCATGGTCGAGACAGGAACAGTGAGCTGATCCACGACTCTGGTGATCGAATGAAATGGCGAGTCATGACCGCCCACGCTTTCCGGCATGGCACATGATGGATGGATATTATTGACATTTAAGCAATTTTTTAGCTTTCTATATATAGCTTTGGAGGTAGTGGTGCTTTCTAATGATTTACAAGCGAAACATCATTTCTTCAGAAAAATCACCTTTATCATTACATCTTATGTTAGTTATAAGTACGGCCTCACTGTCTGTCAAAGTTGATTCATCCATTTGCACCGAGAATTTTCTTATTTTCAGCTTTTCAACAAGTTGTATTTCAATATCCTCACTCATTTCGTCTATTCTTCTGCTAACAGTATTGTTACTTTGTGACATAGTTTTAAAGTCTTTGTCATCTTTTTCTAGAACCGTTTTAAGAAATGCTGATATTGATGGTTTGATTAAATTCTCCCCTGTAGTATGACTTTTTTCAGATTTAGCGATGAGTAATGAAATTTGATAACTAGGCTTCAGATTACGATTGATAGTTGCATTATGAGCAGTGCTTGCTTGTGTTCGTTGGCTTGAGCTCCAACGCGAAGTCCTGTATATCGGATGAAGGCATCCTGTTGTCCAACATCAGTGTGATGTCATACAGGACCTGAGGTTTGCGTGAGTATCCGTTGTCCCATGTCTGGCTTATTGGTGTGCAGACTGGTGGTTCCTCGCCGTACAGGCAGACACTCTCCGACTTCGGAGGAATCGGCGATCCTATTGACTTTAGCCAGGAACCCGAAGGGACCTGTTGCCCAGGACGCTCGACGAGGACGCGTCAATAGGTCTTGGCCAGTATATAACCCGGCCCTGGTGCCTTGGAAACACCTCTGCGTCCCATTATGAGCAGTAAATAGAGACTTTAATGTTACTCTTTTTTCAAAATATTTCTTTAAAGTTTGAAAGTAATTCAAATCTGAATTGATGTGAATTCTGTTGAAGGGAGTCTCTGTGGCGAAGTGGTCAAGCCGTTTGACTCGTGCTCCGAAGGTTGTGGGTTCGATTCCGGGCCGCACCCTTCGGTTTACGAGTCAAATGATTCGGAGACTCCTGTGGGTCGTCGCTAAAAGCTACGGAGTTCGTGCTTTGTGCGACGCATTCCGCGCCGCGGGAAGGGACCGAGCCATATGGGATAAAATCCGGTGCGATGAAGTCGACCCTGTCGACTTTTAAGCGACTTTTTTGAATTAATGTGAGCATTATGTTTCGCCTTCAAATGTGCCTCAAGATGACCTCGTTTCATTGATTCGTTGGTTAAGCATTGTTGGCATAAAAGACAAAAAGGTGACCGTTCATCGTGGACAGGGGTATGAAATCAAATTTTAAATATTCCTTCGAATACTGACACATTTTTTTCTTGCTTGCACCACTCATTTCACTATGGGCTGAAATAAATAAATATAAGATCAATTAAAAACTAAAAAATATAATATGAACTGGAGTAAACGTAGACTAAAAATGCATATTTAATAATGTATTGCACAATTACCCCACCAAAAAAAAAAAAAAAAAAAAAACACATACTTTTTCATTTGACAAATTTTTCTGGAAAATGATGCTTCTAAAACTGAAATTAATAAAAATTACCAATTGAATTTACATACCATTTATATATAACTTATATTTATACAATGTATATATGTTTTAAAACAACGAGACTTTTACAACAATTTAACGGACGCTTATTTCAAATTAACACCAACGGTGAATGCTGAGCGTTACTGAGAAACACTGCAGAAACTGAGATCCCGGCACTAAGCATTTCGCATCATTCAGAACAAATAGCGCAAAATGCTTAGTGCCAGCCCAGTATAACCAGTAGTTCAACTCTAACGTCTAACAATGAAATCACGGCTACTAACATGGCGGACAGATCTGACTTATACTGGACGATTACCCAGCTCGAGTAGCGACTGAGAGTCGCCATAAGGTTAACTTAAACTCTGGACGAGTCCATTTTCGATATGCTCCCTTTAACAATCGAATTGCCCCCCTGAACAATCGAATTGCCCACCTGTGGTTCGTGGGCCCCACCTTGGGAAACACTGCCCTAGATACTTAATTTCTTTAGTAACTCTCACTGCTCCCTAAATAATGTAAATAAACCCTCCAGCTATCGACAGTCATCGGCTTACCGTTCGATTACACACAATAGTTACTCGCACTGAGTTTTGTCCACTTAAAATTTATAGGGAAATAATACTACAATGTTTCCCCGAAATTAAGACCCACCCCTAAAATAAGCCCCAGCACGATTTTTGAGGATGCTTTTAATGCAAGACATACCTCTAAAATAAGCTCTAGTTATGATCGTCAGCTAGCATGAAGGTATTAAACGTGTACTTGCATTCAAGTACCGTGCACTTGCATTCAAGTACTTTGTTGATGGCATCGAATTTTCTAAATACCAACTCCACAACATGATTTTATTTTTTTTTTGCACACCCTTGTTTTACAGGACATCGCTTTCAACACCAGCATTTTACTGCTTTTGTTGATGTCTTGTCAAGTTTACGTTCAGTAGTTTGCCATTGCTTTCTAAACGATCGGCTCCCATACCAACTCGTTAAAACCCAGCGCAACACGGTCTGCTGCCATATCGGTCGCAGCTATGTTTTGAGTGCGGGTAAGCGGGCTTACGAATCGCGCCCGTAAGCCATTAGACCGGCTCCAGTATGATTGCCATGGATAACACTGCAGTGTTTATAGAGGACCTCAGACGACGATTCGGGAATTGGATAGTTATGACGATGCTCCAGAAGAAAATGACATACATGTATTTGAATAAATGTAGAATTGTGTACATGAATAAATGTAGATGTTTGAACCTGAAAAGAAAAAAAAAGACATCCCCAGAAAATAAGCTAAATTTAATATAAGACCAGGTCTTATAGTAGGAGTGGGCTGAGTGGTCTCGAGATATGGTGTCTGCCTCGAGTGCTGAAGGTCCCAGGTTCAAGCCCCGGTAAGAGCAGGGACCTTTTCACGTGGACTTCTAGTAATTAAACTTCGCCCGGTCTCTGGATAGTGAGATCGGACGCCTGTGTGTATTGTTGCGCACGTAACAATCCCCCCCCCCACCTTTTTTTCCGCATATCCTATCATCGTTGTCAACACCAGCATTTTACCTGTTGTTGATTTCTTGGCAAGATTACGCTCAGTAGTTTGCCATTGATTTCTGAGCGGCCGGCTCATATATCCCGTAAGTAACGGGCTCGGCGAGAACCGCTGCCTATTCTCGCGCAGCTGCGTTTGCTCACGTGGATAAACGCGGTTGCGTAGAAAGTCGTTAACCCCTAGGACAGGGAGACAAAAATCCCTTGGCAATTGGAAATCGAAAAAGAGTAGCCTAACTGCGCTGCCCGGGCAAAATTTCGAGATTAAAAATCTATCAAAGTATTTCAGGATCCTCGCCGGTGCTACGGAGTTCGTGCACTGGTTACCTGCGCGCACAACCAACAAGTGACGCTTCACCGAACACACCCCAGCGAGAAAAATACAAGGGCTGACCAGCGACCGCGAGATTAAACGATACCACTGAAGCGCGCTGACAACAGACCTGGTCAGCTCGAGTTGATCTTACTTGAGATAAACACATCCATTGAGGCGTTCTGGGTGACCGCTAACATAATTAACACAGTGACACAGCCCAGGCTGTGAAGGGAGTTTTTGGGTAGGAAAAAAAAATAGCGAGCTGTAGTCAAATATGGAGTGGTCATGCATACAAGAATTCAAAACATATTTGTATTTCTATTTTACTGTAAATCTCTCTCTCTCTCTCGCTCTCTCTCTCTCTCTCTCTCTCTCTCTCTCTCTCTCTCTCTCTCTCTCTCTCTCTCTCTGTCTCTGTCTCTCTCTCTCTCTGTCTCTCTCTCTCTCTCTGTCTCTCTCTCTCTCTCTGTCTCTCTCTCTCTCTGTCTCTCTCTCTGTCTCTCTCTCTCTCTCTCTCTCTCTCTCTCTCTCTCTCTCTCTCTCTCCTCTCTCTCTCATAAAACGGACGCTGCTGAAAGAAGTACAAAATAATATGTTGTGTTAAGTCCAAAGATGTCACGGCACTTTTGGGTATTTTCTTTCATACTCAACCCTCCGATGCAGCAGCCATCTCATGTAAGAAATGCAAAAGAGAAAGATAAGGTATTTTGGTAAATTAAACGACATTACAGTTTACTGAAACCACAATGGAGGGGAAAGCTGGGAACAAGAAAACTTGAAGTCCCAGTAATAATGGTACCGATAGAAGTCTGAATATATGTCATTCTGGCCTGTCCTCGGAGTTCTGAGTGTTGGCCGAATCCTCTGGTCACTCCCCGGGGCACCATTCTGTCCAAGCCGTGATGATCTACCCGTTATTATGCACTGTACACACGATTCTATCGGACCCCGACGTCTGCCTTATCAAGACCCAACCAGTCTGTTTGCCTGCTCGCTTCCCATCCAATAGATGCTCTCTATTTTGGAATGTTCAATGGCAGCCTGCATTCTGCCCGTAGCATGCCTGTCTGCACCTTTATCATAATACTTTGGGAGTCCGTTGCAATGTTTTGTGATGATCTTGATGTCATAGGTAATCTCTCACACCGATAGCATAGTATCTGTTGAAAAATAAGGTTGAACAATGCTCTTTTTGCATCTATATAACCGTGGTTATCTCTTCCTTCCCCGCACCTTACCCTCCTGTAGTATTGCTGACAGCTGGCTAATAACCCGGTTTGCCATGTTCTAGCACCCTTGTTTGATCTCAATGAATGAATAAAAACAAACATTGATATCATACGTTCCATTGCAGTATTCCTGCCACCTTTCTAGAATTTGTCTAGATTCTGTTAAGATATTTTCCAACAGCCAGACACTGCAGCCCTTGATTAATAAAAAGAAGATAGCTCTTTAAGAAACAAGGAAAGAACAACGCGTAACACTCTCAGTGATCTGAAGCAAGCTAGGAAGGATGTGCAAAAGGTTGCCAGGCAGTGTGCACATGACTACTGGATCAAGTTATGTGAGTCCATTTAAAATGCAAGTGATAAGGGAAACATCAGCAGTATGTATGAAGGGATAAAGAAAGCTTGTGGTCCATTGATAAAAAGAAGTGCACCACTGAAAATCTTGACTGGAGAAATCATCACTGATAAGAAACAGCAGATGGATAGATGGGTAGAGCACTATTTGGAGCTTTAATCAAGTGAGACCAAGCTAGCGGATGATGCCCTCAACGCCATAGAGGCCTGCCAACTCTTGACCACATAGACACACTTCCCACCATAACAGAAGTTAAGTGTGCTATAAATGAACTAGCACGTGGCAAGACTCCAGGCAAGGGTGGGATTCCAATAGAGGTTATCAAGAGTGGACAGGACGCACTCACTCTACAGATCCACATCAGAGATCATCTACAGAGAGTGACTTAATGGGTGAAATAGTGATTGCGAGAGAAAGAAAGAGAGAGAGAGAGAGAGAGAGAGAGAGAGAGAGAGAGAGAGAGAGAGAGAGAGAGAGAGAGAGTGGGAGAATGGATGTGTTAGTGTGTGTGTGTGTGTGCATTGTTTATGAGTTTCTGTTTGTGTGTCTTGGTGAGAAGAGAGAGAGAGAGAGAGAGAGAGAGAGAGAGAGAGAGAGAGAGAGAGAGAGAGAGAGAGAGAGAGAGAGAGATATTTGAGCGCGCGCATGTCATGTAACATGCTATTCCATATTTTGTGTGCATTCTCATGTTCATATTATCATTTTGAATGCCAATTGATGTTATTATTTATAATATGAACACATGTACATCACTGTAGAGTGAGTGAGAGAGTTAGGGAGTATGAGTGAGAGAGAGAGTTCATGAGTGTGAGAGTGTGTGTGTGTGTGTGCCTGTGTAAGAAAGAAAGAAAGAGAGAGAGAGAGAGAGAGAGAGAGAGAGAGAGAGAGAGAGAGAGAGAGAGAGAGAGAGAGAGAGAGAGAGAGAGAGAGAGAGAGAGATTTGAGCACACGCATGTCCTGTAACATGCCACTCCATATTTTTTGTGTATTCTCATCTTTCATATTACCATTTTGTATGCCACTTGATTTTTATCATGTATAATATAACATTACTGTAATGTGAGTGAGAGAGTTAGTGAGTGGGAGAGAGATAGAGATAGATAGAGAGAGAGAGAGAGAGAGAGAGAGAGAGAGAGAGAGAGAGAGAGAGAGTGTGTGTGTGAGAGAGATAGAGAAAAGAGAAAGAGAGTTAAATTGCATCACTAAATTTTACGCTACACAACGTATATGTACAATTTTTTCTCCATTTCTTACAATTTTTGCGAGAATGCTCACGACAATCGTCAGTGTCTCAACTGTGTGTAAAGTGTGGGAGTTTTTTTTCTTATTAGTGTCAGTGATCATGTGAGGCATCATGTATGTGTCTAGGTGTGAGGATGTGTGTGTTGTTTGGGGGGTGGCGTGGGGAATGTATGTGTGGAGGGGTTGTGTGTGGGGATGTGTGTTGGTTGATGGGGGATGTGTGGATGGGTGAAGGGATGTGTGGTCGGTGGGGAATGTATGTGTGTGTGAGGGATGTGTGTGTGTGGGTGGGGATATTTGGGAAGATGGTTGGAAGTATGTAGGTGTTTGTGGGTTGGGGGTGTGGGTAGGGAATGTGTATTTGGGTGGGTGAATGGGCGTGTGGGAGATAATGTGGGTTGGGGGATGGGTGTGTTGGTTGGGTGTGGGGATGTGTTTGTGAATGGTATATGTCGGTGTGGGTGGGAGTGTGTGAGTTTGGATGGGGTAAATGTGAGTGGGTGGAGGATGTATGTGTGGGTGGTGAGGATGTTTGTATGTGGGGGATGTGTGGGTGGGTGGGGAGATGTGTGTGTGTGTGGGTGAAAGATGTGTGGGCGGGGATGTGTATGGGGAATACATGTGGGGGATGTGTTGTGGAGGGAATGTGTTTATGGGTGGGGTGTTGTGTGGGAGGGGAGATTGTGAGGGGTGGGGAGGTGTGGGATATGCGGGTGGATGAAGGATGTATGTGAGGATGGGGGATGTGTGTTTGACTTCGTGGTTTTGGTGTGTGTGTGGGTGGGAGGGTAGATGCGAGATGCATATGTTGATGGGTGGGTGGGTGATGTGTGGGTGTGAGTGGTTGATGGATGAGTACGTGAGTGGGTGGATGTGTGTGAGAGATGAGTTTATGGGTGGGGGATGTGTGTATGGGTGAGAAGATGTGTGTGAGCGGCGGATGTGTGTCGGTGGAGTATATGTGGGTGGTGGGGTGTATGTGGGTGTGAGATGTGTGTTTTTGAATGATGAATATGTCGGTGGGTGGGGATGTGTGTATGGGTATGGAGATGTGTGTGTGAGTGTATGGGTGGTGAGATGTGTAGTTAAGGTATGTGTGATTGTGGATTTGAGATCGCGGGGGGGGGGGGGGCGTGGGGGTTGGAAATATGTGTGCGTGGGTGTTGGATATGAGAGTTTGGCTGAGTGGTTGGGGCATGTGGGTGGGTGGTGGAGGATATGTAGATGGGTGAGTGTTGATAGGTTAAGGGATGGGTGGAGGATGTGTGGGTGGGGAGATGTGTGACGGTGGGTGATGTGTGGGTGGGTGATGGATGGGTGGATGCATGCATGTGTGCCTGGGTTTGTGTGTGGGTGAGTGGAGGATGTGTGTGGAGGGATGTGTGGTGGGTGTTAGATGTGTGCGTGGGTTGGTGGAGAGATGATGTATTTGGGGGTTATGTGGGATGTGTGGATTGGGGGATGGGTGGATGGATGGGGGAATGTATGCGCCTGTGTGTATGTGTGTGGTTGGGTGTAGGATGTGTGTGTGTGTGTGTGTGGGGGGGGGGGGGGGACACGCGAATGCATAGGGGTGGGTGGGTGGGGAATTTGTGAAGGTGGGGGATGTGTAGGTGGGTGATGGATGGGTGGATGCATGCATTTGTGCGTGGGTTTTTGTGTGGCTGGGTGGGGGATGTGTGTGGAGCGATGTGTGGTGGGTGGGAGATGTGTGGGTGGGGAGATGGTGTACATGGGTGTTGTGTGGGATGTGTGGGTTGGGGGATGGGTGGATGGATGGGGGAATGTATGTGCCTGTGGGTATGTATGTGGTTTGGTGGTGGATGTGTGTGTGGGGGGCACGTGGATGGATAGTGGGTGGTTGGGTGGGTGGGGGATTTGTCTAATAACATGGTAATATGCATTGTTTATGTTTACAACATTCATATGACAATGTTTTTTTTTCCTATGTGAATGCACTATGCACTGATGTACGAAAGATGAGTGATTGGAAGGGCCGAATGTAAGTCGGGCCTGCGTGCCCAATTTGTTACCCTTTGAAAAAAGTTCGTTCGTTCGTCCGTTCGTTCGTTCGATCCACCAGCTAATAGAGCTATGCTGGCGAGAAGGACAAGTCCCACAAGATTTCAAAGACTCAAGCATCATAACACTGTACAAGAACACGGGCGATCGGAGCGACTGTAACAACTATAAGGGTATCTCACTTCTGTGTATTGTTGGTAAAGTATTTGCCAGAATTGTTCTGCACAGACTTCAAGTCCTGGGAGATCAAGTGTACCCAAATCATAGTGTGGCTTTCGACAGAACCGGTCTACCATTGATATGGTATTCTCATTGCGACAAATGCAAAAAAAAAATGCCGTGAATAGAATCAGCCACTGTTTATTGCCTTCATCGACCTCACAAAGGCATTGATTTGGTCAGTCGTGAGGGTCTGTTCAAGGCACTAAAGAAGATCGGCTGCCCACCAACTCTTCTGTCCATTGTGGAATCGTTCAACACAGGCATGAAGGGTATAATCAAGTTTGATGGTACAACTTCAAAAGAGTTTGAAATCAAGAGTGGAGTTAAGCAAGGTTGTATACTAGCTCCCACCCTCTTTGGAATATACTTTTCACTTCTAAATATGCCTTTCGTGATCAGGATGGTGGTATATACATTCACTCACGCTCTGATGGCGGCCTCTACAATGCTCAGAGATTGAAGGCCAAGACCAAAATTAGGAGGGTACTGATCAGAGAGTTGCTTTTTGCAGATGATGCTGCAATTACGACACACACAGAGATATAATTACGTCTACTATCTGCATTCTCCAATGCTTGTTCTGAATTTGGTTTAACAATTAGCAAAAAGAAGACACAGATTATGTCACAAGGTGCACATGGGGTATCCATCAATCTTTATTGATGACGCCGAACTGGAGATAGTAGACCATTTTACATATCTAGGATCAGTAGTAAATAGCAAATTATCCCTAGATCAGGAAATCAACATCAGGATTGGTAAGGCAGCAACAACAATGAACAGGTTAACAAAAAGAGTCTGGGAGAACATGAAGCTTACTGCCAAAACAAAAGTCCTTGTCTATCAAGCCTTAGTACTCTTCTTTATGGCAATGAAGCCTGGACAACTTACTCACACCAAGAGAAACGTTTAAACAGCTTTCATATGCGGTGTCTGCGAAGAATACTTGGTATTAAGTGGCAAGACAAAATCACAAATACTGAAGTATTGGAAAGATCAGGTTGTGTGACGGTTTGTTCCATGCTCAGTCTTCGTAGACTAGATGGGTAGGACACGATTGGAGGATGAATGATGGTAGAATACCAAAGGACATCTGTTTGGTGAATTACAGATGGGTAAGAGATCTCAGGGTCGGACTCTACTACGATACAAAGATGTGTGTAAGCGGGACATGATTGATACAGGCATTGATAATGCACATTGGGAGCAAGTCGCCGCTGATCGTGTTGCTTGGAGGGTAAATATCAGAAATGGAATAAAGACAAAAGAGAACATGATTGCAAATAAGTCGCACACCGAGCGTGCGGAACGTAAGATAGTGCATGATGGTGGAAATGACCATGTGTTCACATGCATCCACTGTGGACGAACATTTACAGCGCGAATTGGCCTTATCAGTCACATTCGCCACCGCCATGGGTTGTAGTAATTACGCCTTTTTGAAGCACAATGTAACAAACTATCGTTTGTCAAGAGGGCAAGGTGCCAATGATCGAATGATTTCCCAACTTGTCACAGATAACATTCAATTGAGGTTTAACTTTTCTTGTCAATAACTTCATTTCTTTGAACATTACGTAATCTCTTCCAGTCTTATGATATTGCTTTCTGGTACAACAATCTTGTATATATTGGTTTTTATTATTTTCTTGTGTTCTGTCTTATTTCTCGAGTTAAAGATGTGTATGCCAAATAACGATCACAGATATCTAGTTATTTGCAAATTACGTCCTAAAGTCAAGGACGGCCAAAAAAATTCACATTATTAAACATTACCATCCTGTCATTAAAAGAATAAAATATTGAATGTAATATCGTGGAGAATTAGGAAAGTCCCTTATAAAATTCTATTATATATAAAATAATGTCACAATCTTAACATAACCTTACAAATTTTCTGAAACTTTTACCAACATTTAATGCAGAATATGAGTTTAATAATTACTGAATAAATTTCTTAACAACCTAGGAGAAATTTTACCATTCTTTAAATCACATAATACATCTAATTTAATTTGAGTTTTTTCCCTTGATATAACTTTCCCTTGATGTTGTTATGTCCCTTGCTTTGATTATATTGATGGTGGTCACCCCACTACAGCCCGTTTAGACATAATTGTTCATAGATTGATTGATTAATTGATTTAGGAATCCGCATCACAGCATTCAGGGCATTCCCATAAGCGCTCCGTCCCCATTCTCAACAGCCAGCGAAGAGTTCCAACACTAATAGTTCCAGTAGCAATCTACTTATATGTCCGTCTATCCTTTCCTCTGAGCGTCGAGCGTCGGCCAGATCCCCTCGTCACACCTCGCTGCCTCATTCTTACCAGACTATGGTGATCCGTTTGCTCCTCCGAGGTGTACACGTGCTTCCACAAGGCCACAACCACGTCTGCCTTGTCATGCATCAATACTCCACCCAGTTTTGCAGAGCCAGCCAATCTGTCCGCCTGTTCATTCCCCCAGCACACCAGCATGCACTGGCATGCATTACGCTCAGTAGTTTGCAATTGCTTTCTGAGCGAACGGCTCACATACCCCGTAAGTTACCGACGCGGAGAGAACTGTTACCGATTCTCGCGTAACGTCACGTTACTTACGAGAGTATACCAGATTACGGAGAAAGTCTTGAAACCTCTAGACCAAGGGATCGGCTATAAGATACTAAGGAAGTAAGTTTATTAAGTAAAATGTTATGATTTCTTGCCACATGCATAATATCAAATTGTTGCTAATACTCGTACATATTGTGAAATGCGATGGCCTGGTGCGGGGGAAAATATTTAGATACGTACATAATTATTTAATCCGGAGGGAAGGACTACAAAAGGGGAGTTGGCATAATTTTGGATCAAATGAGTTCTGGAGCGGTTAGAGGATTTCAGGCTGTTAAAGGATTTCAGACAACCTCAAAAAGAGTATTATTAGTGAAACTCCGTGGCAACATATTAACATAATATAATATTCACCCTCTGTAAAGTTCATGCAACATAATAGGTAAATACAAAACCTGGACAGGCAATATTTTCAGACACAGCACAGTCATTAAAAATAGTGGCACCTTGCCGTCTTTACATACGAAAATATGTGGATTGGAACTAGAGCTAGAATTCCGTCGCACAATGTCTGGGCAAGGATTCAGAGATCATGTGTTGCCCATGCAGCATGATCCCTCTCTCTCGGTCTTGCCTTGTTTTCTCCAGAGGAAAGGATAACCAGTACGTCTGGAACCAGGTGGGCTGCAGATGCTGGCGACTCAGCATCAAACCTCCAAGAGGAGCAGGAAGTAAGTAGTGGCCAGGCCCTCACATCTGGGAGATTTGACTCAGAGGCGTTCAGCTATTAACAATACACCCCGTACAAGCATATGCGCCAACAGCTGACAGTACAGAAGAGGATATATATATATATATATATATATATATATATATATATATATATATATATATATATATATAAATATATATATATATATATATATATATATATATATATATATATATATATATATATATAACGAATTAGACATGACCGTGGGCCAGTGCAAAAATAGTGATAGGAATGAGAGAGTTGACAGATTAACAGCATGAGCAGAAAGCAGAATACCATGACATGATACCTTGATGATTATATACGTGGAAAAGCTCTGAAGATAATATTCGCTATCAAATTAACTACGTAATGATTAGAAAGAGTTTCAGAAGCAGGTTAGTATCAGCAATCAGCAGGAGCAGGTGGAAATAGTGACAATGTGGCAATTATAGGAAAAATGACGTTTAGACTTGAAACCACAAAGAAAACCCCAAAGAGGTTAGATCTAGCATTACTTAAAACAGACAAGAAATTAGAGAAAGGTACCATGTTACTGTAAAGAACAGATATAATGCCACGGAGATAATGCAGATTGTCATGAACAATGGGAAATGTTGCTTGAATCAATCAAACAGATATCAAAGTAAATTATTTCACATAAACATAGAGTTGTAAAAAAGAAATGGATGACAGATGATTGTTAGGGATTCTTGGCAAGTATTGCAGAAGATAGTTATATATCCCAATTATAATTACAAAATTGTTGAACTTTGAACAGCGGATTACTGATTACTGTTATACATTCAACACAATACAAGACAGAGAATGATGTATGTGGAGACCGTAAACAGCCTAGCACAGTTGATAATATAAGCAAAACCAGCTTCATCAAAATACCAGATGACAGGATTGTAGGGTCAAGATTGTCGATACCTGTTCCAGACCAGGCACCTGAAGATTATTATACACATGGATCATCATTATCATCATCATCATCATCATCATCATCATCCTCATCATCATCATCATCATCATCATCATCATCATCCTCATCCTCATCATCATCATCATAATCATCATCATCATCATCATCATCACCATCATCATCATCATCATCATCATCATCATCATCATCATCATCATCATCATCATCATCATCATCCTCATCATCATCATCATCATCATCATCATCCTCATCATCATCATCATAATCATCATCATCATCATCATCATCACCATCATCATCATCATCACCATCATCATCATCATCATCATCATCATCATCATCATCATCATCACCATCATCATCATCCTCATCATCACCCACTTTTGCCGTCAAGCGTTGTGGGGAGGAATAATTGATGATACGGCATCAAATACATGGCATCGTGTAGTATCTTTCCGCGTGATTGTACACTGTCTTTGATGTCGTCAATCCATTTTCTTCACGGTCGTCCTCTTACTCTCGTAGCAGATGTCCTTTGATGTAAGGCCAGTGCTGGTAGTTGATGATGTTGCGTTCTAACAAGATGGCCGACCCATTTGATCTTCTGTTTTCCAATAAATGTGGCACAAGATGCTGATCTCACTGTGTCTAACATCATTTCAAGACATTTCTTATTCGGCCTTGGATTGTAAAGTTGGCAGCTCTTCTCACACATCTAATCTCGTAGGTGTTGATTTTGCGGAAGTGTGATTTGGATAATATCTATGTTTAACACTGGTAGCATAGTATTGGTGTGAATATGCTATTTAGTTTCTGTCGCTTTGCGGACAAAGGCATATTTGACTGTTTCAGTATGGGTTATTTTTTATATATAAGCTCACTTCTTTTATGACACATGATTTCGATTTCTGTCTATTCTGCCATTCTTCTAAGATCATACTCCCTAGATACTTAATTTCTTTAGTAACCTGTTTCAGAGGTGTACTATTTATCAGTTTATATAGTGGACCAGGCGATCTGCTAACTTGCATTACTTCAGTTTTGGTTGTATTTATATTCATATTGTATCTGCTGCATGCTGAACTCAGCTTATTAATATACTAGGGTAAGTTAATAAGTAAGTCACAAATGGCCGTAGAAAAATAACTAAATATGATAACAACTTGAAACCAGTTTATTTTTATGCATACATTGTCCCTTTATTTCTCAGCATAATTTCCACCAACATTGATGTAATTATCCCATCGTTTTATCAGTCCTCCCAAACCGGCCTCATAGAACTGCGTGCCCTGGTTTCTAAACCACGTTTTCACTTCACATTCAACTTCGGCGTCATTCGTGAAATATCTCCCGCCAAGGTGGGTTTTCAGTGGCTTAGTCCCCTAGCGATTTCCCGTAAAGCGGTGCATAGTTTGGTAGAAACAGTTACAAGAACGAGTCAATAAGTACGTCACACAGTTCTGTGGGATGGCGGGTAAATGAAAACAGGGCACACAGATTTATGCAGCCGGATTGGGAGGACTGATAAAACGACGGGATAATTGCATTAATGTAGGTGGAAATTGTGTTGTGAAATAAAGGGACAATGTATGTACAAAAATAAACTGGTTTCAAGTTGTTATCTTAGATAGTTATTTTTCTACAGCCATTTGTGAATTACTTATTAACTTACCCTCACAATTTTGCAAGTCTGAGCTTTAAGACCGGCACTGATCTTCTGCAAATAAAACCCATGTTGAAAAATCTCCGCCCCGGAGCAAGCACGAGAGAAGGTTTCTGAACATGAGAAGCAACACAGCCCCACACCCCCCCCCCCCCCGCCACCCCCTCCTCTCGCCAAAGCCTAATCTTTACCTTCGTGCCACAGTCAGAAGGGGGACCCACACTTGGGAAGAATTACAACGTCTACTATCTGCAGTCTCCAATGCATGTTCTGAAGTTGGTTTAACAATTAGCAAAAAGAAGACACAAATTATGTCACAAGGTGCACATGGGGTACCATCAATCTTTATTGACGACGCCGAACTGGAGATTGTAGACCATTTTGCATCAGAGGTAAATAGCAAATTATCCCTAGATCAGGAAAACAACATCCGGATTGGTAAGGCAGCAACAACAATGAACTCGTTAACAAAAAAAGTTTGGCAGAACAAGAAGCTTACTGCCAAAACAAAAGTCCTTGTCTATCAAGCCTGTGTCCTTAGTACTCTTCTTTATGGCAATGAAGCCTGGTCAACTTACTCACACCAAGAGAAACGTTTAAACAGCTTTCATATGCGGTGTCTGCGAAGAATACTTGGTATTAATTGGCAAGACAAAATCACAAATACTGAAGTATTGGAAAGATCAGGTTGTGTGACGGTTTGTTCCGTGCTTAGTCTTCGTAGACTTAGATGGATGAGACACGTTAGGAGGATGGATGATGGTAGAATACCAAAGGACATCTGTTTGGTGAATTAGAGATGGGTAAGAGATCTCAGGGTCGGCCTCTACTACGATACAAAGATGTGTGTAAGCGGGACATGATTGATACAGGTATTGATAATGCACACAGGGAGAAAGTCGCCGCTGATCGTGTTGCATGGAGGGCAAATATCAGAAATGGAATAAAGACAAAGGAGAAAATTATTGCAAATAAGTCACACACTGAGCGTGCGGAAGGTAATATAGTGCATGACGGTGGAAATGACCGTGTGTTCACATGCATTCACTGTGGACGAACATTTACAGCTCGAATTAGCCTTATCAGTCACATTCGCTACCGCCATGGGTTGTAGTTATTATGCCTGTTTGAAGCAGAATGTAACAAACTATCGTCTGTCAAGACGGCAAGGTGCCAATTGTTGAATGATTTCCCAACTTGTCACAGATAACATTCAATAGAGGTTGAACATTTCTTGTCTGTCAATAACTTCATTTCTTTGAACATTACGTAATCTCTTCCAGTCTTATGATATTGCTCTATTCTGGTACATCAATCTTGTATATATTGGTTTTTTTTTTGGTTCCTTTTTTGTGTTCTTTCTTATTTCTTGAGTTAAGGGTTTATAATTCATCCTGCTGTTATCGAATTCACCTCCTTTCTATTTAAGTTCTCTTCGTTACTTTATTAATTCTAACGTGTCTGATGTAATCCGTGGTTTATGTTGCTTTATCTTGGTGGAATTTAATCTTTGGCTGCAGTTATCAAGCTTAAGATATCTCTAGCTTGTACTGCCAACTCACCAGGCGTCAATACCTCCTGTATGGTGATCGCCCACGCTTACCGGCATGGTACTTGATGTATGGATTACTAGGTGAACACCAACCCCGGCTTCAGTTATTTGCTAAATTGTTTTTTTTTTTTTTTTTATTAAGGGCCGGCAGTTCCCCCAAAGGATATAGCAACACTGACGCCTCCACGTACCCCTGGTTTTGCCGTGTGCCCTTAGTCCCACCAAGGCGCACACCCAGTTTTAGTGGACGGTGAGTTAATTTAAGTAGCTGGTGACCGTCTCTTTACTTTAGCCAGACCAAGCGCAGATAAATCTACATTTGATCTTAGCCAAATGTCGATCATAGATATATAGTTATATGCAAACTACGTCCCAAAGTCAAGGACGGCCAAAAAAACACAAAACACGTTTCTACTAACAACTGTCATTGAAAGAATAAAACATGCAATGTAATAACGTGGAGAAATACCAAAGTGGGTTATAAAATTATCATATTTATAAAACAATTCATCATTTTGACCTCATTCTCAAAACATCTCTTAAATGTTTACATGCCTGTGATGCCAAATATATATTTCGCTTAATTGCTAAGAAAATTCCACACAAAAATAAAGAAAAGTACCACTATTGTTAAATCACATAATACATTTAATTTGCTTTGACTATATTCCCATTATATAGCTTTTATGTTATTATGTCCCATTCTACAATATTATTGTTGTGGTCAGTCCACCACAACCCGTTTATACAGAATTGTTCATAAGAGGGGTGATTAATCAAAGCATTGCTACCCTCTTCTTATGCTAATTTATATATGCTATAAGAGACTTTGTTTTTAAAATTCGCATATCCTTTACAGGACATGCTATTACCATCCGCATCTTTCAGCAGATTGTTGATTTCTTGGCAATATTATGCTCAGTAGTTTGCCATTGCTTTCTGAGCAGCAGTCTCACTTATCCCGCAAGTCACCAACGCGGGGAGAACGGCTTCCAATTCTCGCGCGCTGCGTTACACTGCGTGGATAAACGGGATTAAGGAGAAAGTCGTGTAACCCCTTGGCCAGCGAGGCCGGCTATAAGAGACTAAGGAAGTAGATATAGGAAGTAAAATTTTATGATTTCTTGCCACGCCCGTAATAACAAATTGTTGTTCATACTCTGCATATTGTGAAATGCGATGTCCAGGTGCGGGAGAAAAATATTTAGATACGTACAAAATTATTTAATCCGGAGGGAAGGACTACAAAAGAGGAGTTGGCATAATTTTGAATCAAATGAGTGCTGGGGCAGTTAAAGGATTTCGGACAATCTCAGAAAGAGTATTATTAGTGAAACTCCGTGGCAAAATATTAACATAATATAATATTCACCCTCTGTAAAGTTCATGTAACATAATAGGTTACTGCCAAAACAAAAGTTCTTGTCTATCAAGCCTGTGTCCTTGGTACTCTTCTTTATGGCAATGAAGCCTGGTCAACTTACTCACACCAAGAGAAACGTTTAAACAGCTTTCATATTCTGTGTCTGCGAAGAATACTTGGTATTAAGTGAGAAGACAAAATCACACATACTGAAGTATTGGAAAGATCAGGTTGTGTGACGGTTTGTTCCATACTCAGTCTTCGTAGACTTAGATGGATAGGACACGTTAGGAGGATGAATGATGGTAAAATACCAAGCGGGACATGATTGATACAGGCATTGATAATGCACATTGGGAGCAAGTCGCCGCTTATTTTGTTGCATGGAGGGCTAAAGTCAGAAATTTAATAAAGACAAAGGAGAATATTATTGCAAATAAGTCGCACTCCGAGCGTCCGGAACGTAAGATAGTGCGTGATGGTGGAAATGACCATGTGTTCACACTCATCCACTGTGGACAAGCAATTACGGCGCGAATTGGCCTTATCAGTCACATTCGCCACCGCCATGGGTTGTAGTTATTATGCCTTTTTGAAGCACAATGTAACACACTATCGTCTGTCAAGAGGGCAAGGTGCCAATGATTGAATGATTTCCCAACTTGTCACAGATAACAACATTCAATTGAGGTTGAACACTTCTTGTCAATAACTTCATTTCTTTGAACATTACGTAATCTCTTCCAGCCTTATGATATTGCTCTATTCTGGTACAACAGTCCTAGTAGTAATGGATTGTTGTAACTACACCTCAAATGAGGTTGGCAACCTCAGATAATTCCTTCTTTACGGGGTTACCAACCTCATATAAAACGTAAAAAAAGCGGACCTTATGTTTGAAAAATAGGCGGGTATTTTTTTTTTTTTGTGTGGTCACGTCCTGTGTACTACTTCCGGTTGACTTCCGGTCTATGGGTACCCTTTACCCAGGACCCCCACACCGTGCCCGGTCTGGTGCGAACCGACGCGAACCTAACCGGCGTGGACGTCAACGCGAACCGAACTGGTGCAGTGTGTGGTGTGCGATGCCGTGTGCGGTGTGCGGTGTGATCAAACCCTATCCATGTAGATATGGAACCCCTCGATGAGGAGACCGAAGTCAATATGATAGATGGGGAAAATGATTTATTCCATCACTCGAGTTACCTCGATCCAGAGTTTTTTTTTTTCTTTTTTTCCCCCCCATGTTATACAGGTGTAATTACCTACATATTACTTGTTGATGATGATGGTGGAGTAATCATTTGCTCTCATGCATTCTAAAATCTTCCAATAGAATTTCTTTTATACTCCAAGTATTCTCATTCACTTTCTGAAAATGGTACATCTTGTATGTACGTACAATATTTCTCATACATTTAACATCGCAATAAGCATACCATTTTACAGAGTAAATTGCAAAACAGGTATATATGGCGTTTGCTTGAGCGCGCACGAGAGATAGATAGAGTGAATGCAGTAATATTTCCCAATCGCCGATGTAAAGAGGCTTTGTAAGTATAGGGCCTTTTTTTTTTCCCCATGTCTTCTTAGAGTTTTTTTTTTTTTTTTTTTCAACTTTTATTTCATACAAAGCAATGTGTATTTACAAGTTATAGTGTTTGTTTCTTTTGTTTGTGTATATTACAGAGCGTTGCCGTTTGTTAGTGTTAAGTGTGACATTGTGAATGAAACATATACAAAAATATATACAGTTATGATAATATGACATTTGTGGCATAGTGCATGTAGATACGCATTCCTTGCATATACTTCACTTCCGCAAGCGGAATGCATGAAACACCTGTCCATCTCTCCCTCTCTCTCTCTCTCTCTCTCTCTCTCTCTCTCTCTCTCTCTCTCTCTCTCTCTCTCTCTCTCTCTCTCTCTCTCTCTCTCTCTCTCTCTCTCTCTCTCGCACACACACAAAACACAAGCACACACAATCTCATGCTTTCTGGAGACCGCAGTACATTTAAATGCCCCGCTCTTGGACAATAAACTTTAAACTATCATTTCCATTAAAATGTGGCTTCCTTGTAATTTCTGGGTCACTAAGCTCCCGAGGCGAAGGTCGTTGGTGCTGTTGCCTGATGACAAATTTCAGGGTGACGCTCTAGTCCATGATATCTTTTGTTTGGGGGACAATAATCAGGGATTTACTACTAGCAATTAGGGTCCATGGTCTGTCCCCAGGGAGATAATTGGTCCAAAATTGTGATAGTGTCTGGGTTTTATATACAATGGGAAGGACTTAAAACCTGGCCACTAAAAGCCACCTTAGCTTACTGGGTACTTAAAGGGCTCATCGAATTTGTTTATACATGGTGGTGCATATTTTTCTTTTGAAACATATCATTACCATATACCATCATTTTAATACTTAAGATACCGACTTGGTTTAAAAACTGCTACACGCACGCACGCGTGCGTGCGCGCACACACACACTCGTACACATGCGCGTGCAAATTCATGCACCACACACGCACACACCCCTGCATCCACACACAGACGCATACATATGTTACTGCCAACGGCACAGACACCCATCCACAATATATTTCATGTTGCACATTCAAATATAATAATGGGAAAATTAATAATAATAGTAGCAGTAATAATAATAGTATTAATAATAATAATAATATAATTGTAAGATTATTAATACCATCAATAAATACATTTACAATTGTAGTATCCTTTATTTAAAACAAGTTATTTGCTTCTACTGTAATATGTGCTGTCTTCAGCCAAATATTTTACGATATTTGCGCTTGTGGGGCTAAGATTAGAATGTTTGCGACTTTTTGTTGATAAAGTTGTTGGACAATTTCTTTGTTGATTGTTCTGTAATTGTATAGTGCTTTGTTTCTTAATGTCCATATAAGATTTCTGTACTCTGCCAATAGAACAAGTAGCTTTGTGTGGGTGTCTTGTGTGGAGTAAGGAATGGAATTTATCATGATTGCTTTGTAAACATCTGTTCTTTGTTTCGATCCAGAGTTGGATTCATGAATACACTTTCCACGATGATAGTTATTTCGGCAGCTGTCCATAGTACCCATGTATCAACTTTAACCGATTGGTGAAAATCTGGTTTAAAAATATACTAAACAAGCATACATTAACATTAATTTTTAATACTAATCACGTATTAAATGTCTATATCTCTTGTATAGTGCTTTCAGAATATTAATCTGTAAATATAAATATAAATTTTAATTAGTATAATAAAAAACTTGCTAATATAATTATAAAAAATATGTTATAAAATATTACGCACACTTATTTCCCCTTAATAAACAGAATAAAAGTAACCAGGGGAGACGATTTGTGTCTCTTGGATTATTGCCCTAAGTACAGTGATAATCTCCCCTTTGCTACTTTCCTTAATAATCTCCCCCTGAACGGTAGTTTACCTGGGCTCCAGCCTATCACGCGCCTGTGAGAAATATAATAGCCTCGGCCAGCGGGCACGGCTGATAAGCGGGTAGATAAAAGGAAGATAATTACATATGACAGGTTAGTCGAGTTGTGGTCAGTAGATATAACGTCGCGCAGTGAGATTTTTGACATGTAGTTGTTTGTAAAAGGAGCATATAACTACAAGTCGAGTTATATATATATAGTGAATATGTGTGTACATGTATGTGCTCGCGTGTGTGTTGGAGCGTGTGTGTGTGCTTGTGCGTGCATGTGCGTACGCGTAGGACACTTAAATATTTATTTCACCTGACATCTATAAATGCAATGATGTCTCTTGTGTGCTTGAGTGCGTGAGTGTGTGTGTGTGTGTGAGTGCGTGTGTGAGTGTTCGTGCGCACGCATATGCTCACTCGTAGGAAACTTAAATATTTTCTTTCGCCTGTCAGCTATAACTGTTATGATGTCTCTTGCGTGTGTGAGTGCGTGCGTGCGCGTGTGTGTACGTGGGTGCGCGCGTGTGTGTGTGTACTTGCGTGCGTGCGCATGTGTGTTCGGATGTGCCCTGCCGGAATGCGGGCTTCTACCCGTTATCTTTGGTGTACTGACCTTTATGCTAGTTTGTATCTGAACTATGACACGTGGCGAAGTCAAGCAGACGTAGCATCATCATTTTGTGCTGTCAACACCATCATCATGTGCCATATCGGTAAGCGTAGGCGGTCATAGCCCATCTAATACATACCGCCTCATTCCTAACGCATAGCATTTACAGGCCGGTAAAGCGTCAATACGTTTACAGGACAACGCAGTTAACTCCAACATTCTTTTTGTGTTTGTAAATTCTTCGCAAAATTGCCCAGTGGTTTCTGAAGAACCCGCAACTCATACCTATTCATAACATGGCGGCCTGCTGTGTCTCTCTCTGTCTCTCTCTCTCTCTCTCTCTCTCTCTCTCTCTCTCTCTCTCTCTCTCGTCGCTCTTTCTTTCTCTCGCTCGCTTTGTCTCCCTCTCTCTCTGTCTCGAACGCTATGTCTCTCATTTTCTTTTACATATTGCAGTCAAACTTTAATGCACGGCATTTACAGGACATCGCAGTCAGTCCCAGCATTCGTGCTTCCTGGGCAAGTTTGTAGTTGTCATTCTGAACGGCCGGCACCTATGATCTTCTGTAGTGTCTGTCATCGTGATTAACATCATCATCATCATCATCATCATCATCATCATCATCATCATCATCATCATCATCATCATCATCATCATCATCATCATCATCATCATCATCATCATCATCATCATCACTATGGCGTCTTCCACAGTAGCTGTCAAGCGGAGACATGAAAATCAGCATTATTCTCTCTTTCGGTGTCTCTCTCTCCCTCTCTCTCTCTCTCTCTCTCTCTCTCTCTCTCTCTCTCGCTTTCTCTCACTTTCTCTATCTCTCACTCTCTTTCTCTCTCTCTATCCCTACCTCTCTTTTTCTCTCTCTCTTTCACTTTAACTCTCTCCCTCCCTCTTTCTTTCTCTCTCTTTCTCTCTCCCTGTCTCTCCCCCTCTCTCTTTTTCTCTTTCCATCTCTTTATCTCTCTCTTTTCTCTCTCTTTCTCTCTCTTTTCTCTCGCTCTCTCTCTCCCTCTCTCTCTCTTTCTGTCTCACTCTCCCTCCCTCTCTCTCTCGTTCTCTCTCCTTCTCTTTTTTCTCTCTCTCCTTCTCTCTCTATCTCTCTCTCTCTTTTTCTCTCTTTACTCTCTCTCTGTCTCTCCTTCTCGCTCTTTTCTCTCCCTCTCCCTCTCTCTCTGTCACACTCTCCCTCCTTCTCTCTCTTCCTCTCTCTTTCTTTTTCTCTCTCCTTCTCTCTTTCTCTCTCCTTCTCGCTCTTTTCTCTCTCGGCTCAGTGAACAGCAAATAGTTCACCAAGTTACAAGTCGCTAATGGTAAGTTGATTTTTGATAAATCTTCCACATTTTCGTTGTGTTTCTCCAAGTAGGCTTTCGGTTAACCTAACAATACTAGTATAATACAAGGGATATATGGTGCTAGACGCATATATCTGAAGAGACAAGCCATATGAATATTAAAACACCTACATAAAAACAAGATGGCTGTAATATACTTACAGTCGTGTCTTCAATGGCTGACCAGTCCTCAATACGAAGAAAACTACAGTGGGTGTGGGGAGACTGTATATGTAGCACTGTTATTCTGACTTCACAGAGTGTAGCTCACAGTGACTACAACGCAAGTAACACGGCACCCTCTACGCTATCTATTTCACAATTGTTAGAGGTCATGGGGCGAACATGACCCGCATTCCCCAATCAAGCTCAAACATACAACGTGTCAACGAGCGGGTAGTAGAACGCTTAGTCGCGCCATACGGACAGCCGTGTCAGCGTAATCTGAACCGCTTGACCTAAGAAACTGACTGAAACCGGTATTACGCGTGGCTCAAAAACTAGTATGTAAACCCGAGGCTGGTGATACTCAAGCATTGTGATCAGAAGATGACTACAGACCTAAAAAATGTGCCTGCTAACTGGGACTACATGACTCGTAGTGGTGAGACTATTAAACAAGTGGGCGAGGGTGATAAGGCCGTGTTTGTCTCATCCTACAGAGGAACGAGCACGTTACACATCCGAAGATTTTACGGTGAATCTGACAAAAACTTCCCGACTAAAACGAGTATGACACTTACTCGGCAAGAATATGAACAGATAAGTGCCATGCATCGCGAGATCCTAGCTGACTTTAACAGACTCAACCAAGTTAACCAAGCCAGTAATGAAGTCAAACAAGGCACTAACAGAGACAATCAGAAGGCGCTACAGTTATGATGATGATGATAGTAATCATGATGACAGACACTACAGAAGATCATTTGTGCCGTCCGTTCAGAAAGACAATTACAAACTTGCCCAGGAAGCACGAATGCTGGAGCTGACTGCGATGTCTTGTAAATGCCATGCATTAAAGCTTGACTGCAATATGTAAAAGAAAATGAGAGACAGAGCGATCGAGAGAGAGAGAGAGAGAGAGAGAGAGAGAGAGAGAGAAAGCGAGCGAGAGAAAGGGAGAGAGACGAGAGAGAGATACAGAGAGAGACACAGCGACGATCGATTTGGCAGCAGGCCGCCTTGTTATGAAAATGTATGAGTGGTGGGTTCTTTAGAAAACACTGGGAGATCTTGCGGAGAATTTTCAAACACAAAAAGAATGTTGGAGTTGACTGCGTTGTCCTGTAAATGTATTGACGCTTTACCGGCCTGTAAATGCTATGCGTTAGGAATGAGGCGGTATATATTAGACGGGCTATAACCGCCTACGCTTACCGATATGGCACATGATGATGGTGTTGATAGCACAAAATGATAATGCTACGTCTGCTTGACTGCGTTACGTGTCATAGTTCAGATACAAACTAGCATAAAGGTCAGTAATCAAAGATAATGGGCAGAAGCCCGCCTTCTGGCAGGACACATTCTAACGCACATGCGCGTTCGCACACACACACACACACACGAACCCACACAAACAAACACACACACACACACACACACACACACACGGACGCACGCACTCACACACGCAAAAGACTTCATTGCAGTTAAAGATGTCAGGCGAAAGAAAATATTTAAGTTTCCCACGAGATTGCACATGCACACGCACGCATACACA
Source organism: Cepaea nemoralis (assembly GCA_014155875.1). NCBI lineage: Eukaryota > Metazoa > Mollusca > Gastropoda > Stylommatophora > Helicidae > Cepaea > Cepaea nemoralis. Next base: position 356,747 of record JACEFZ010025534.1, read on the forward strand.
CATACGCATCCACACACACGAGCGCAGGCACTCATTCACACACAAAAGAGACATCATTGCAGTTAAAGATGTCAGGTGAAAGAAATATTTAAGTTTCCTACGCGCGCACACACACACACGGACGCACACAAACACATGCACCCACACACTCGAGCGCACATACATGTACACACATATTCACTTTATATATATATATATATATATATATATATATATATATATATATATATATATATATATATATATATATATATATATATATATATATATATAAAGTTACTTGTAGTTATATGTTCCTTTTAAAAACCGCTACATTAAAAAAATTTCACTACGTGATCTTAATTCCATTGACCACAACTCGACTAGTCTGTCAAATGTAATTATCTTCACCTTTATCAGCCCGTGTATCAGCGGTGCCCGCTGTTCGTGGCTATTATATTTCTCACGGGCGCATGATAGGCTGGAGCACAGGTAAACTACCGTTTAGGGGGAGATTATTAAGGAAAATAGCAAAGAGGAGATTATCCTGTGTACGAAGGACAATAATCCAAGAGACACGAATCGTCTGCCCTGGGTACTTTTATTCTGTTTGTTAAAGGGAAATAAGTGCGCGTAATATTTTATTACATATTTTTTATAATTGTCTTAGCAAGTTATTGATTATTCTAATTGAAATTTATATTTATATTTACAGATTAAAATTCTAAAAGCACTATACAAGAAATATAGACATTTAATACGTGATTAGTATTCAAAATTATTGTTAATGTATGCCTGTCTAGTATATTTTTAAAGCAGATTTTCACCAATCGGTTAAAATTGATACATGGGTACTATGGACACCTGCCGAATTGACTATCTTCGTGGAAAGTTTATTCATGCATCCAACTCTAGATACTCGAGGTAACTCGAGTGATGGAATAAATCATTTTTTCCAGTCTGTCGTATTGACTTCGGTACGGTCTGCAAATATGCGTACACAAATACTAATCACACAGACCACATGTAACAACACAAACGATATAAATACAACCACTATACTTCTCTGATTTGTAAACCCGGATACTGTTACACCTCCCTTTCCCACCATCTTGGTACTGTTGTTTGTTGATTCTGCTGCCGCCCCCACCGATTGCTTCAAACAGTTTATACTGCCATGTTCATCATTACCGAGTGGTGGTGATGGTATTGGTGGGTTTGGAACCGACAGGAGTGTGAGGTGGCAGGGGAAATAATAACGGTGCACTATCACCATGATGTGGTATTTGTAATGTCACCTTACAACAATTTCAAAGTAGACATGTTAAAATGTAATTTTGCGCATATGTCACCTACACGTCTACATGCAACGCTCTGTAAAAAACACAAACAATACACTTTGCAACGATTTAACCCTCAATAAAAGTTATTTAAAGAAAAATCTAACTCTGGATACTCGAGGTAACTCGAATGATGGAATAAATCATTTTTTCCAATCTGTCATATTGACTTCGGTCTCCTCATTGAGGGGTTCCATATCTACATGGATAGGGTTCGATCACACCACACCGCACACTGCGTCGGCTGGTTCGCGCCGGTTCGGTTCGAATCGATTTCAGTGCCGGTTCGCACCAGTTCGGTTCGCGCCTGTTCGCACCGGACCAGGCAAGGGGTGGGGGACCTTGGTAGGTTGTACCCATGGACCGGAAGTCAACCGGAAGTAGTACACAGGACGTGACCAAAAAAAATACCCGCCAATTTTTCAAAAATGAGGTCCGCTTTTGTGACGTTTTCTATGAGGTTGGTAACCCCGTACAGAAGGATTTATTTGAGGTTGCCAACCCCATTTGAGGTGTAGTTACAACATCCCTTACTACTATTCTTATATATATATATATATATATATATATATATATATATATATATATATATATATATATATATATATATATATATATATATATATATATATATATATATATATATATCTTATAAATATATATATTGGATTTTTTCCCTTTCTTGTGTTCTTTCTTATTTCTCGAGTTAAAGATTGATACCTCATCCTGCTGTTATCGAATTAACCTCCTTTCTGTTTCACTTCTCTTCGTTGTTTTATTAATTCTAACGTGTGTGATGTAATCCATGGCTTATGTTGCTTTATCTTTGTCGGAATTTAAACTTTGGCTGCAGTTATCAAGATATCTCTAGCTTGTACTGCCAACTCACCAGGTGTCAATACCTCCTGTATGGTGATCGAGTGAAAGTGGTGAAACATGGAAGCCATGCTTGCCGGCATAGTATATTATGATAGATGGTTTACTAGGCGAACACCAACTCCGAATTCAGTTATTTGCCTATTTTATTTTTTCTTAAGGGCTGGCAGTTCCCCCAGAGGATATATCAACACTCTGAGGCCTCCGTGACCCCCTGGTTTTGCTGTGAGCCCTTAGTCCCACCAAGGCCCACTGCCAGTAATAGTGGATGGTGAGTTAATTTAGGTAGTTGGTGACCGTCTCATTACTTTAGCCAGACCAAGCGCAGATAAATCTACACTTGATCTTAGCCAAATGCCGATCACAAATATATCAATCAATCAGATGCCGTCTCCGCAGTGAAGGTTGGCTGCAATGGATTTCCAACATTGTCTGTCTCTCGCCTTGTCTGTACATTCTGTCAAGCTGATGCTCGTCCGTCTCTTGATGTTATCCTCACACTCTTTCGTTGTCTACCTCTTGCTCACTTGCCCTCAACCTTGCCTTCCAGTATGGTTTTTATAAGAGTATCATGTCTTTTTTGTTATATTGCTTGTCCTTCACAGGACGTAGCTGACACCCCCAGCATTTTCGTTATTCGTGATTCCTGGGCAAATTTTACGTTCAGTAGTTTGTCATTGCTTTCTGAACGACCGGCTCCTAAACCTTATCGAAAAATAAACCCCAGCACCGCTGTGTTTCGAACCCGGGTATACGGGCTCACAAACGAACGTTCGCTAGCCCTTAGTCACGGAGACCGGTAATGTCATGTCTTTTAATGTGGCCAAAATATTTCACTTGTCTCCTCTTTATTTCTTTCATCAACTCTCACTCTTCATTCCCAGTTTTTCTAGGACCTCTGAATTTGATTGTTTTTGTTTCCATGTAATCCGACCTATTCGTCTGTATGTCCAGACTTCAGCGCCATACAGTAGCGTTTAATATACGTAGGATTTGACAATTCTCATTTTTAATGCGTATTAATGTCCCTAGATCAGTGATTCTAAACCTTTTTTGGACCCTGCCCCACTTCACCATATTTTCAGAACGTCATTCCCCCCCCCCCCTTTTCGTATTTCCTACCTAAAAATTTCCCCCTCCCGCCCCTACACAGTATACGTAATAATGGAAGCACATACTAAAACAAGTCTAGACGTCCACATAAACGTGATTTGTGGGTCTACATACTATATAAAATGAATGTTTGAAAGGTGAGACGTGCAGAACCGTAAAGTATGAAGGGAAAAACAAGATCATTTTCAATCTGTTCTTGTATTTACACGATCTTGAAATAATCTTCAGCGCCCCCCCCCCCCCACCTGGAAACCCCAAACCTCCCCCCTCCGCCCCTGGGGGGGGGGGGAGGGGTGATTCCCCACCGGTTGAGAACCACTGCTCTAGATGTTAATACTGTTTCATGCCGTTGAAAGCATTTTTGGCCAATCCTATTCTCTTTTTGATTTCCGTTTCACTTCTGCCATCATCTGTTATTATATGTCCAAGATAAGAGAAACAGATACATAGGTATTTGCAAATTACGTCCAAAAGTGAAGGACGGCCAAAAATCATGTTTTGTATCAAGATTCGTAACTTCCATTGAAAGAATAACAACAAGGAATATAATATCGTGAAGAAATACCAAAGGACGTTATAAAATTCTCACATATATAACATAATATTACAATTTTAACACAATCTTAGAACATTCTTAAATTTTTACCTGCCTCTTATGCCAGATATATATTTCCCTAATTGCAAAATAAAAAAGTTCATAAGATGCTAAGAGAAATGCTACCATTATTTAAATCACATAATACATTTAATTTACTTTGAGTATACTCCCTTGTTATTACTATTATGTTGTTATGTCCCCTCCTACAATTTTATAGATGGTGGTCAGTCCACCACAACTCGTTTAGACAGAATTGTTCATAAAAGAGGTGATTAATCAACATATTGCTGGCCTCTTGTTATGCTAATTGATATATGCTATAAGAGACCAATGAAGTAAATTTTGGAAGTAAAATTTTATGATTTCTTGCCACATGCATAATAATAAAATTGTTGTTAATACTCGTACATATTGTGAAATGCGATGGCTAGGTGCGGGGGGGGGGGGGGGGGGGGGGGAAAACGTGCAGAATTATTTAAATTATTTAATCCGGAGGGAAGACCTACAAAAGGGGAGTTGACATAATTTTGGATCAAATGAGTGTTGGGGCAGTTAAAGAATTTCAGACAATCTCAGAAAGAGTATTATTAGTGAAACTCCGTGGCAACATATTAATTTAATATAATATTCACCTTCTGTAAAGTTCATGCAACATAATAGGTTACTGCCAAAACAAAAGTCCTTGTCTATCAAGCCTCTGTCCTTAGTACTCTTCTTTATGGCAGTGAAGCCTGGTTAAGTTACTCACACGAAGTGAAACGATTAAACAGCTTTCATATGCGGTGTCTGCGAAGAAGCGAAGATTGTGTGGCGGCTTGTTCCATGCTTGGTCTTCGTAGACTTAGATGGACAGGACAGTCACGTGCAGAGGTTCTTTGATGCCCGGGGGCCAACACCTTGATTTGATGCCCCTATATTGTTCTTTCCCTAATTAATTCCCCCTCCCCTCCCACTGCACTGTGCTGCCCCCTGTCCCTAATTGGATGCCCTCCTCTCGGCTGGATGCCCGGGGCCGTCGCACCCCCTGCACCCCTCTTTGGACGCCACTGATAGGACACGTTAGGAGGAGTGTCAGGATCTCAGACTTACTTATTTATCTGAACATGTCGCATTTATGTGAATACACTTACTCAACGTCAATGACCATAGTAACATCTTTAATGGCTACAATATATCACAATAGTGTATGGTGTTATAATATATACCACACTTCTTTCAGGCTCGTAGAATAATATAATAATATAATCGCTCTTGCAGTCAGCGCGCACATAGCCTATCGCAGATGCTCACAGCTCGAACTAGCACTCATCATCGTTCACTGTCCACTCTTTCCACAAACATCCAGACACAAGTGTTCAAGTCAAAAGCTTCGTCCCGTCTTAGTTAGTTAGTTAGTTAGTTAGTTAGTTAGTTAGTTAGTTAGTTAGTTAGTTAGTTAGTTAGTTAGTTAGTTAGTTAGTTAGTTAGTTAGTTAGTTAGTTAGTTGGTTGGTTGGTTGGTTGGTTGGTTGGTTAGTTAGTCGACAGATCATCCTCATTGTACATCGAATCATTCAGTCCATAAGTGCTCGGATCTCCTCCTCAGCAAATCCCGCAGCCTATAGCGGCTAACGACATACGTTCTGTGTTGGTTTATCAATCTTCTTTGGCTTCCTGCGTAGTGTTATTGTTTGGCCACCCCTCTTTTAATTTGCTGTTCTCGCAGTCTGGCCATGGTTGTAGATTCACAGTCATCAATTGGTTCACGTAAAAGTCTTACTTCTCGCAGAGCATTCAGAATATCGGCCTGGTCCATGGCGCGTCTGCCCTCCACAGTAGCCTTTCCTGTGAGCTTGTCAGCCCGTTCATTTCCTTGTACTCCCGCATGCCCTGGCACGAAGATAGAATTAATCTTTGCCAGCCGAGACGGCTCCAGAGACAGCAACCATTCTCTTCGGATCCACCCATCTCTTTCATCTTGAGCATGCTCATTGAGCCGCTAAGGAAACATGCCCTAATGAATGTCTGTGTCTCGAGCCATGTTATTGCTTTACTTACTGCCATGACTTCCATAGTCAGGCTACTTGTGGTCTCTGCAAAAGCACCAGAGTCCTCCTTCACAATTCTCGCTCCGGACTGAGCCGTAAAGGCCAATGAGCTTCTCACATATCGGACGACCGACCCATCTGTGTAAATGACAGCATCACCGTCTAGCGAATTCTCGAAAATCAACGCTTGTACTTCCGCCTCCACAGCAGCCGGATTTTCTTGTCAGCATTTTCTGTCTAGTTGGATGCAAACTGAAAAGGACGTGCAGAAATCTGTTGGCACTTGTACCCACTGCTCGCCAGGTTTTAAGTCCTCAAGTGAACACACCTGTTGAAGAATTTCTTCGGCTTGACCCATCCACGACCGTCCTCTTTTTAACCTGCTGCCCTTCACCTTCATAATATCACTATGCAGTGGATGTTGTGTGTTTGCGTTAACTCTGAGGTAGGCGCGTGCTCTGCAAACTTGTATTCTGTCTTCAATGGTTGGAAAATCAAGAAGGTAGCGCATCGCTCTGCATGCTGTATCTCTTGTACATCCAAGAATAATGCGCATAGCTTCATTCTGTATCCTTTCTATCCTTTCAATCTGCTTACGGCTGAGAGTCAGGATTGCCATCGCATACTCAATGTCACACGTCGTTCTTGATGATAATATCACGAAGTTCTTAAGATGATATGCTCATGACCTTATTGTGTGATGGTCGTTGTCTAGGTAACGATACTCATGGTGTGTCAATGGAGATATCTGTCTTGCAATGTAACTCACCCCCGCAGTGCATATTCACCAGTCATGAAATAAGATTCAGTTGGCGCACATAATCCTTTATTACAGAAATAATACAGACTCACGGAACATATGTATATATCCAGAAACAATGTAATCCATAGATTCTAAATATCCTCCTCACAATTTAACCAGCACACATCAATGCATTCTCACGGCCTGCTTCATATCTCAAACTTTCAAGACAGGTAATCCAGCTACTATCCACGGCTGGATCTCCCACAATACAACCAACACATTGGGTTGGAGCCACTGCTCAACTATCGAACCCACTCTGGTTCAGGCCTGTCTTCACAACTCGGAGCATAACACAACCCCGTTGTCCGTGGACTCCCGACTACCTCGGTATCTCAAACTCCACTCTCTCAAACGACCTGACCCGCAGTCGGTCTCTTCTCTCACTCAGACTACCGATCAGTTCGGCATCTACACATCAACTGTCCTGAAGTCCCTTGACTTCACACAACACACAACTGTCTTTCGCCCCATCCCCTGGGGTCCACACTCACCCTTCCCATTATTTCTAAGGACTGGCTGTTTACTCATTGCCAGGTCAGTCACTTTACTGTCTCCCACTTTCATCTCCATTCTTTCTCATGCCCGGCCACTCAACTCAATGTCAATGACCCAGGCTTATGTCATCACCCCCCTCTTAAAAGAAAACTTCGTTTTCAAATATTGGGAGACTAAACTTTACTAAACATGTGACTCAGACATATAGCCTGGGTAGACCTAAGTATGGCTCCACCTCACTTCAGCTACCATCCTAAATACTACATCAAATGCTCATATTACACTCCTATATTCATCACACATAAATACAACCATCCTTCTATCTTGTGTATCAATGCATGAACTGATACATCACATAATAATAATAATACATCATAGAAAAGCATTATACTTATGTACCCACAGGTCTCTTACTACTTCACGACCCCACAATACTATTTGTGTACCGACCCTATATCAGGTGGTTCTGTTCTTGCATTAACCCACCTCTGATTCTTGTCGATGCTGTGTCTACCTTTCATGTACCCATGACTCATGGTACCTCTACAATTACAACATCTGTTTGCTATCCCTAGCCCTGGGTCAGTAATGTCGCGAACACTCTTTTGACCTGACTCAACTTTCCTATCTGCATATTGCACCGTTACACTTGAGTCTCTGTTTAGTCTGAACTCTTTATTCAATCTTGGCCCATATCTTTGGCACCTTGCTTTCTGCTGCATACGCCTTATGCCTATGTGCCCTGCACATGCACTATCCTGAGCTGCTCTAGTATATCGGTCTCTATGTGCTAAAGGTACTCCTCCTTGCCCACGTGCATTTCTGCTATCTGAAAACCTGCAAGTGAGAACATTGTTCTTCCTCTCGAAGCACCATCTACCTTTCTTTGACTGCCTATGTTCTACTCTCCTACACCCTTGGGAACATTTGTTCAGAGTAGTATCTTGTCTCTGGGATTCACTGCCATACGGCGGCACGACCCACCACGAAAAGTATAAATTGGGAAATGGGAATTTCCCACTCGGACACGAAAGTGGACGTAAACAAATGAATCCAAGGAGAATGTGGACAACGTCAGTAGACAGCAACGGGAGACGCTGTGATTGTGCTGTAGAACAAGGACGTGGTTTTTCTAAGGATCTGTGTGAGGTGACCTCTGGACGCGATGATATGAGCGTGAGACAGCTATGAGTCAGGAGAGGGGGATCTGTTGATGATAATACTGCAGTGAAGTAACCGGGGGAAAAACCTAGAGTGGAATTACAGCTTAAATGGAATCAGTGGATCAGGGCGTCAAGCAGAGCGCAGTAGACTGAACACTCATCGGTGGATTAGTAAAGTAGGCGCCGACCCTGTCTATAGGGGTCAACCTACAGGTCTACGTGAGTTTAATGTTCACATGTCTGCCACGGAATAAACTTCTGGTAGCGCTTTGAGATCTTGACTTGTGCCGTTGATTATCATTGTATTCAAGGTAAGGACGCAAATTAATTCCTCGTCCTTCGTTGCTGTTTTGCATTATTACGAGTTGAGTCGATACCTCGACGGTTGCCGGTGTAGGCACTTCGAGGCATATGGGGGTCGTCACTGGACTCGCTGCATAAATTGTCAACACGAAATTCCTGCCAGATTCAGTCAGCTGAGCGTAGAAACATTTGCACGCCAACATCTTGAGTTGCACCGCACTACACAAATCACACACAAGTTCGACGTCACAAAATGGAGAAGAGCAGGAATGGGTAAACTGGACGATCATTCAGTTTGCAGGTTACAAAAGTAAGTTGGAAGGTTATATTTCACAAGAACAGTGCAATGAAAATTAACATGTCAAGACAGTGAGAAAGTAGTAGTGTAATAACACCGTTGCGTATAAGAGTTGCAATAACAGTATAATAATTACACAGACAGAATGCACCGTACGCGCAAAACTGCACTATATTAAACACAGCACAGTGCTATCAAAGAGTTCTGAACAACGAACATTAAAAGAGATTATAAGATATTTAAGAACATTATATTTAGAACGAATGTGTGACACTTATAGCTTTGATGTTACCTTGGAAAAGAAGATAAACAATAGACACAAGCCATACAAAACGTTTGACACCATGGTCGATATAGAATATACTTATAACCATCATAGTAGGCATTGAGAGCCTGAGAAACACTGCGCTGTCACATTAAGCTATTAATAGATTGACATTTCACAGTAACTGATCGTTAGAAACTGCTCAGAAGTTATTAATTGTTTATTCTCGCAACTCCATTGCTGAAGTAATACAATAATAACGATTTGTGGGTTGAATTGTTACATACCCCACATTATCGAGGAACTCCGAAACAGAAGACATTATATACGAATTATCCTATCAGAATTTGGGGACAGAGCAGAGCAAGTTACACTGCAGTCAGAGATATATATCGTATACTGAACATGACAACGTTGAGGAGCGTGGGTCACCGGTAAATTTCGGAGGTGCACTTTTATAATCTGTGGAAAACGAACATACTACTTTGTAATGAACGACACTACTCCCAAACCTTGTCCCTCCACATAACCCTTTCAGGACATTTTTCCTCACTGACACTGCCCCACAATATTCCCACACGCAACCTTCACTATTTCAACTTCATATTATGATACCGTTATCGGATACTAGACTCACATTGCGCCGCCATACCAAGTGAGCAAGGATTTACTAGCGACATTTCAGTCGTCACGGACACATTGTTGCTGACTATTTACAGTTGGCGAAGCAGCATTTCGGTTGTCTCACGGTGCCAGTTCATTATATTAATCTGACACCTCACTGGCATAGGATCAACGGACACGAAGTTTCTGCACATAATATCGCATTCTTTATCGCCGACATTATGGAGACACTACACACGTCATCATAGAGGAATAGAAGGACGGATAAGACAGCACACACCAGTCTACTGTGGGTATCGTTACAATCATATACCCAAATTTAACTCAAAGTTCGACGGGTGCACCATAACCGACTAGGTTTTGTCAGTCGGCCACAGACCGCGTGGTCTAGGTGCTGGTGTAAGTGTATTACACCATCGTGTCAATTTACCTGATATTGTGTTTTGAGGAGAACCTCCATTAATTGTCGACTGCAGAAAACGAATATATTCGAGCATTTGGAACAGTCGAGCATGGAATGAACATTTGGAAATTCGTAGAGGACACCGACACCGCAATTTTCTTGAGGCCAGTACCTGTTGTAATTGTCAATTGGTGTGACATTGATTTTGTTTTTAAAGTTTAATAAGGTGTCGTATTTTCAATTATGTCAAAATTTATTATAAATTAACAACCGTTTGTTTTGTATGATAAGTCAGTAGTATGTTATGTTGAATCTAAGTCTGAAAGTATTTGTTGTCGTGTTGAAACATTGATTGGTATTTTCGTCTCTCGTTAATCGTCTACTGTAACTATTGATTATCTAGTGTCATATATATATATTTTTATATTCTCACATTATTTATATGGTTTACATATATTTCATTCAGTATAAGAGTATCGTAATTGTAAGTAGTATATAAAGTGTTTATTGTGTTGTTACTTAAATTTTTTAGGAGCAATAATTTTGTCTGTTGTGAATGAAAATATGTATTGTCGTCTTGCGTCAATCGTCTTTTGTCAATGTTAGTATTGTGTCGATGTACTTTATATTGAATATATATTTTTACTACTAATTTCTAGTGATTACGTTTTGTAACGGTTAGGACGTTATCTATCTTGCGCCGAGTTGCTATTCTTCTCGCGTGTTTATACTCTTCTATATTATTGATTTCGAGTTGACTTCTCATTCAACTTGCATATATATAATTGAATACGCTTGTCATTGTCTACCTACGCATTCTATCGGCTGTGTTTCACATATCTACTATTGTAGCGGTATAATTTACAGATCATTAAGACAACATGTCAACACTTCAAGACTTCATGGACATGGGTGAGAAGAATGGATTGGCTGGAGCAGAACTTAGGAATTGGGTCATACAGGAATTTAGAGCTCAAGCTGCACGTGAGAGGATGGAACGACAGGAGAAACTGGCAACAGAGCAACTTCAAGCTACGCGTGAACGACAAGAACGAATAGCCCTGCAACGCGACGCGAACGAATAGAGTCCAGAGAAAAAGAAATAGCTTTGGAACGCGAACGAATGGTGGCTAGGGAAAAAGAGTTAAAGGCAAGACAATTAACCGTAGAGACAGAAATCATGCAAAAACGACTCACACTTGAAAATGAGAATATTGCAAAGGAAGCAATGTGGAAGGAGCGTATAAGACAAATGAAAGAAAGTAATCACACAAGTAAAGTATGTGCTACAGTAGTGAAAGAACCAAACGCCAGAGATTTCGTTCAGAAAGGAACTATAGAACACAAGTCTAACGAAACACTTACAAATACAAATGCCCAAATTGAAACAACACAAGAAGAAGAAGAAGAAATTAAAGAAGAAAACACGCAAACAGAACAGGGTACATCAACTGTAGACATACGTGATAACACAACGGTAAATAATTGCGAATTGTACAAAGTCAACGAACCCAAACATGAAGAAATAACTGTTGTTACAAAACAAATCAAACATGATTACATGTTTCTCAATGACATTTTTGTTAAAAATCCCAAAAACAGAATGAAAGTTACACGCACTCAGTACAAACATATGTCGTTACAGCGTATGCATTACAGAAGATACACAAGACTGAAGACAATAACATTGTTTCAATCAATACAATGTACAAATATTGGCATGAGTGCAGAAGAGAGATTTTACAGGTTTGAAACAAAGAAAGAAAGAAAGAAAAAAATTGAATGGAAGAAATAAATAAAGGAAAATAAAATGGGATGAAAGGTTAGGGTCAAATCAACACATAATACACTACAGACACATTAGAATCTTAGGTCTTATTACTTAGTTATGCAAGGTATCACTTGTCAGAATTGTTCACACTATCTAATAATTCTATAATTCAACTTAGAAATAATTCGATTCTTTATTCTTTGATAATTATGTCTATAATAGAGAACATTACTAAATTTATATGAATATTATTTAATTTCAAGATTTATTCTTGTTGAATATTATATTCCTGATTTAATTTTTTTTTTAGATGTCTTGTATCTTTAATAGGTATGATTCTTCACAACTCTATGTCTGCAAGATTTTAATCAGTCAATCAGAGACATTCTCAGTCGATTATAATTAATAGAGGAACAGATCTATGTTATAGGTTCTTTAATGATATTTTAATGTTCTGCTCTTTTATGAGTGTTATAAAATTTAATAAACATAAATTCTAAACGCACCTTATTGAATAACAATGTTACATTAATTGACAAAATATATAATGTAATGTAAGATATGATTTAGTAGATATAGATACACATGGTAGCAATTTTTCCATATTGACAGAGTGTATGAATGAATAACTACGCCATCGGAAGTATCTACTCAATGTGTGATCGCTCGGTTGTTCAAACATTGGTTATTCGGACACGGATTCGAGCATACAAGTATTGTAACTGTGAAGTGAACTTATGGACAGTGAACATTTTAATTTACATGTTGTAATTCTGTGGTTAAATAACAAATGTTAGTTAATTGAGTATTGATTAATTGAAATATTATAGTATGGTTTTGGGTTAATTAATCATTGTTCGGGAAAGTATTTGATTATAAGGTTAAGTCATTAGAATGAATCTCTAGTTGAATTAATTGTATTACGTGTCATTATTACATGAAGATCCATAATAATCAGTCATCGCTCTCAACATATCCACAAAAGTGAAAATATTTCTGAGGATTCTCGTGGAGCACATGTCACCCTACCCACAGATGGAAAAATTGTAAGAAGGAAAATATATGGAGTATACAATAATAACAGCAACGATAATCAACAATGAGGATGATCTACTTGGAAACCCCATGATTACCCTCGTCCGAAACTCATGGTAGTACCTAGAGCTAGGACACACTTATCTATTGAGACAAGGTAGGGACTAATATGTTTATTAGTTGGTCTGATCCCCATGATCAGCCACACGACGTCCAACGTTGGGTTTGGACAGGTGGGCGTGCCCGTCGTATAACTTTATTTTTTTTTTAGGGTAGATAAACGGGGACAACCAAGTACTAGTCTGTTGTTATTATGGTTATAGTTAGTTATGATTATACAATATATTTATACACATATAGTTAAAAGGAAAAAAATGTTACACATTTTTTTATCGGGGAGGGGGCATTATGCCATACGGCGGCACGACCCACCACGAAAAGTATAAATTGGGAAATGGGAATTTCCCACTCGGACACGAAAGTGGACGTAAACAAATGAATCCAAGGAGAATGTGGACAACGTCAGTAGACAGCAACGGGAGACGCTGTGATTGTGCTGTAGAACAAGGACGTGGTTTTTCTAAGGATCTGTGTGAGGTGACCTCTGGACGCGATGATATGAGCGTGAGACAGCTATGAGTCAGGAGAGGGGGATCTGTTGATGATAATACTGCAGTGAAGTAACCGGGGGAAAAACCTAGAGTGGAATTACAGCTTAAATGGAATCAGTGGATCAGGGCGTCAAGCAGAGCGCAGTAGACTGAACACTCATCGGTGGATTAGTAAAGTAGGCGCCGACCCTGTCTATAGGGGTCAACCTACAGGTCTACGTGAGTTTAATGTTCACATGTCTGCCACGGAATAAACTTCTGGTAGCGCTTTGAGATCTTGACTTGTGCCGTTGATTATCATTGTATTCAAGGTAAGGACGCAAATTAATTCCTCGTCCTTCGTTGCTGTTTTGCATTATTACGAGTTGAGTCGATACCTCGACGGTTGCCGGTGTAGGCACTTCGAGGCATTCACTAGCACTATATTTGGGATCCATTCTCATCTGCTCAGCTGTACTATCCTTGTCCTGAGTTCCTGTGTCTACTTCAAGTGCCTCTTCTACCTCAGCTATACTCTCTAATTTAGGTTCTCTTGTGGTAACTACCTCGTTACTGCTTACACTATATTTTCGGTCCCAATAAACTACTTCCTCTTCTGTACAATCTTTAACTCCTATAACATTTCCTATGATCAAATCAGCCACTGGTGAGTCCAGAACACACGCTGTCACTCTTCCAGTGATATATGGTGTCTTTACTGTTATTATGGCTACTGGGTAGAACTCTACTGTGCCGTTGAATGTTATGCATCTAATCTTTTTCCCTGTATAATCCGAGGGATCTATTAAACTTCTCCTCACTCCGATAGACGTACATCCGGAATCCCTAATTGTTAACGCTGGTCTATCATTGACAAATCCCTGGAAATATTGTTAAACATACATATAAATACATATACAAACAAATGGATGATAACACTAAGTGATGACTATCCAACGCTAGACTTCACAAGCTGAGTACACGGAAACGATGATCACACAGAAATAAACCACAGTAAGAACCACAAGCTTGTGTAGAGACACCCACAGTGCGCGTAAAATATAAACATAAATTGACCAAGACCACTAGACAGCAGAAATGACGAAAGATCACAATAAAAACATATATCCGAACACAACAAATATTATATGTAAATATAACGAAAAGAAAGAGAGAAAGAAAAGGAATATATACTGAAAATATACACAGATCTGACGTTAGACCCAAAAGGCACGTTATATAATCTAGGACCCCCCTGCTTCACTGCAGAATCAAACAAACCGACCTTACGATTTACTTCCCAGAAAACACATGGTGCACAGTAAGAAAATAAATTTTCGCCCCGCCTCCCGGCCTTCGAGAAGCAACACAAAATCCCCTACTCTTGACAAACACTGGACCACATACAAATGATTGCGTAACACCCGACAACAATAAATATGACGATGGGAGCAAACCAATAAAAAATAATAATGTGTAACTGGTTGGCCGACAAATATGGGCCTATTAATCCGTCGCCAAAAGTTCTTTTTATTCTGTCACCAAAGATTTTGTTCGTTTTAATAGTTATTCGCAATCCGCTGGAAATGTCTACGACACTAGATTTCAAAAGGACTGATTGATTTGTTGAGTGGTTCCTGAATTCACGTGGTGATCACAAGTTCCAACTGTCGACAAAAGTTGAAGATGATAGTGATATCCAAACTGTTCTGTCTCGACACAGTCCGTAAAGTTATTGTACTTTCTCTGTACGTGGTGGCACCACAGTAATAATCCAAAGTGTTCTTTCGATTTGTTGTTACTCTCGTTGCGGAGATGGCGCTTCGCTGTATCATCAATGTTATGGATTTCCGTTATCCGACAAGATTCACCAAAAAAGAAAAGGAGAATGGCAGCCAATGTTCAGCGCTTTAAATTTTGATATATAGATCCTTATTGGCAAAGAAATACGACAATGGTTGCGATGACGATAAGTTAAAACTGTTTGCTCATAACAGAATAATGATGACAAAGGCTTGAACAAAGACGAAACATCAAGTCTGGCTTTCTTTCAAAACAACCTTGTTTATCCCGATCTCCTGTGGAAATTCCCAGTAACTTTCCACTGTCCCTAACCTTGACCTTGCCGGACACCTCAAGTCAGTACCTCAGTCTTCTTTGTAATAATAATCCACACTGACTGTCTGTAAAATGACCGGACACTTTTCCGTCAAACAAAAACACCTTCCACACAACTTCTCAGCCCCGACACGGCTGCTCTTTTGACTCCGTGGAAATTTTCTCAGTAACTGCTTACTGTTAAACAGCCTTGCCTTCCAAGGTCAACCTAATTTCTCTTTATCACTCTCAGTGAAAAATTCCTCGGTAAAACAGTTTTCACACAAACTTGACAGCCCCACCCGGCTGCGGTAGGGGTACCGTTACTATCCCCTTCAGTCAACTGTCCGTCAAATCAGCGACTGCCAATTTTTCTCTGTTTTCCAAACATGTACTTCCCCAGTACCTGGACGCTGGTGTACCCACCCGTCCTATTTACTGCGTCGAGAAATCTTGACCAGTCAACTTGCAACAACACAGTGCGCTTGCCTCCAGCACACACACACACCTGTCAATTATCTTTGGTTCCCAATCCTGTCATTATCACCGACAGCGGATGTTCTACACACACACACGCTGCCCTCGCCACTCTGGATTCAACGCTGGTCTTTCATCGCCGCGTCTGCTAGTTTCAGCACTCCTGCCTGGTATCAAATTTACCTGTCACCGTAATGGACTCTCCCGGTTAGTCTGTATGGCGTGTCTTTATCACCCCCTCTCGCTTCAGCGATATGGTTGGTTCCAATTCACCTGTAGTGGATTTGACGTGAACTGTCTGTATCAGTTCCCGCACGGAGAAAAACTCAGTGTTTATACGGTGGACACACTCCGCTGTCCACCCTCTCTCCGCGAAGAGCCCACAAACATCTCAGAATGACAACACTGTCTATAATGTTCTTAATCGGACGTAGCCCTCAGATGTCACACGTCGTTCTTGATGATAATATCACGAAGTTCTTAAGATGATATGCTCATGACCTTATTGTGTGATGGTCGTTGTCTAGGTAACGATACTCATGGTGTGTCAATGGAGATATCTGTCTTGCAATGTAACTCACCCCCGCAGTGCATATTCACCAGTCATGAAACAAGATTCAGTTGGCGCACATAATCCTTTATTACAGAAATAATACAGACTCACGGAACATATGTATATATCCAGAAACAATGTAATCCATAGATTCTAAATATCCTCCTCACAATTTAACCAGCACACATCAATGCCTTCTCACGGCCTGCTTCATATCTCAAACTTTCAAGACAGGTAATCCAGCTACTATCCACGGCTGGATTTCCCACAATACAACCCACACATTGGGTTGGAGCCACTGCTCAACTATCGAACCCACTCTGGTTCAGGCCTGTCTTCACAACTCGGAGCATAACACAACCCCGTTGTCCGTGGACTCCCGACTACCTCGGTATCTCAAACTCCACTCTCTCAAACGACCTGACCCGCAGTCGGACTCTTCTCTCACTCAGACTACCGATCAGTTCGGCATCTACACATCAACTGTCCTGAAGTCCCTTGACTTCACACAACACACAACTGTCTTTCGCCCCATCCCCTGGGGTCCACACTCACCCTTCCCATTATTTCTAAGGACTGGCTGTTTACTCATAGCCAGGTCAGTCACTTTACTGTCTCCCACTTTCATCTCCATTCTTTCTCATGCCCGGCCACTCAACTCAATGTCAATGACCCAGGCTTATGTCACTCAAAAACAGACATAACCAGCCCCTCGTATAGAAGACATAGATGACGCTTCCCACAGTTTGCTGCCGCCATCACCGGCATCGCAGCCAAACCCCTCTTGGCCTATGTTACCACCTGGTCTATGTGCTCATTATAAGCAAGGCTTCAATCAAAATCGTATCCTCAGGTAATTCATTGCCTGCGTTCTTTCCACCATCTCTGAACACAGCTTTACAGTTTGTGTTGGAGTGTTGACAATATGATTATTCAACGAGAACCAAGTCACTGTTGCATTTGTTGGGTTGACAATTGCCCCAGCTTCAACACACCAAGTACTTATGCGATTGAGTTCGGTTTGTAGTTCCACAGCAACCTGATCTCTATCCTTACCCTGACGATACACTAAAACATCATCGGCATATGACAATGCCCTACCAGGTCATTGTCTTCTGCTCGCTGGTGATTCTGGTGCTGGTGCTTTGAACAGTACCGGAGATAATGATGATCCCTGTGGTAGGCCAGGATATATTGTTGTTGGTTCCGAAGTCCAACTGCCACATCTAAAAACTACTTTCCGTTGGAATAGGACTGCAGCGATCCAACTAAGGTGGAATGGACTTATCTTGAGTTCAAGAAGCTGAAGCATTAAAAAATCCAATGGTACTCTGTTGTACGCGTCCTCAAGATCAATCGCTGCAGCAAAGGTTTCAGTGCCTGAGTGGAAACCTACAGAGACATCATGGGCAAAAACTGCTGCATTGGTCCAGGTTTCTCTTCTTGGACGGTACCCACCCAGGGTAGGTGGGAAAACACCTTGCCTCTCTAGCTGGCTTGATATTTTCCTGGCAATTAACTTCTCCAGCAGCTTGCCTATTGTATTCTGCATGGTTATAACTCGATATCCCTGAATTTTTGTGTAGTCTTTGCCAGGCTTCGGCAAGGGAATCAGATAGCTGTGTAACCACTCTTTTATGCTAGCACTCCCTATACTGTTGTTGTACATGTCTGCTAGTTTCTCTAGCTCGTTGTCGGTACACCTATTAATGTCGTCGTATTTTATGCCATCTGGCCCTGGAGAGCTGTTTTTTTTTTTATCGTCGAAGCACAGCCTTGATTTCTTTCACTGTCACTGTCTTCATCCGAAGTGTTCTGGGCCTTGCACTTGTTTGAGGTGACCGCCTTGGCAAGACTTCGGCCATGTCTGTCTGGTTGCTCTGCTCTAGATAGCGTTCAAAGAGGGCTTTGCCCTTGTCCTCGTCAGTCCTCTGCCAGATGAAGTCAGCACCTTGGAACACAGAAATGCTCTTATTCTTAACTGCCCCACTCATGCTTTTATGTAGTCGCCAGAACAATTTCAGTGACTTGTCTGTGCTTACTCTTTGACACACCTCTGCCCATTTTCACTTTTAACCACCTTGACCAGTTTTTTTTTTAAAAATAGCTTACTTTTGTATGCATCTCTCTAAGTGCATGTAGGGACTAGGATGGCCAGGTCTGTTCTTCTTGGCATTTTGCCATCTCCTTACAGCACTACTCTTATCAACCCAAGCCTTCTCCACCTTGAAATTCCACCAAGGTGGCTGCTCCCAGCATTTTTTCCTGCCCTGAAGCTTCCTGCGCTTGTCACGTCTTATTTTACTTACCACATCTTGCCCTGTACCGTCATAGCGAAAAGTCTTGACCGTTAACTTGTGCTGCCTGGTTCTGCCTTTCTCCACCAATATGCTGCAAGGGTGGTGGTCGCTGCCGTGGTGTCCTAGGACACCCCATCTACACATTGTAGTGAGTGAAGGAGAAACCAGCGCCAGATCAATAGCGCTGTCCTCATCACCTGGACGGCTTGCTGTCCTGGTGACACAGCCACTATTGACAAAAATCAGGTCAATGGTTTCAAGTGCAATCTCGGGCTCTTCCCCCTGTGTGTTGGAGGAAATATTTCCCCGTGATCTGCCTTTAGCGTTGAAATCACCACGGAAAATAACATTTCTCTTGTGCCGTAATATGTCACTTAAGCACTGCCACTTCTAGGAATCCATACTAGCGTTGCGGGCATAAACATTAACCAACACGAATGGTAGACTGGATTGAATTCTTACCGCCTGTATTTGTATATCGTCACTGTCCCAACTGGACATGTCTAGCTCTGACGCCACCATGCTGTCGCGAATGAGAATCGCCATTCCCAGATGTCGTCTGTTGTAGAAACATTTGAAGCCGGCAGTTCGGAGTAGCTGATCACCCAGTCTCGTCTCCTGGAGCGCTACAGTGTCATTCCTGTAAACCAGGTTTTATAGAATAGGGCCCCATTGTTTTACGCTGGCGCAGTTCCAATACAGAATATGGATATTCCTGAGGCCCAGACGGTCACACTTGAGTCTAAAACGTCTTAAACTACCACGCTTACCTTGTCGTTTGCGGCCTGCCCGGCGCCCACGTCGCCTTGTTAGGTTGACTGCCCACCGCTAGGAGAACACACGTTGTTCCGCCATGTTGAAAAACCGACCACCACAGAACCACACACGCTGCGAAAAATTCACTCAAGAATTGCTTCGCTCAATGCATAAAACTCCTTAGCATCGGCGCAGATCTTGAGTAGAAACTCCTGGTTTTACATCCTGGCACACAAATTACACGCAAGAGATGAATAAATCCATCTCCTACGTGAAAAAATAGCAAGAACTTTCCCATCACTATATTTGATACGTCTTTGTGGTTGATTATATTTTCCTATTAGCTTCCTTGTGTTACAGTAAAGGTCTCTAAGGTTTCCCTTTGTGGTTCATCTTCTGTTTCTCTTGCTTGAACATCTTTATATTGTATTTTATTCACCCGTATGTGCTTCCTAATTTCTTCAGCATATTTTCTTGCGCTCTGACTTAAGCAGCTCTGTTGTTGCTATTAATTGAATCTCCTTTTTTGTTTTTATTTTCTTCAGTGTTTCCAGCATTATCCATGCTTTATGCTTTTGTTTCCTTTGCCCAAGGACTTTCGTACATGAGTTGTTCTAAGTGCTTTTAACCTACTACAAAAGGATTATATGTTTTTGACAATGTTTTTGTTGATCTGTTCCAGACCTGCCAGGTGTCAGTAGTGGTGTGTGTTCTTCATGGCGATCCTTTGCAGAATACCCACGACGCACGAGCACACCTATTAGGCTTCAGGCAGATGCTTCAGTCAGCTTAGAACAGAGACAGCAGAAAAATTACGAAGCTAAAATTCGTAGAGAAAAGTTGACTCTTCAGCGTATTGCAAAACGAGAGCGGCTGAGAGTTCAACAGCGAGAACGCCGCAGACAGCAGACATTTCTGAATAAATTCCAAGGCCAATCAGGCAATGAAGGCACCAGCCCTCTGAACCCTGGGGTCATCATTAGTTCACCTAAGAAAGGGTCATCGAAAAAACTGCCCCAGAGAAGCAACGCTGAAGTTGGTCGTGTAAAAAAAAAATTGAATTATGGGGGAAACAGTCTAGCATTACTCTGTGATAATGCATCACAGAAAGTACAAGGTCAATCTGAAGACAAAGTTAATTATGATGTGAATAATATTGATGAAGATGATGATACTGATCATACAGGGAAGTATTTTGATGATGTTGTGTCCACAACATCTGCACATCACGAAGATGTTGGTGCATCAGAGGGTTCAAAACCTTCTCTGATATCCACAATTTCCAGTGCATCACAAGACAAAAACAGTGCCTTTGATTCCCTTCGAGACAGTGAAGATAACCCTGTAACATCTTCGTCTTCAGTCATGATAGAAACATCCTTGAAGTCAATTCCCAGTGATGGAGGCAGACCATCATCGACCACAACCTGCATTGTTACATCGACTACAACCCCAGAAATTGCAGATGCTGATAGCAGTACAACCAGCACACCCAGAAGGAAAACAAGAAATGTGAAAAGAGTTGATTATACGGAAATGCTGGAGGATGATTTTGATAATGATATGGAGCAGCCGCAATATTTTAGAGAGTCTTTAAATTCTGGCAGAAAAATTCGACCTGTAAAACGAACATTAGAAAAAGCTATTGTAGACGCTTCGTTGAAAAAAAGCCCAAGGAAAAAGAAAGCTAGTGTAGACAAAAAAGGAGGAAAGGGTGGCCGTCAGTCTCAATCTGCTTCATCATCTCACACAGATATAGAAGTTGATCAGATAAAAGAGATTACAAATGTCAGCAAAAAATCATCAGCCAGCATCACTCAAGATGCAGACAAACAAAGTATTGTTACAGCCAAGCAGAATCAGAACCAGTGCATACCTAATTCTGTTTCTTCTGATGTTTCTGGCCATTGCATGCCAGCATCCACCACTGCAGACGTCCAGCCACATTCATTATGTCTGAGTAATGCTTCAGATGACCCGCTTCCACTTCACAATGCATTCGTCAGTGGAAGCTTATCAGACAGACAACAGAATCATTTGAATCAGTTTGTGAGCAGTATGCCTTCAGGTACACCCCTTACGGACCAGTCCATTGTCTATTCATACCAACAGCAGCCCTACTCAGCTCCCTTAGGGCACACAACCACAATTACATCTGCAGTTATACCCTCACATAGCCTACAAAATCCAACCATAACCAACTTCAACACTGCCAACTCGGTGACCCAATCACAGTTTCAAAAGCCATTGCCCTTAATTAATGCACAGGATGCCATCAGTTATCCACCAAACAGTTTGACAACGCAACAAGCCAGCATGCAGATCCACACATCACAGATCCTACTAGCAGGGATTCCATCCTTTCCTAAGACCACTATTGTGTATGACATGAATCAGCCAATCAAATCTCCAGATCTGATGCCGTTCATACCAGCATCGAGTAAAGCAGCATGCTCTGTGAGTACACATCAGCCTGTGGTAAGGCAAGAGAATGCAACAAGCGTAGCAGCACTGCTAAATGATAGCATTACAAGACCTACCTATCATTATACTTCATACTGCCCACAGAATATGATGACAGATAACTACCATACACAGTTCTTATCATCTACAAACCACATCAGTAATGACCCCTCAACAGTGGCAAATAATGGAACCAGCCGAGGAAACACAGAGGTTTTGTCTTGCAGAAAGCAGAGTCAGTTTGATGTTGAAAGAATGTTAACCTCTATTGAGAAAAGCAAGATAAGTGGGGAAAGCATTGATAAATTATCTTCAAATAAAATACTCTCATCAGAAACCAGATGTAATCAAAAGTTGAAAAACGCCAATGTACGCACAGTTCAGTCTGTACAGAAGATTGTTGTTTCACCCAGATTAACATCACAGGAAGTCCGAGATCTAATTTCTAAACAGACAAAACAACAAAGTCAGCCTCGGTATGTAATATGTTCAGTAGCTTCGCAAAGCCCTAGGCCACAAGGACACGCATTGAGTGGTCAGATACAGGAAGTCCCAGGTTTAATCCCTAAACAGACAAAAATACAAAGTCAATCTCAGTATGTAACATGCTCACAAGCCTCGCAAATTTCTAGCCCACAAGGACACATGTTGAGTGGTCAGACTCAACTTCATACTAATCTTCAGAGTGTTCCGTCAACAGTGCTACCACATTCTTATCAAAGTGTGGAGAAAAGCCAGGTTGTAACTATTGGTCCACCTCCTCCTTTAATATCAGTCTCAGAGCTTCTGAATTCTTCCATCGGTGTTTCCTCCGTTGACATAAAACACAGCTCAGCTTCCCTAACTAATCAAAACATTAGTTCTTTGGCAGCACCTCAGTCACAAACACAAATTGCTTTCTAGAGGCACATTGCCATCAGCCTCACAGTCCATCCTTGAGAAATACTGCATGACAGGTGACGTGGCCGCTCAGGTTGAAAGCTTAATGCAACGATCAGTAATGACAGCCAAGCCTAGTAGTGCCTCACAACACAAAGTTAGTCCTTTGTATCAGCAACGCCTGCAGCATCAAATTTCCCATCCTGCATTGCAATACCCAGATGCATTCCTTCTCTCCAGTAAGGTGGATCCTACACAGCTATATTCAGGAAGTCCACAAGATAAGCCACTTAGAATGCCAGCTTTGATGAGTTTCGTAAAATATCCACAGCCAGCAGAAGGACCTAAGAAAGGTCGTCAGACGAACAGAAGGCCAAGACAATGTTTGACAAACAAACCTATAAGTCATTCTGTCGTGACCCAGGAAAATCTTGCATCTGGACAAAGAGGAGCAGTTGGCATGACAATGAGTCGAAAGCCACAAATACGCATCTCACAAGAGACTAGAAATCAATCTAATGAATCCATGCCAAATGTGATTGGGAGGCACAGGTTTCCGCCGCCATCAAGATTGATGCACAAGCCAGGTAGCATAGAAGTGCAGCAGTATAATACACAGAACAACGAGGAAACTACGGTGGTTATTTCAAGAGTCCCGGCACCAAACCCAAAACCACTTACTCTTCGTGAAACTCATCCACCAGACCACTGGGAACCACCTTTGAGACAAGACCCTGTACAGTCCAGTAGACGTAAATCTGCAGTAGCCAAACACTGTCATGATAAGCTGTTACAGAAAACAAGCTCGGCTGATTGTTCACAACTTCATACTAATCTTCAGAGTGTTCCTTCATCAGTATCTCAGCCACGCCCAGCATATCTAAAGAGTTCTTATGATGCAAAAGTCCAAATTGCTAGCTCAAATATGATACACCCATTTCCCGGGACTGCAGACCAGAATGCATTGGAGCTAGTATCTGGCATAAAGGCAGCAAACAGATTGCAGACCTATAGCATTAGTTTGCTAAATAGAACTTCTGGGGCAACAGTACAAAACACAAACTTTAATCTGCCTCCACAGTACACTATGCACACAGATAAGTTTGTGGTGTCAGCTTCACAAATCCCACACAAATCAGGATCAGGTTCAGTAGCAAACATGAATGCTTTGGACCTCAGCCAGAAATACTCAGGTAGTGGACAAAAACCAGTAACAATTCTGAGTAGTTCATGTGTTAACCCTTCTGTTACTACAACCTCAAGATTGCCACAACAGAAACCTGTAACAATGCTGGCTACTTCATCTATTGCATCATCTGTTGACCCTTCTGTTACTACAGCCTCAAGATTGCCACAACAGAAACCTGTAACAATGCTGGCTACTTCATCTATTGCATCATCTGTTAACATTTCTGTTCCTGCAACCTCAAGATTGCCACAACAGAAGCCAGTAACAATGCCATCGGCTTTGCCTACGAAACCAGCAGTTACCCCTGTCTCAAGCTTACCACAAGGTCATTCAACTACTATAACAAACAAGACAGATGTACCCTGTGACTACCCTCTCACAAGAGTTCAGATCAAGCAGGAGAGTATGTCACGACAAGACCACTCATATATTGACACCAGGTACATATTGCAGCCAGATTTGAGGAAAAGCCAGATGCCTATAGAAGAAAGATCAACCTCATGTCACGTGGAAGAGGGAAGACCTGTAGGTGCATCATCCACACTTTCCTCTCAGAATCCTATTCCAGCTCGAGATTTTACAAACAGACAAAGTGGTACACAATATCCTAGAGATAAAACAGTAAATGCTTCACGGATGTCTTTGCCAGCCTTTGTAGATAATCCTAGAACTGAATCTGTAGCTGAACTGACCAAGGTAAAAGTTGAAACTTATTCCAACTATAGAGACTATTCAGAGAGGACACCTCCAACAGCAGCAGTGGCTTCTTCAATGCCTGTTGCTCAGTCATCTTTATTTACAAGGGCACCACAGATTCCGGTTTCAGCATTAGTTGATTCAGGTACAACTGAACCTCATTTGTCAAATCTGGTAGGAGTCCCCAGATCTAGTTTAGCACAACCACAGGCTCGGGAAATGCACCATGCTGTCACAGGCAGGGGCAGCCATGCAGATGGTCAGAACAGCGTACCATCAGATGGTCTGCACAAGGTACCATTACACCAGCCTATGGTGGGGAAAGATGCTCTTCCAGCTCACATCAGAATCAAACAAGAGATTCATGCAGACAGAATAGAGAACCTGACTTGTGTGCCTTCATCGAACATGCCCAGTACATTTCAGTCACTACTGCAAACCTCTGTAAATTCAGCAGCCCAAAACCATAAAGAATCTGATTTAGAAGTCAATAAATCTGTTGGTTTGTCTTCATATTCTGGGTCTACATCGATTGCTCTCTCAACAAAATCATTTCTATCAAAGCGGCCTGATCAGTTCTTAACCAGCACTGCTGAATCAGTTCTTTCAGCAGTGGCTGGTAATATCAGCAGAAACCCTCCTATGTCAACAGAATCAACATTGAGCTTACATACAGTTAAGCATTCTCCAGATTCCCAGCCCGTCATTCCCAGAGCTGCTTCCCATACACAATATATGAATGATGCAGCTAATTCTGCTAATGGAATATGTAATCACTCACTATGCCCAAGCCAATATTCCAACATCCAACATCAAAGTTGAGCAGTCAAGTAAGATGGACAGCTCATTATTTTCTACAACTGAGAACTCATTAGCCAAGTCATCCATCCCAGCATGCCATGCAGCAGTGAACCAAACTGTGATACCAGCTTGTTCTTCTGCTGTTACCAAAGAAGCTGCTGTGTCTATAGCTGGACATATGCCTTCATCTTTCACTCAAATGGTGAACAATAACTGTGATAAATACCCTTCTGATGCCCCAGCTAACACTCAAAGAGAAGCTGTGATAACACCATTATCATCGGAAACTTCTCCAAACAAACAGAGCATTATCAAAGCTTCTCCATCTAAACTGAACTCTGTGTCAAATGATCCACTCTTTGTATGGCACACAGATAGTAATAAACAAGTGAGTTCATTTTCACTGGAGGGTATCACAAATTCATTACCAGAGGAATCTGAACAAAATATTCCTGGATTATCCAGTTATATTTCTATGATTAGTAATCTTTACACCGTAACTGTTTCTTACCCAAGCACTGAAAACAGTGATTTATTGCATTGTGATAGCCAAGCCTCGCCTGTTGATACAAGTGTTGTCAAAGAAGAACCAGTTGTAGTGCCAGTTCTAAACCAGCGAGAGATAATTGACCTATGTCTGTCAGACGGTGAAGAAAATGACCTTATGGACACTGGGGCATCCTCTTGCTTGCAAACAGTCTGCCAAGATTCCATCAGTTCAGTATCCCAGCTCACATGTTCTTCTAAGAAAAAGCGTACATTAGAAACTGTAAAGGCTGCACAGCCAGATACAGACAGCAAAGAGAGGCAATTATCAATCGATAATCTGCAGCAAACACCTAGCAAGAAACATTCTGTTTCTCCAAGTTCAGAACAGCATGATGTCATGTCACCACTGGAAACATCTGCCACTGGGGGTTTTGATATTTCTAAATTTACAGCCAAGCAAATTATAAGGAGCCCTCTGACCGGACAGAAGGTAGCTGTCAGTGGTGAGCATATGACCTTTATTCGCAAACGCCTGGCAAGAATTAGCACAGATCTCATGTCGATAGCTTCTGACAACTCTGAATCAGAGTCAATCTCCGCAACGAATCTCGGTAACACACCACCAAGAAAAGTGACTGGTAGAGGTCTCTGTGATTCAATTGCACAAGTTTATGATCCAGAGAATCCACACTTCAGTACTATCACAGCTGGAACTGAGGTTCATCCAGCAGTTACTCAGTCTGCAAGCACATCAGCCAATTCACCAAAGACTCAAAGATTATTCAGTACACTAGAAGTAAATACCAAAAGAGCATCTTCGACCAGAAAGCCCACTCATGGTGTGGAAGTAAAGAAAGAGCATATTGAAATCATATCAATAGATGAAGACAGTGATGATGGGTCAGAAATATCTCATGGCTCAAAAACCTCAGAAATGCATTTGTCCGGGATGTGGTCACCTTCTCTAGCATTTACAGATGCTTCACCTTCTATTTTTTCTACGTCCTTTGGAGGAAGTCCATCAGTGCTTTCATCCCCCAAGGATTTGTCTTCGCTGTCAGGTTCAGAATCATCCCTGTCCCACGGTGGAGGCAGTATTTTAGCATCTGTTGCAAACTGGACCAATGATGAAGTATCTGAGTGGCTCAGAAATCATAAACTGGACAAAGTATGCCCCAAGTAAGTACAGATACATTGTTTGCATTGCTTTGCATGAACATCAACATGTTAAAACTTAGTTGACTGTCTTTTACATGGCGTTGCAGTCAACCCCAGGATTTGTTTGCTGTTCGTGATTTCTTGGCAAGTTTACATTCAGTAGTTTGCTATTGCTTTCTGAACGGCCGGCACTCATACCATTGTATGGTAAACCAATGCAAGGTAGTCTGCTTCCAAATTGCCAACAGCTGTGTTTCAGACACAGCATGTGGGTTATGAATTGCATTCGTAACCCCCGTCGCATCAACATGTAGCATGTGACAAAACTAGGTCAGTCATGGTTTACCATCTCGAACGATCACTCGTTGATCAGGTTCTGTGTTCTTTGTCGAATCATGATTTTCTAGACAAATGTGAAAAGGCTAGCCTGCCATTGCATTCCTGCTTGGCAGTGACCATACTGGTCGGTTACCATAGAGTAAAGAGTCTCTGTGGCGAAGTGGTCAAGCCGTTTGACTCGTGCTCCGAAGGTTGTGGGTTCGATTCCGGGCCGCGTCCTTCAGTTTACGAGTTAAATGTTTCGGAGACTTCTGTGGGTCGTCGCTAAAAGCTACGGAGTTCGTGCTTTGTGCGACGCTTTCCGTGTTGCGGAAAGAGACCGAGCCATATGGGATAAAACCCGGTGCAATGAAGTCGACCCTGTCGACTTTTAAGCGACTTTCAACCATTGTCTTTATAAAGAGATCCTCTGTCTACCCTCGCGAACTTGAGACAGTGACCAACAACTATCTGTTGGCTCTGAAGCTCAATCCACCTCCTGTAACCATGGTTTCACACCACGCTGGTTGTGGGTTAAACAGCTTCTTCATCTTGCCCAAGGGTGCCCCATAGGCTAGTGAGGGAAAGGAGGCACCATACTTTGTCTTTTCTTACTCTGGCACCTTTTGTCTAGCAGGTTCATTGTCATAGCCTTATGTCATATAGAGACACTTTGTTCCTATTGGTCTCAGTGGCACTGCACTGCTCACCTTTGGCAGCTCTATGATATTCTTGGTTTGGTTTGTAAGGGATTACTTCCATTGCACATAGATACCTCCAGTGGTGGATGAGGCAGTGGTGGACGGGGAGTGGTTAATGGGGCAGTGGTGGATGAGGCAGTGGTGGATGAGGCTAGCCACTTTAGTAACTTTTTCTAAATTGCTTTTTAATTATATAAACTGCATAGTTGGATAGCTCTTGAAAAAACAAATCCAACCATACCTTATTCAAATCTGTAGATCAATTTTAAGCCGAGATATTAATGTTTGTGTGTAAGTTTTTGAATTAAAAGGGGCATATAGAAGAAAAACGATTTTGACCTTTCACTGGTTGTGACCCTACCTACACACTCACACAACTGTCGGTTTACACTGTCGCCAAGGGAGATTAACACGCGGCCTGTCTAACTCGAGGAAAAATAACTCTGCCAGTTTATATATATATATATATATATATATATATATATATATATATATATATATATATATATATATACACACACACACACACACAAATATATATATCTTCACGTCATCTTTATGACGTCAGACCGCGCGTGGACTGTCGCGAGTCTTGTCAGCCAGAGTAGGTAGATGCATTTTGACAAAAGAAGTCCCGTTGGAAAGACGCAAAATTATCAATGATCTTGTCCTTGAAGAGTGATGAAAATTAAACATACTTACAATAATGGGTGTTGAATGGACACTTGCATTCATTATCATGTTAATCACTCTGAATACACCTAACAATAATTAAATGGAGTATGACAACGAAAACTGCCATCCCCGCCATTGAAATACGACATTACAGCATGCAATCTTCATAATTTTAGTGTGAGATTGAATGCCAACTTAAATGGTCAAAAATTACAACATACACATAAAAATGGATGCTTCATTTAATAATACATAGCATAACAATGTAATACGTCTTATAAAACGGCATTTACGGGTTTACTTACCATCTTAGAATAGACAGCCTGGTTCTCCGGTATAACAAGGATTCCCGATTAGCCAGAAATACAGAATGCAAAAGGGGGTGGGAAAAACTATATAGGGTAATCGGTGTCTGTTTTAACTCGATCTTGAAATAATCGTGGAATTTAACATCATGAGTACGCTTACAGTCCCCATATCGGAGGCACAAAAACAGATAAATGTAGATCACCGCAAAAAGAATTCATGTAAAGTTCGGTAAACGTGAACTGAAGTACCTAGATGAGGCAGTGGTGGATGGGGCAGTGGTGGATGGGGCAGTGGTGGATGGGGCAGTGGTGGATGGGGCAGTGGTGGATGGGGCAGTGGTGGATGGGGCAGTGGTGGATGGGGCAGTGGTGGATGAGGCAGTGGTGGACGGGGCAGTGGTGGATGGGGCAGTGGTGGATGAGGCAGTGGTGGATGAGGCAGTGGTGTATGAGGCAGTGGTGGATGGGGCAGTGGTGGACGGGGCAGTGGTGGATGGGGCAGTGGTGGATGAGGCAGTGGTAGACGGGGCAGTGGTGGACGGGGCAGTGGTGTATGAGGCAGTGGTAGACAGGGCAGTGGTGGACGGGGCAGTGGTGTATGAGGCAGTGGTAGACAGGGCAGTGGTGGACGGGGCAGTGGTAGACAGGGCAGTGGTGGACGGGGCAGTGGTGTATGAGGCAGTGGTAGACAGGGCAGTGGTGGACGGGGCAGTGGTGTATGAGGCAGTGGTAGACAGGGCAGTGGTGGACGGGGCAGTGGTGTATGAGGCAGTGGTAGACAGGGCAGTGGTGGACGAGGCAGTGGTGGATGAGGCAGTGGTGGATGAGGCAGTGGTGGATGAGGCAGTGGTGGACAGGGCAGTGGTGGATGAGGCAGTGGTGGATGAGGCAGTGGTGGATGAGGCAGTGGTGGATGAGGCAGTGGTGGACGGGGCAGTGGTGTATGAGGCAGTGGTAGACAGGGCAGTGGTAGACAGGGCAGTGGTGGACGGGGCAGTGGTGTATGAGGCAGTGGTAGACAGGGCAGTGGTGGACGGGGCAGTGGTGTATGAGGCAGTGGTGGACGGGGCAGTGGTGTATGAGGCAGTGGTAGACAGGGCAGTGGTGGACGAGGCAGTGGTGGATGAGGCAGTGGTGGATGAGGCAGTGGTGGACAGGGCAGTGGTGGACGAGGCAGTGGTGGATGAGGCAG
Source organism: Cepaea nemoralis (assembly GCA_014155875.1). Classification (NCBI taxonomy): domain Eukaryota; kingdom Metazoa; phylum Mollusca; class Gastropoda; order Stylommatophora; family Helicidae; genus Cepaea; species Cepaea nemoralis. The sequence goes on from JACEFZ010025534.1 coordinate 387,483, forward strand.
TGGTGGATGAGGCAGTGGTGGACGGGGCAGTGGTGTATGAGGCAGTGGTAGACAGGGCAGTGGTGGACGAGGCAGTGGTGGATGAGGCAGTGGTGGATGGGGCAGTGGTGGATGAGGCAGTGGTGGATGAGGCAGTGGTGGATGGGGCAGTGGTGGATGAGGCAGTGGTGGATGAGGCAGTGGTGGATGAGGCAGTGGTGGATGAGGCAGTGGTGGATGAGGCAGTGGTGGACGGGGCAGTGGTGGACGGGGCAGTGGTGGACGAGGCAGTGGTGGACGAGGCAGTGGTGGACGGGGCAGTGGTGGATGAGGCAGTGGTGGACGGGGCAGTGGTGGACGGGGCAGTGGTGGACGAGGCAGTGGTGGACGGGGCAGTGGTGGACGAGGCAGTGGTGGATGGGGCAGTGGTGGATGAGGCAGTGGTAGACGGGGCAGTGGGGCAGTGGTGGATGAGGCAGTGGTGGATGAGGCAGTGGTGGATGAGGCAGTGGTGGATGAGGCAGTGGTGGATGGGGCAGTGGTGGACGGGGCAGTGGTGGATGAGACAGTGGTGGATGAGACAGTGGTGGATGAGGCAGTGGTGGATGAGGCAGTGGTGGATGAGGCAGTGGTGGACGGGGCAGTGGTGGATGAGGCAGTGGTGGACGGGGCAGTGGTGGACGGGGCAGTGGTGGACGGGGCAGTGGTGTATGAGGCAGTGGTGGATGAGGCAGTGGTGGATGGGGCAGTGGTGGATGAGGCAGTGGTGGACGGGGCAGTGGTGGACGGGGCAGTGGTGTATGAGGCAGTGGTGGACGGGGCAGTGATGGATGGGGCAGTGGTGGACGGGGCAGTGGTGGATGGGGCAGTGGTGGATGGGGCAGTGGTGGATGGGGCAGTGGTGGACGGGGCAGTGGTGTATGAGGCAGTGGTGGATGAGGCAGTGGTGGACGGGGCAGTGATGGATGAGGCAGTGGTGGATGGGGCAGTGATGGATGAGGCAGTGGTGGACGGGGCAGTGGTGTATGAGGCAGTGGTGGATGAGGCAGTGGTGGACGGGGCAGTGGTGGATGAGGCAGTGGTGGATGGGGCAGTGGTGGATGAGGCAGTGGTGGACGGGGCAGTGGTGGACGGGGCAGTGATGTATGAGGCAGTGGTGGATGGGGCAGTGATGGATGAGGCAGTGGTGGACGGGGCAGTGGTGGATGAGGCAGTGGTGGATGAGGCAGTGGTGGACGGGGCAGTGGTGGATGAGGCAGTGGTGGACGGGGCAGTGGTAGACGGGGCAGTGGTGGATGAGACAGTGGTGGATGAGGCAGTGGTGGACGGGGCAGTGGTGGACGGGGCAGTGGTGGACGGGGCAGTGTTGGATGGGGCAGTGGTGGATGAGACAGTGGTGGACGGGGCAGTGGTGGATGAGGCAGTGGTAGACGGGGCAGTGGTGGATGAGGCAGTGGTGGACGGGGCAGTGGTGGACGGGGCAGTGGTGGACGGGGCAGTGGTGGATGGGGCAGTGGTGGACGGGGCAGTGGTGGACGAGGCAGTGGTGGACGGGGCAGTGGTGGATGAGACAGTGGTGGATGAGGCAGTGGTGGACGGGGCAGTGGTGGACGGGGCAGTGGTGGATGAGACAGTGGTGGATGGGGCAGTGGTGGACGGGGCAGTGGTGGATGAGGCAGTGGTAGACGGGGCAGTGGTGGATGAGGCAGTGGTGGACGGGGCAGTGGTGGATGGGGCAGTGGTGGACGGGGCAGTGGTGGACGAGACAGTGGTGGACGATGGATGAGGCAGTTGTGGACGAGGCAGTGGTGGATGAGACAGTGGTGGACGGGGCAGTGGTGGACGGGGCAGTGGTGGATGGGGCAGCGGTGGATGAGACCATGCCAGAGCATGTTTCTGAATTACATGTGTAACCTGATGCTGTGATGTAAACAGGAAAATAGAAGAATACTATTCATTATATAGTTTGCATTCTCTCTCTCTCTCTCTCTCTCTCTCTCTCTCTCTCTCTCTCTCTCTCTCTCTCTCTCTCTCTCTCTCTCTCTCTCTCTCTCTCTCTCTCTCTCTCCCCCCCTTCCTCCCTCCTTCCCTCCCTTCCACCCTCAATTTCTGAGAGGACATTTATAAAAAGGTATTTTTTGCACAAATCCATGTACACCTACATACTACCAACATGCACACACACATGGGAGTCTCTATTACAAAGTGGTCAAGCCATCTGCCTCACTCCGAAGGTTGTGGGTTTGATTCTGTTTCGGTTCACAAGTGCATTTTTCTCAGAGCTCCTGAAGGTTATCACTGGAGTTTGTGCTTTGTGCGACGTTTTTGTCAGGGCGCCCTGTGGAAAGAGACTGAGCCACGTGGGATAAAACCTGATGCAATGAAGTCTGTTCTCTCGACTTTTACGACACACACACCTCTACCTGCCCACTGATCCACCTACTTTTCTACCTACTTAACCCCACCTACTTTCCTCTACCTGCTACCTTTCTACTGAACTATCACCTCTCTCTCTCTCTCTCTCTCTCTCTCTCTCTCTCTCTCTCTCTCTCTCTCTCTCTCTCTCTCTCTCTCTCTCTCCTCTCTCCCTCTCTTTCTCCCTTTCTCCCGCAAATCCCCACCAATTAAAGCAGTTTTGTCAAAATGAAAACAAACAGTAATCTCTGAATTTGAATATCCTTTAAACTTTTGTGTGTCTGCTTATCTTTTACTCACAAGTTTGAAAAGTCTGGATGGACGGGGACTCCAGCGGATGGCATTTGAGCACCAGCGGGATCCTGACATGTTCTACAACCGGGTCAAGAAAACTCTGGGCCTCACTTTCTTCCAGACGATGGTCATCTGTCACAGTATGAAAGAGCTCAACGACAGTGGTCTCGATGACAGCTGAATGTCTGACGATAGGAAATCTCTTTCGAGCTTTACAGTGATAAGTGAGACATTTTCCCTGTGCCATATTCATTGCTCAATATGTAATGATTGTTTTGGTTGCATAATGTTTAAGCGGCTAATTGCTTATATAGTTTTTAGAATTACCCAGTGTCTAGATGCTTATTCCAGATACTTGAAGGTTTCTATTTAAAGCTGTTTCTGTCGAAAGAGGAGAGGTAAGCATGAGCCAAATGGATAAGTGCACGCTCTTTAACATTCGGTTGGTGATGCCAAGGTAGGGGGTTCCCTATACCGGTCAGTTGGGCTGAAATGTTGACCACTCATCCTTGACTTGGGGACATAAATTACAAGTACCTCGGAAGTTGGAGTGTGTTTGCCTGAAGTAATAGGGAAAGCTAATCCACACGCAAAGATCAGGCCAGTGCATTAGAAGTAGTAGCAGCACATGTATGGACTATGCTTGACGTATACACCTAAAGCTCACTGCTGTGTCATCAGGTTATCCTCACTAGACATGAAACCATTCAGCCAATCAGTGTTAGACTATGCTTGACGTATACACCTAAAGCTCACTGCTGTGTCATCAGGTTATCCTCACTAGACATGAAACCATTCAGCCAATCAGTGTTAGACTATGCTTGACGTATACACCTAAAGCTCACTGCTGTGTCATCAGGTTATCCTCACTAGACATGAAACCATTCAGCCAATCAGTGTTAGACTATGCTTGACGTATACACCTACAGCTCACTGCTGTGTCATCAGGTTATCCTCACTAGACATGAAACCATTCAGCCAATCAGTGCTCGGATCTCTTCCTCAGTATCCCCCTTAGCATGTAGCGGTCGACGACATCAGTTCTGTATTAGTTGACTGTTATTCTTTGGTCCCCTGCATAGTGCACTTGTCTGGCTTCACCCCTTTTGGCTTGCTGTTCTTGCAGTCTGCTCAAAGTTGCAGATTGACAGTGAACTCCTGATTCATTTAATCCTGCCTTTCTAAGGACACTTACTATAACAGTCCAGTCCTTTGCTCGTCCGCTTTCCACAGTAGCCCAGCTGGCAAGCCTATCTTGTTCATTTCCTCTGACACTTACGGTGGTTCATGTCATATACAGCAGTAAGCTAAAAAAAAATGAAATACCCTCCTCTGTGCCTTGAGGCCACTCCGCCCCTAAAGGTATTACTTTACATGGACCAAGTATACACACCTTGTATGAAAGAACTATGCTGTCAGATGTCTGTAGTATGCTGTGACTAAATACAGTCACACCTGACATGGCCAGATAATGAGTATAGTCAGTCACAAATTGTGTGTTGCCCAGGGAAGAAAGAATTGAGTATTCTTTCCATGGTGTTTGTCCATCAAGAATGATGATGACCATTCATTTCATCCAGTGGGCTTGAAAGTTTCCAGTCATGCGTTCTAAGATGGCTGGTAAGGCCTATTTTGGCTCGAAATGTTCTTTGACAACGTGGGCAAAGAATGGTTGACGTTCCAGGCGGAGGATCTCCTGCAGTGGTTTTTCTGTCCAGCCTTTTCTTCACAGTTCTTGCAGTCCTGGGTGCTTCACAAGTGACTGCACCCTTGTGTAATGATGTACGCCACGAATTTCAGTCTTTGGCAGCAGTCTCCCAAGTGTTGTGATGAATTCCAAAAGCTGTTAGTGAGATCTTCAGACGCATTCTATCAATTGCTTGATATATGGCACCGTCACATCTTACTGTAATGAATGACTTATGTCTACATTGTCTTTGTCTGCTGTTTATTATCATCATAGTTTCACTTGCTACACTATCACATTGTATTGTAGTAAGTTAATTAAATTAACATTGTTATTGTTGGCTGCCTGTTATAATCACAGTTTTAGTTAACTATCTCATCTCACTGTAGTTATTGAGTTAAGTTGACATAATCTGTGTGGACTTTGTTATAATCACAGTTGACATAATCTGTGTGGACTTTGTTATAATCACAGTTGACATAATCTGTGTGGACTTTGTTATAATCACAGTTGACATAATCATTGTTGGCTGCCTATTAGAATAACATTTTCAGTTGTTACTTGGTCAAATCTGACTAATTAATGAGTTCAGTTTACATTGTCTTCATTCACTGCTTATTTAACTCACATTTTTGGTTGCTATAGTCAATTAAAGTGTATATAGTTATTGTTGGATGTTTGTTATAATCTGAGTTTCAATTTTGCTGTAGTTAATGAGTTCAGTTTACATAGTCTTTATTGGGTGCCATAGTTAATGAGTTATTTGTACAGAATATTCATTTTCTGCTTGTTATAATCACAATTTCAGTTGTTAACAGTCACATATGTAATTAATGAGTTAAGTATACATATTCTTTGTTGGCTGTCATAATTTATGAGTTTTGTTTACATACACTTTGTTGGTTGCTTGTTGTAATCAGTTTTACTGATTACACTGTCAAATCTTACTGTAATTAGAGAATTAAATTTACTGTTAACTTTACTGTTATAATCAGTTTCACTTTTGACACTGCCATATTTTACTGTAGTTAATGAGTTAAGTCTTAGTTGTTTGCTTGTTACTGTCGCAGTTTTGTTTGTTACACTGTCACATATTATTGAAGTTAATGAGTTAAGTTTGTATGGTTTCATTGGCTGTCATAGTTAATGAGTTAGGTTTGTATAGTTTCATTGGCTGTCATAGTTAATGAGTTAGGTTTGTATGGTTTCATTGGCTGTTATAGTTAATGAGTTAGGTTTGTATGGTTTCATTGGCTGTCGTAGTTAATGAGTTAAGTTTGTATAGTTTCATTGGCTGTCATAGTTAATGAGTTAGGTTTGTATGGTTTCATTGGCTGTCATAGTTAATGAGTTAGGTTTGTATGGTTTCATTGGCTGTTATAGTTAATGAGTTAGTTTTGTATAGTTTCAGTTGGCTGTCATAGTTAATGAGTTAGGTTTGTATGGTTTCATTGGCTGTCATAGTTAATGAGTTAGGTTTGTATAGTTTCATTGGCTGTCATAGTTAATGAGTTAGGTTTGTATGGTTTCATTGGCTGTCATAGTTAATGAGTTAGGTTTACATTGTTTGTGTTGGCTGTCATAGTTAATGAGTTATGTTTACATTGTCTGTATTGGCTGTCACAGTTTCACTTGTTATTTCTAAAGTTAATTTGTAACTTCATGTTATTACTTTTGTTACTAAATCTAATTCAGTCAGGTCTTGCCAGCACGCCGGCTGGTGAGTTTGAGTAACCTGCCATATCACGGTTACTCGCAAGGACCAGCAACCCAATTGCTTGGGGAAAGCCCTCACTCATCTGTACTCGTTGCCCTCTGGTCTGACACAAATGTGTCTCCCTGTGAGGTATTAATAGTACTCGGTGTCTTCCCTGTCTGGGTGTCTCTCTACTAGCCTAGTGTCAACTCCTTACTCCTGTAAGGTCTTATTGGGGATGCTGACAGTTAACTTTATGCAACCTCAGCTTTTCACAAATACAGTGCATTTATAATTTCATAGATCTGTGTGTAGGTTGCATTATATTTGCTGATGTCAATTGTTGCCTGTTCGGTGTGCTTACTTGATTGTCCCATTTGTTATCTTTACTTGCTACTTACTGCTGCTCTCTCTCGCTCTTTGGCAGCCTCACTGGTTCATGCATACATTTCATGTTTCTCCTGACTCTTCTCGTCCCATATAAGTGCCACATCAGTTGCATTTTGTCACTTAGTATTGCCTTCTTTTCTCTTCTATGTACATGTTTCCCATCGCCATTTCCATTGGAGAATTAGGCTGAAGTCTGTTGACGATGGAAACACTCGCAGACTGAGAAGTAAACATTTTCTGTCTAGGCCAAACCCCAGCCAGGCTGTATGTACCAGGCCACGTCCGAATATTCCTTGTCGCAGATGGGAAGTTTCACTACGGGTCTTGCCCGCCCCGCTGATGCCTGGGCTTGGAGAGGGGAAGGAGAGCTATGCATCAGTCCCCATGCTGTAGTAGCGGGTCAGAAGACAATTCTTTACACCAGCCTCGTTCTGATAGAATCCTGCCCCTTTCAGGTTCCAGCAATCAATCAAACTTAATCAACCAGACTTAATGTATCAATTTAGAAATCAGTCAGACTTAATGTATACATTTATAAATCAGACTTAATGTATGTATTTCATACTCTAAAATGATGCATGTACAAACAAAATGTATACATATATGTCATCCATTAATGTAATTTCTTTCCTTCTTTGTTTGTTTGTTTGTTTTTAGATACCACGTTGTTAAGATACAGATTTTTTCATAAACATAATTATATTTCTCTGATTGAAAATTATGAATAGTTATATAAATTTATTGAAAAACCCACTAATTTGAAATCATATAACATGAGGGGCGTTCAGAAAGTAATGCACCACATCGTTTTTCTCAGGAGCTGTTTATTCAAAAAGCAAAATATTTATATACAATATACATGGATATATCATGTAAATACCGGTATTGTCACAACTGTCATTTACTGCCAATATAGTACCTTGCGGTGTTTGACAGGATGGGTCTTGAGCATGAGAAATTAAGGCCACCTGGCTAGTGCAGTCGCCGCGAACAGTGCAGATTAGAGTTTTCTTTTTGCCCCTGATAGAAAAAAAACTCCACACCTTACCAAGGATTTAAACTCAGGTTTCCCGAAGGAGAATCTGGCATTTAGCCACTCGGTTATTATTCAACATAATCCCCATAAACTTGTACAGCTTTATGCCAGCACGAAACAAGTTAATGTATTTCTACCCCGTACCAAGCTTTGCCTTGATCATGTAGCCATTCACTCAATGCACAAATCCCTCTTCCATCATCTTCAAACCTTGTCCCACGGGGTGCATCTTTAAGTGGACCAAATAGATGAAAATCTGAGGGTGCCAAATCAGGATTATAGGGTGGATGGGGTAGTATAGTCCAACCCGATTTGGTGATTGACCTCCTGTGTTGCCAGACTTTGTGAGGGTGCGCATTGTCGTGAAGGAGAAGCAGGCCAGTTGTTGAGTAGTGATATACCTATCAGTAAGAATAATGCCCTCAGCACATTTCAACATTTCTGCATTGGTGGCCAATCAAGCAGCTCCGTATCTCCATTTCCTGATTCTTTGATTCTGTGAACCCAGCGACTGACTGTACTCCTGTCAACTGCAAAACCTCCATACACATTACATAGACTCTTGTGAATGTTCACAACAGTTTCCTTCTCTGCAATGAGAAATTCTAACGCAATTCGCTGCTTATAACACAAGTTGCTAACACGCTCCATGTCAACGGTTTAGGGCAGCCATTTTATTTGGCAGGTTGGGTTGCAATTTAGTGCACACAATTGACACATGCCATATTTGAAGTGTGAAAATGTCGTGATTTTATTTTTATTATTATCTGAGAAACATGATGTGGTGCATTACTTTGTGAACACCCCTCGTATAATATGTCACGTAATTAGTAAAATAATCTTTTCAACATTTAATCATTATCTTTAAATTCTCAAAGCCCAGATTGTGTACTATCCATCACTAAGGAATAATGTAGTTTTGTTTGCTTGTCATTTTCAATATTACTTGATTGTAAATTAATTTATAAGAAAACATAAAATTGTTATTTACATTGATGTTCTTATATATTTTTTAAATTTGTTTTTGATTTTTATATTACCAGTGTAAAAATATGTAGACGCCTACTTCTTCTTTGTACACCTTCAGACATCACCTTTGAATATGGCCCAGGAGAGCAGCAGATCAACTTGAGCTGTTGCATTTCCATGAAGGTTGACCATGAATGTACCAGGTTTCAACCAGAATAAATATAGACTTACAGAAACTAGAACATTGTTGACAACATATGCAATGACAATAAAAGACACTATGTATTTGCAAATTTATGAATGTATTTATGAAAACGAGATTACAGTAATGTCACAGAATGAGAGAGTCCTGGATCCACAAATAGGATATGCTTTGATACCATAGACCAGGTATAGGGAAACCTTTTTTCTGGCAAGGGACATTTGAATGTTTATAACATCATTTGCATACATTATACCAAATTAACGATTATCCTGCTATATTTGGTCAACTATTTAATTAACTCACTCCTCATGTTATTTCTGAACTGCTTCCCTTTGGTGAGACGTATGCCAGTATTGATGATGATGCTACTGGCAACAGCATCTCCAGGTTGTGTCGTCTCAGTCTAGGGCACCGTCAGATAGGCTCTTCAGTTGTTAAGTCCTCGAGTGGTTTTGCTTGTGGCTATGGTTTGCTTTTACTGTTTCCTCTTGTTGGACTGGTAGTACGTGGTTCCGTTGCTCAGCTAATGAGTTAACGTGCGTGGAGCGAAACTGAGCTGTGGATTTTGTGTGGAATGCTTTTACATCTGTCCTCAGTTGTTTATATAGTGAATTGCATGTTCAGAAAAATGGTGGACAGCCGGTTGCTTTAACTAGCTGGTTTTGCATTATGCAGTAATGTGTGTGAAATTGCTGTTTTTCTAATGACTGCTGCTTCCATCGATGATGAACTGTAATTTTCATGGTGGACTGCCATGTTGGCAATCTGGTAGCAGCCTTATGCATATATGCCTGTGCATGCTGTTGGTTTGTCGAGACTACTGTCTGTTCCCCTTTTCATATGGGACATTGGGCCTTTTTATGATATTCACTGGTACAAGAACAGAGCATTATAGCATGACCCTTTGCCGTGAAGTTGAGACCACGACTAACAGTTGACTCTTTGGGAAGGTAAGTTTTGAAAAGAACTGCTTGCAGCAGTTTTTATATCTTCATATACTGTGACACAACTGATAACTTGATTCAACTTTGAAACTAGATATACTATGACACAACTGATAACTTGATTCAACTTTGAAACTAGATATACTATGAGACAACTGATAACTTGATTCAACTTTGAAACTAGATATACTATGACACAACTGATAACTTGATTCAACTTTGAAACTGGATATGTCTAGATGACTGTCAATGTAACTGCAGATAGGACCTTAATGTTATGAGGTGTCAGTCTTAATATCTGGTCCACAAATGCTCATTTGGCTTATCGCAAATGGTGCCCTATGGTTCAAGTGACTCATTGCTGTGAACGTTTTGTCCTGGATTAGACTGATTCCCGTTGGTCATGTAAGCATGGCCGATAGCGGGGTCCATAATTGGGTCATTACAATTTTTCTTTGTCATCATCAAAAGTACAAATAATTGCATTATTTGTTGTGAAAAAAACTGTGTATGCTTGATAACTTGTAACTATATTATCATGATAATATAAAAGTATTTCTAACATAATATGACCCTCGAACAATATATTTATGTTAACATGGCGTTGGCATCATGTAAGAATGACATGCATTTACAAAACTGTCATATGCAATAAAAATATTCAAAGGCATACAGGGTCGCTGGAAAAGTCCTTGTGGAGTCCAGAAAACAATGAGGTTGATTCGTCAGTCATTGGTATCTGTCAGTGTCATTTTGTCCAGATTAGTTCTTAGAAGATATTTGTATGAAGAGTAATTGGCAGAGAAGCTAAGAATGCCGGATTCTCCTTTGGGAGACCCAGGTTCAAATCCTCGGTACGGTGTAGATTTTTGTTTTGTCGGGGCAAAAAAACACTTTAACCTGCACAGTTCGCGGCGACTAGCCAGGCGGCCTTAATTCCTCAGGCTCAAGACCCCTTACACCGCTAGATACTATAGGCAGTAGTTGACAGTGTTTTGTTTTTAGTGACAGTGTTTTGTTTTTAGTGACAGTGTTTTGATTTTAATGACAGTGATTGGACGTGGGTCTTGTTATGATTTCTTGTTGTAGGTTATCCGACACATCAGCTGGTTCCA
>JACEFZ010025536.1:0-10565 GCA_014155875.1 Cepaea nemoralis
ATAAACCGTTTCGACTTTTTTGGGGGTGACAGTGTATAACTTTTCCAAAGACAATGTTAGTTCAATATTGTACCATTAATCGGTAGTCGAACGGTCGACGATCATTCCACCGAAATCAACGCAAAGCAGTCTGCATCCAAATCTCCCGCAGCTGATGCGGAACCGTCGACTTGGTGTGACAGGAAATCAGGATATTTCTCGTCTCACTATGCCCTCAGCAATATCGCCGGTTATACATGTGATCATCATCATCAAGTGCCATGCCAGCTGGCGTAGGCGTCCATGGCTCTCCACAGATCTCGGTCTTTGGTGTTCTGGGTCAATTCTGTTGATGATATTCCTCCATGCCACCGTCTCAGTCCATCCAGCATCATTTCTCTTGGTCGGCCTCTGCCCCTTTTCCCCTCGATTTTTCCAGTCGTCACAATGTTCTCCTATGCCTCATGTAGTACATGGATACAATCCCAAGGGGCACATGGGCAGCATACGGCAGATGCACCGTAGTGAGATATATACCGGGTGTTTGTACAGTCTCACTACACTTTGTATGTAGAACAAATCTGAAAAATGAAGTACATGATGTCATCAAAAGTATGTGCTACAATTTATTAAATTAGTTACAGTAGTTACTGCAATGTTCTAACGCTGTTTTGGGGAAGCTTGGAAATACCAATGAAATATTCATTATAACATGTGTTGTAAATGTCCACCACGGGCTTCAAGACATGACTGTACATGTCTCTTCATATTGTCAAATACCTTCTGCAACGTGTCTGTTGTTATTTCTTGAATGGTAATTCTGACTGCTTCTTTCAGATCCTGAATTGTGTGTACATTACTTTTGTAAACATTTCCTTTCAAGAAACCCCATAGATGATAATCTAATGGAGTTAGATCTTGAGAACGAGCAGGCCAAATCCCACGTGATATTATGCGATTTGCGAAAATTTCTTCCCAAAAACTCAGTGATGCTCTAGCTGTGCGTGCAGTTGCACCAACTTGCTGGAAACACGCTTCTTCATTTTCACGTTCATTCAATTGTTCTTTTAAAAAAAAAGGTTCCAGAATGTCAGTACGGTAGCGATCGGCATTTATAATGTTGTTGAAGACAATTAGTCCAATAAAACGTGTTCTGTTGACGGCACACCATACCCCAATTTTCTCATCGTATAGAGGGGCTTCGTGAAATGTATTGTGATTAACAGTGCTCCAAATACGATTAGTTTGGCTATTAATGTATCCAGATAGATGAAATCATGCCTCATCAGAGAAATCAATGGGGAGAACCGTTGAGGCCACTAAAACAATTACATAAATAAACACACATAGTATTATTTGGCGCTCACAGAAGGAGAAGAAGGAAAATAGAGACCAGAAGACGCATTAGACACCATAAAATTTGAAAGCTATAGTTACCGACCGGGATCGAACCTGTCGCCTCCAAATGACGACGGCGCCTCGCTGCAGGAACAAGTGTACTACGACGCACGACCAACTAGAAGAATGTTACATCGAGAATTGACTCGTCTTCTTTATCTAAAAATGCTTGAAAACATGCGGAGTATGATTATCACACTCGTTTAGTTCCGGCACAATAGAAATCTTGTATGGATGAAAATGTAATCGCTGTTTAAGAATTTTGTGCACTGCGTTCACTGATACGTTCATACGTTGCGACATTTTCCTAGAGGACTAGCTTAAACTTTTCAGGATTCTGTCTTGGATGTCTAGACATTTTTTCTTCAGACACAGCAGGCCTACCAGATCGCGGAGTTCCGTGTGTCCCGTAGCAAGAAACTTATTCAACAAATTTCTAACCGTAATGCGATGAGGAGAATGTTTATCGGGAAATCTTGCTATATATCTTTGAACAACCATCCGTGTGTATCAATCGCCATTTCTAAACACTATTTCAACCAAAAAAATAACACTATTCTTTTTTGGGGGTGCAAAGAATTACTCCAGGAGACGACAGCCATTCGCTACATATTGCTTCACTATGGACTGTAGATCACATATTTTTTAATGACATCATGTACTTCATTTTTCAGATTTATTCTGCATACAAAGTGTAGTGAGACTTTACAAACACCCTGGTATAAGCACACTTGGTTTTTTATGTCTGGTCTGATTTACCTGTCTATTCTGCCATCTTCTGTGATCATACTTCTAAGATATTTGAATTCTTTAATGTGTTTCAGGGATGTGCTATTTATCAGTATACTTAGTGGACCGTGACTCATGGTAACTGCATTACTCCAGTTTTGGCTGTATTTAGCAAATAATCATTTCATCTCATCTCATCTTGTTCCTCTTAGACCTTGTGGTGTCGAGGTGAAGTATAAACAGAGGGAGAGTGCCCGCTTATGAGCTTCGTGTATCGATATTCCCATGGGCTCTGTTTTATATTATAACTAGCTGACCCGGCCCGGCTTCGCCCAGTCCTTGGTGGGAGCATCTCATTTAATTCATATAAGTAGTCATATAAGTTCCCGTTCCCGTTACCGACTGTCTGTCTGTCTGTCTGTCTGACCCGGCCCGGCATCGCCCAGTCCTTGGTGGGGAGCATCTCATTTAATTCATATAAGTAGTCATATAAGTTCCCGTTCCCGTTACCGACTATCTGTCTGTCTGTCTGTCTGACCCGACCCGGCCCGGCATCGCCCAGCTCCTGGTGTGGAGCATCTCATTTAATTCATATAAGTAGTCATATAAGCTCACGTTCCCGTTCCCGACTATCTATCTGTCTATCTGTCTGATCCGGCCCGGCTTCGCCCAGCCCCTGATGGGGAGCATCTCATTTAATTCATATGAGTAGTCATATAAGTTCCCGTTCCCGACTGTCTGTCTGTCTGTCTGTCTGTCTGTCTGTCTGTCTAATCATTTATTGGTTGCAGTTAGAACAACCTTAGATAAACGAAGACCAACTTACAAAAAGCATTAGAAAGAGCACTTGAAAGATCTTTACATCTTCCCCAACAATTAACTTGGGTAAATGGAGCAGCGGCAGCAGCAGCAGAAGAAGAAGAAAAAGGAGGAGTAGGAGCTGGGAGGAGGAAGAGGGAGGAGGAGGAGAAAGAGAGAAGAGGAGGATGGAGGAGGGAGAGGGAGGAGGGGAGGAGAAGAGGAAGAGGGTAGGAGGTGGAGGAGGGGAGAGGAGGAGGAGGAATATAACGCATATGCCTGTAGATTTAATAATGGCTGAAGTTGTTCCATGTCTTCTTAGAGTTGGCGACAGTGTAAAGAAATATAAAATCTTCAAACTTGATAGAGATAAGGTAACTATTATTTATTTATTCTTTAAGCAAAAAAAGATGAGTTACAATGTTATGCATTATGCATTATTTTTATGAAAACTTTGAAAATGCCTTAAAGATTGTATCATTATTTATTATAACTCATATGCCGGTATATAACTATGGACAAAGAGTTTATAAATCTTTGAAAACGATGCCACAATATGACTATAAGTTATACAGAAAAGTTATGCCCCTTGAAATAACTTTTACAGAGTTAAGTCCCCTGAGATATATGAAATTATAATGAAAAATGAAAATGAAATAATATTGGGTAAGCAGCCGATTTCACACTAAAAAAATATGACAGTGGGCTGCGCTGGAATGAAAGGAAGACGTGTAGAAAATTTCATCTCAATCGGATGGGCCGTTCGCGAGCGCATAAAGGACATAGGGACATACAGACAGACAGACGGAGATCGCCTTTTATATATAAGACTAGCTGACCCGGCCCGGCTTCGCCCAGTCCCTGGTGGGGAGCATCTCATTTAATTCATATAAGTAGTCATATAAGTTCTCGTTCCCGTTACCGACTGTCTGTCTGTCTGTCTGTCTGTCTGTCTGTCTGTATGTCTGTATGTCTGTCTGTCTGTCTTTCTGTCTGTCTGTCTGACCCGGCCCGGCATCGCCCAACTCCTGGTGTGGAGCATCTCATTTAATTCATATAAGTAGTCATATAAGCTCCCGTTCCCGTTCCCGACTATCTATCTGTCTGTCTGTCTGTCTATATGTCTGTCTGTCTGTCTGATCCGGCCCGGCTTCGCCCAGCCCCTGATGGCGAGCATCTCATTTAATTCATATAAGTAGTCATATAAGTTCCCGTTCCCGACTGTCTGTCTGTCTGTCTGTCTGTCTGTCTGTCCCTCCCTCTCTGTCTGTCTGTCTGTCTGCCTGTCTGTCTAATCATTTATTGGTTGCAGTTAGAACAACCTTAGATAAACGAAGACCAACTTACAAAAAGCATTAGAAAGAGCACTTGAAAGATCTTTACATCTTCCCCAACAATTAACTTGGGTAAATGGAGCGGCGGCAGCAGCATCAGCAGAAGAAGGAAAAGGAGGAGTAGACAACTGCAGCGAAAAGGTGGGTCTGTCTATCTATCTGACCCGGCGTGGCTTCGCCCAGCTCCTGGCGGGTAGCGTCTCATTAAATTCATACAACAAAAAAAGTAACTTAAAAGAATGTCCTTCCACACACCATCCATTATTTTTAATGAAAACTCTTTCTAATCACCTGCATGACTACAGTAACTTCTTAAGCAAAAAAAGATGAGTTACAATGTTATGCATTGTGCATTATTTTTATGAAAACTTTGAAAATGCCTTAAAGATTGTATCATTATTTATTATAACTCATATGCCGGTATATAACTATGGACAAAGAGTTTATAAATCTTTGAAAACGATGCCACAATATGACTATAAGTTATACAGAAAAGTTATGCCCCTTGAAATAACTTTTACAGAGTTAGGTCCCCTGAGATATATGAAATTATAATGAAAAATGAAATAATATTGGGTAAGCAGCCGATTTCACACTAAAAAAAATATGACAGTGGGCTGCGCTGGAATGAAAGGAAGACGTGTAGAAAATTTCATCTCAATCGGATGGGCCGTTCGCGAGCGCATAAAGGACATATGGACATACAGACAGACAGACGGAGATCGCCTTTTATATATAAGATGTATTTTGTTATTGTTTCCCTGTTGTTGCACCATTGGTTCAGATTATGTGGACACGTCCGCCTGTTTCTCCGTCCGTCGAGCTTCTGTGTCATTTAGTGTTGTTATTCACACTCCTATTACAGCCTCGGCTTTAGTAAACCCCACTTCTGCACCATTTTGGCGCGCTGCAAATTGTTGGACGCCGTAAAGCGTAATTAGTCGGCGCGTTACAAAGGTAATCAAAATTCCGGAATGGCTCATGCGAGATGGGAAAGTGGTTTGCGCGATTTGCGAATGTAAACAAATCGACGTGGTAAACGATGCTTGTTTTCCTGCGCCGTTTTGTGAAAGTAACACCGACCGGCGTCGGAATCAGGAAAATGGCTGGCGTGGCTGTAATATCAAGTGTTCTTTGAAGACGTGAGCCGGATCCGTTCGGTGCAAGAGTGTTCTCTTAGGGAAGGAGGGAGTTGTAAGCGTCAAAAGCACCTAACATTGAGCCACTGAAAAGAGAGAGAGAGAGAGAGAGAGAGAATCCACAGAACAAAAGAAATAGAGGGCGACCTAAAAGAACATGGAGAAGAGAAGTAGAAACAGAAATGTGTGATATTGGGAGGGCTGGGACAGAGTTGCATTGTAGCTTGAAGTGAATCGGTTGGTGTGTATGTATGTGGGTAGGGTAGTGTGTGTGTGCGCGCGCGCGTACTTTTTTAAAGATAAGAATCGGATTGATTGTATGTTTTTTTATCAAGGCTTTTCCAAGTGCACAATCGCCTCAAGCGTATGCGTTTACTCCAGGTGTTTCCAATCAACATATTATTTATTGTTTTCCAACGATACCCGTTTCTCCCCCTCCTTTATCGTTTTTATTCCTGAACCTTATTTAATAACCATATCTTCTATTCTCCCCTGTACCACTTTTATGTCGAAATCTCCCAAGTATTATTTTCACTTCTTGCGATTTAGTTTGAGAGATCGTCATTTCTGCTTCATCACAAAAACTATTCGTTTCTTCTTCACTACTGCTTGATGTTGTTGCGTGTAAGTAACGCACAAACACGGGACTTATATCTACGCTGCCTGCTCCGTGGCCAAGGAGTTACTGGCGCTGTTCGTAATCCTGCATTCCGCATTCGAAACACAGCTGCGGGCGATTTCTTCTTCTGCGTTCATCCGGAGTTGTTGTTTTTTTTTTTCCCTAACGTGATTGCGTTGTGCCTGTTTACAGCAGAGCTGCGTTCTTGCGCCGTTAGACCGACACATCCGACTTATAAGGGTATTTGTTGACCGGGTTAACCTTCCCGGGTGCTGCGGGCGATTTGATAGCAGACAGCATTGCGTTGTTTTTATAAAAAGGTATCAGTGCCAGTCATTCGGAAATCAATGGCAAACAACTGAACGTAAACTTGCCAAGCAATCACAAACAGTCAAAACATGCCGGGGTTGACTGCGACTTCCTGTAAAGGATATGCAACTAACTTATTGTACCTACGCTAGTGGGTGTATAGGGTATATGGTGCTAGTGCCAGGCAAATCGGCACCGGCTGGGTGGGTTGTCATGGTGTAGAGCAGGGGTGGCCAACTTTTTCAGCAGGCGGGCCAAATTTCAGAAATAATATTTCCTGCCGGGCCACGCACCTAATCTTTTATTTTTAATTTTTGTTAATTAAAGTAAACAAGCAAGCGTGCTACAGCTTCGACCACATCGTCGTTTCCTAATCCACGGGCCACAACATGAGTCCCGGCGGGCCGCATGCTGCCCGCGGGCCTTGTGTTGGCCACCCCTGGTGTAGAGTATCCACGACACCTTTCATGCTGTAGTGTATCCTTTACATGTATCGTGATATGTACCCATTGTGTTTTAGTAGTTGTTGTAGTGATGGTGGTGGTGGTACTTGTAGTGGTAGTGGTGTTTTATTAGTAGTTGTAGTAGTAGGATATAGTAGTAGCAGTAGTAGTTGTTGCTCTAGTAACAGTATTACTAGTAGCAGCCTTGGTGGTGGTGGTAGTAGTAGTTGTTGTTGGTGTTGTTGTTGTTGGTGGTGGTGGTGGTGCTGCTGTTGTTGTTGTAGCAGTAGTTTTGAAGTGAGAAACGTAAAGAAAAAGATGACGTCAATAATAGTCATGGTGGAAGAGGTGATGATGATGATGATGATGATGATGGAATAGATGATGGTGATACAGATGGTCTTGAAATAGATGATGATGTTGAGACAATAGATGGAAATGGGTGATGATGATGAAATAGATGATGGTGAAATAGACGATCAAGAAGAAAATGCTGACAACCAAACAGGTGTCCATCCATCTGTTCCGCTCCTTGCATAACTCCGTACAGCCTGACCTCTGACCTTTCGAGGGGTCGCCGGTAGAATGCCAGCTTCCTGCACGACTGCTCGTGCTGCATTGACCTTTATCCCCGGGTCTGCTATCTGTCCTGGATTACCTGCCTGTCAGACTTGTCCTTTGAATCAAAGCCCACAAAGCCGCCGTTTTCCTGCGTTCGCAGAGGCCTCCTTATTCAGCCAGACATGGAAAATGATGTATCTCTTTAGGTCTTCTGGCATAGATTGAACTAGTTTTCGCGCTCCGGGATATGGCGGACTTAGTTCTGTAGGCTAAAAATACCATAGGGACGTTTGTGGAGCTGCGCTGCACATGTATCGGCACGCGCTTACTTACGCAAATGTGCCTCTTACAGGGATCGGGGGTTTAAGCGTGAGTACTTCTTTGTTCTGGCGTGGTCCAATACACAGATAGTGAGTCATTTGTGACCCAGCCTTTGCTGGTGCGTGCACTTATCTTCGCCGTGCCATGGCGCTGATCTGCTTCCTCTTAGGGCGTCTAACCGATAGTGCTTCGAGTGCATGTGTTCCTGCAGCCAGCCAGACACGGTTGCTCTTTAGAAAGACAGGTTCGAATTTCAGGCGTCGACCCTGTTCGAAAAGATTAGAGTACTCGCTCCTTAAACTTCCTGTTCGTTCATGGCGAGGTAGGCGGTTTCAACCCCTATACCAGCATTAAGTTGGATTTTGACTTTTTAATTGAGAAAAAAACAGGTTCGAATCCCGGTCGGTAACTATACCTTTCAATTGTTATATTGTCGAGTGTGTTTTCTAGTTTCTAACTCTTCCCCCTATTTCTATGAGCGCCAAAATACATGTGAATTTATTTATGAACTTAGGAAGTTCAGAATCCCCGATTGTCTGCTGTAGTGATTGTGAAACGGCGGTGACTCACTTCCGAATGTTGCCACAGGAGAGATGTATTTTCTAAATAACGTGATCTCAACCTGTTTACTGGTGTCGTGCAGTGGGCTTCTAGCACTGTTCAACCTGTGCAGTGCTGTGGTCATTCTACGTCTGACGTCTGGTGAACAGTGGCCATTGTTGTTCAGTTGAGTTTAGCTAAGAACCGACATCATGCACCCAGGACATTGCATACTTGCACCGTCCCTTCATTCAACAGCCAGCGAAGAGTCACACTATTAATCGTTCCCAACGCTGTATGATTGAAAGTTCTGGTCTTCCCTCGTAGTTTTGAGATTCTTCCAGAACCCCTGCCGACCCCCCGCCATATCGTTCTTTCCACATGCGGGTTCTCAATCTGTTCCCTCGCCTTCTCCACCTAGTGCCACAGGCGCATGACCACCTCTCCCTTGTCCATAGGAATCAACCACCAAGAGGTGCATTTCCTGTCAGCCTATGAGCCTGTTCATTTCCCCGCACTCCCGCATGACCAGGGCAAAATATCCATACAATTCTCACAATCTGCGACCTCCGAAGCGAGTAAAGCCATTCCACACGAAACATTCCTTTTCCCGCCTTACTAAGCACACTCCTTGAGTCCGTAATAAATGCAATGTGTGTTATTGCAATATTGTTGATTGTGGAGCCAAGATATTCAAGATGTGCCGTGTCAATGTCTTCATTGTGATGTTCTGTTGCGATAATTTGGTGTGTCCAGTGTGTGCCGCGTGGTTACACACCCGCTTCACACGCGTGATCCGGGACTGTTTCCAGATCCGGTCAGGGATATGCACTACTGACGAGCTCAAATGAGGGCGAAACTCGAGTATAGTGCTTCCATATTGACGTGGATAGGCCTTAGGTTTATACCAGAATGCGATCGGCGTTGCCAGTAGTGGGTTGTTCTCAATATTTAAATTTCAAATCCCGAAACAACCACATAATCAATGTCTTCATTGTTGATCCTGGTGTTTGGTTGGTGTGTGGTCGTGTCCGTGAACTTACTGTTAGTTCAGAAAAAGAGTGCATTTTCACTGCCTCTTTAAAGACAGGATAAACTAGCCTAATCTCAGGCGCTCTTGATTATTTCGTCTGTGGTAATTGCGAACCGGTCCTTTAGTATCTGTCTGTTGCTACGGGAAAGAGACATGGTCTCCAAATGTTTACAGCTTGGTCTAGTTGTTATGTTGTTTATGATTCCACGTGAGGGTGTGTACTAGCGCTGGGAGTGGAGGGCGGGGTTCTTTGTGTGATCTCACTCGAGAGTGTTTATACTAGCGCCTGGAGGAGGGGTGGTCTTTGTATGATCAAACTCGAGAACTAGGTCCGGGAGAAATGTAGGGGTGGGGGGGGGGGGGGTGTCTTTCTGTGTATGATCGCGAGTGTATCACTAGCACTGGGTAATATTTTACTTCTGGGTTTAGTTGTTTATATATGGCACCAAAAACACTTTTACTCTTTCATTTGTTTGCATATCGGACCAAAGCCATACAATTTCTTCATAGTTGGGATGTGTACATATGGAACTAAAGGCGTCCCTTCTCTCCTTGGCTTAGCTAACATGACCTTAGTTTGTTATCGAAATCCTCTGATTTAACTCGCTCTCTTCCAGTCAATTGTTACTTTGAATTAATTCAGAACCGAGCCAGAAGGGATTTCCATAGTAATCCTCAGGAACATCTAAGTTCACTGTAATAATATCCCTGCTCAGTTCTGCCTGACTCTGGCTGATGTGCTCAGTGAGCATGGAGACCTCCAGCCGCGGAAGCCCTCTAGTCCGGAGGGTTCTTTTCTCTAGTCTACTTGTTGAAGTAGTCAGTCTCCTTTCACAAAGTTCAAGTTGAATCCTCACAGTTCATGTCCACATGTTACAGCCACAAGCCTTTTCCTCCCAGGTGGTGGTGCCAATGTCCGATATATGCATGTCTCGCTTGGACGTATCTTTGACCTGTAGCTGTGTACATCCAGATTTCCTGTGGCTTGGCTGTCGACTGCTTACAGAGAATATCCTTCGGGGTGCGTGCTTCTAACATGCGGTATTCATGACCAAGCCAGAGCATTCCGTTACGGTTTAAAGTAACGGCTGGCTTAGTGAAAGTGATTCAACCGAACAGGGTTAAGTAATAACTGGGAAAGTATGAGTTAAGGTAACGCCTACTTGGACCCGAAGTTGCCCTGGACTAGTGAGATGTTGACGATTTATGCATTTATTTATGTATGTATGTATGTAGTTATTTATGCATTTATATATTCGAAGTGTCGATTGAGTCTTGTGTAACTTCCGGTTTATATGTTTGAGGCGGAAGTGAGGGATTTATTGTGTTTCGTTTGTACTTGATCACCCAAAGGCTTTGGGC
>JACEFZ010025537.1:0-67500 GCA_014155875.1 Cepaea nemoralis
TTTACTGACAGACGGGCGGACGGACCGAGGGAAGGGGGGAGGAGTGAAGGGAGGGAAGGAGGGAGTAACGGAGGGACGGACCGCCAACCAACAGACAAACTGACAGAGGGACAGATTGATTTAACTTTATTTTCATAGTGTCAAAAATTGGTCCATTAGGAGGGATTTTAGGGACAGACAGACAGACAGACAGACAGATAAATAGATAGATAGATAGATAGATAGATAGATAGATAGATAGATAGATATATAGATAGATAGATAGATAGATAGATAGATAGATAGATAGATAGATAGATAGATGCTGGCTGGGTGGTTGGGATGGATGGATGGATCGATATGTGGGTAGGTAGGTAAGTAGATCTTTAGGAAGATAATTAGTTATTTAGGTTGATATGTAAGTAAGTAGATAGATAGAGACCGCCAGAATCCAGATGGAACATAAAACTGAACAATCTCTATTACGGGAATGCATGTTCTTTTAACAAAGATAACCTTGTAGCATTGACCCCCTCAAAAATAGGTCAGTATGTCACTAAAGTGCCTGGCTTGGTAACCAGGCACATTTCTGTCTGTAACAAATACCTAGAACAAAGACAGACAGACTTCTAGACGGCGGAGCCTGTCTACAGCTGTTAAAGAGTTCGAAGAAGGTAATCTAGGACAGAGGATATCCTAAGTCGGGACTTTATGAGTACTTTAAGACTTTAAGATTTGATCTCGAATGCGATAAGGATGCGGTATTTATTCATTTGGGATGCTGTTAAATTTAATAGACTGCGTTATTATATTCTCTTTTCGTTATTAAACTAGACCTCTGTTACTCTTGTTTCTTGACATTCAGTGTTATGTGTTTTTAACGGGGCGTGATAAACCGTTAGAAATAACATCATCGTTACGTCTGAAAGAATAAAGGCAGGGGAGAGAAGCCAGCCTGCTAGAGCAGCCTTATCTGCCCTTAGGAAATTAACAGCATGAAGACTGTGATTGTCTTGTTGTTATAGTAACTTGTTAGGAGGTCAGCATGGCCTAATGGATAAAAGCACTCATTCTTAAACATCCGGAGTGCTGATGTTTAGTAGGGGTTCAGTCCCTTACACAGGTCAGGTGGAATAAAATGTTGACTTCTCGTCCTTGACACGGGGACGTTGAACGTCAATGTGTCTTTATTACTAAGGGCGTGGGCATTTCCTGCGGCAATATATGGGTAGGGCAACATATGGGTGGGGCAACATATGGGTGTGGTAACATATGGGTGTGGTAACATATGGGTGCGGTAACATATGAGTGTGGTAACATATGACTGCGGGAACATATCACTGCGGCAACATATGACTGCGGCAACATATGGGTGTGGTAACATATGGGTGCGGTAACATATGGGTGTGGTAACATATGGGTGCGGTAACATATGGGTGTGGTAACATATGGGTGTGGTAACATATGGGTGCGGTAACATATGGGTGGGGCAACATATGGGTGTGGTAACATATGGGTGTGGTAACATATGGGTGTGGTAACATATGGGTGGGGCAACATATGGGTGGGGCAACATATGGGTGTGGCAACATATGGGTATGGCAACATATGGGTAGGACAACATATGGGTGCGGTCATATGGGTGTGGTAACATATGGGTGTGGTAACATATGGGTGCGGTAACATATGGGTGTGGTAATATATGGGTGGGGCAACATATGGGTAGGGCAACATATGGGTGGGGCAACATATGGGTGTGGTAACATATGGGTGTGGTAACATATGGGTGGGGCAACATATGGGTGGGGCAACATATGGGTGTGGTAACATATGGGTGTGGTAACATATGGGTGTGGTAACATATGGGTGGGGCAACATATGGGTGTGGCAACATATGGGTGAGGCAACATATGGGTGTGGTAACATATGGGTGTGGTAACATATGGGTGGGGCAACATATGGGTGGGGCAACATATGGGTGTGATAACATATGGGTGGGGCAACATATGGGTGTGACAACATATGGGTGGGACAACATATGGGTGTGGCAACATATGGGTGTGGCAACATATGGATGTGGCAACATATGGATGTGGCAACATATGGATGTGGCAACATATGGGTGTGGTAGCATATGGGTGTGGTAACATATGGGTGTGGTAACATATGGGTGGGGCAACATATGGGTGTGGTAAACATATGGGTGTGGTAACATATGGGTGTGGTAACATATGGGTGTGGCAACATATGGGTGGGGCAACATATGGGTGTGGTAACATATGGGTGTGGTAACATATGGGTGTGGTAACATATGGGTGTGGCAACATATGGGTGTGGCAACATATGGGTGTGGCAACATATGGGTTGGCAACATATGGGTGTGGCAACATATGGGTGTGGCAACATATGGGTGTGGCAACATATGGGTGTGACAACATATGGGTGGGGCAACATATGGGTTTGGCAACATATGGGTGGGGCAACATATGGGTGTGGCAACATATGGGTGTGGCAACATATGGGTGGGACAACATATGGGTGTGGCAACATATGGGTGGGGCAACATATGGGTGTGGTAACATATGGTAGGGCAACATATGGGTGTGGTAACATATGGGTAGGGCAACATATGGGTGGGGCAACATATGGGTGCGGTCATATGGGTGTGGTAACATATGGGTGGGGCAACATATGGGTGTGGCAACATATGGGTGTGGTAACATATGGGTGGGGCAACATATGGGTGGGGCAACATATGAGTGTGGTAACATATGGGTGTGGTAACATATGGGTGGGGCAACATATGGGTGTGGCAACATATGGGTGGGGCAACATATGGGTGTGGTAACATATGGGTAGGGCAACATATGGGTGTGGTAACATATGGGTAGGGCAACATATGGGTGGGGCAACATATGGGTGCGGTCATATGGGTGTGGTAACATATGGGTGGGGCAACATATAGGTGTGGTAACATATGGGTGGGGCAACATATGAGTGTGGTAACATATGGGTGTGGTAACATATGGGTGTGGTAACATATGGGTGTGGTAACATATGGGTGTGGTAACATATGGGTGTGGTAAAATATGGGTGTGGTAACATATGGGTGTGGTAACATATGGGTGTGGTAACATATGGGTGTGGTAACATATGGGTGTGGTAACATATGGGTGTGGTAACATATGGGTGTGGCAACATATGGGTGGGGCAACATATGGGTGTGGTAACATATGGGTGGGGCAACATATGAGTGTGGTAACATATGGGTGTGGTAACATATGGGTGTGGTAACATATGGGTGTGGTAACATATGGGTGTGGTAACATATGGGTGTGGTAACATATGGGTGTGGTAACATATGGGTGTGGTAACATATGGGTGTGGTAACATATGGGTGTGGTAACATATGGGTGTGGCAACATATGGGTGTGGTAACATATGGGTGTGGTAACATATGAGTGTGGTAACATATGGGTGTGGTAACATATGGG
Organism: Cepaea nemoralis; assembly: GCA_014155875.1. NCBI lineage: Eukaryota > Metazoa > Mollusca > Gastropoda > Stylommatophora > Helicidae > Cepaea > Cepaea nemoralis. Next base: position 3,474 of record JACEFZ010025537.1, read on the forward strand.
TGGGGCAACATATGGGTGGGGCAACATATGGGTGTGGTAACATATGGGTGTGGTAACATATGGGTGTGGTAACATATGGGTGTGGTAACATATGGGTGTGGCAACATATGGGTGTGGTAACATATGGGTGTGGTAACATATGAGTGTGGTAACATATGGGTGTGGTAACATATGGGTGGGGCAACATATGGGTGGGGCAACATATGGGTGTGGTAACATATGGGTGTGGTAACATATGGGTGTGGTAACATATGGGTGTGGTAACATATGGGTGTGGTAACATATGGGTGTGGCAACATATGGGTGTGGCAACATATGGGTGTGGCAACATATGGGTGTGGCAACATATGGGTGTGACAACATATGGGTGGGGCAACATATGGGTTTGGCAACATATGGGTGGGGCAACATATGGGTGTGGCAACATATGGGTGTGGCAACATATGGGTGGGACAACATATGGGTGTGGCAACATATGGGTGGGGCAACATATGGGTGTGGTAACATATGGGTAGGGCAACATATGGGTGTGGTAACATATGGGTAGGGCAACATATGGGTGGGGCAACATATGGGTGCGGTCATATGGGTGTGGTAACATATGGGTGGGCAACATATGGGTGTGGGGAACATATGGGTGTGGTAACATATGGGTGAGGCAACATATGGGTGGGGCAACATATGAGTGTGGTAACATATGGGTGTGGTAACATATGGGTGGGGCAACATATGGGTTTGGTAACATATGGTGTGGTAACATATGGGTGTGGAAATGGGTGTGGTAACATATGGGTGGGTAATATGGGTGTGGTAACATATGGGTGTGGTAACATATGGGTGTGGAACATATGGGTGTGGTAACAATATGGGTGTGGTAACATATGGGTGTGGTAACATATGGGTGTGGTAAATATGGGTGTGGAACATATGGTGTGGCAACATATGGGTGTGGTAACATATGGGTGTGGTAACATATGGGTGTGGTAACATATGGGTGTGGTAACATATGGGTGTAGTAACATATGGGTGTGGTAACATATGGGTGTGGTAACATATGGGTGTGGTAACATATGGGTGTGGTAACATATGGGTGGGTAACATATGGTGTGGAACATATGGGTGTGGTAACATATGGGTGTGGTAACATATGAGTGTGGTAACATATGGGTTTGGGGGTAACATATGGGTGGGTAACATGGGTTGGAACATATGGGTGTGGTAACATATGGGTGTGGTAACATAGGGTGGTAACATATGGGTGTGGTAACATATGGGTGTGGTAACATTTGGGGGTGGTAACATATGGGTGTGGTAACATATGGGGTAACATATGGTGTGTAACATATGAGTGTGGTAACATATGGGTGTGGTAACATATGAGGTGGTAACATATGGTGTGGTAACATAGTGTGGTAACATATGGGTTGTAACATATGGGTGTGGTAACATATGAGTGTGGTAACATATGAGTGTGGTAAACATATGAGTGTGTAACATATGGTGTGGAACATATGAGTGTGGTAAATATGGGTGTGTAACATATGGGTGTGTAAACATATGGGTGTAATGGGTGGTACATATGGGTGGTAACATATGGGTGTGGTAACATATGGGTGGTGAAACATATGGGTGTGGTAACATATGGGTGTGGTACATATGGGTGTGATAACATATGGGTGTGGTAACATATGAGTGTGGTAACATATGGGTGTGGTAACATATGGGTGTGGTAACATATGGGTAATATGGTGTGGTAAATATGAGTGTGGTAACATATGGTGTGGTAAATATGAGTGTGGTAACATATGGGTGGTAACATATGGGTGTGATACATATGGGTGTGGTAACATATGGGTGTGATAACATAGGGTGTGTAACATATGGGTGTGGTAACATATGGGTGTGATAACATATGGGTGTGATAACATATGGGTGTGATAACATATGGGTGTGATAACATATGGGTGTGGTAACATATGGGTGTGATAACATATGGGTGTGATAACATATGGGTGTGGTAACATATGGGTGTGATAACATATGGGTGTGGTAACATATGGGTGTGATAACATATGGGTGTGATAACATATGGGTGTGGTAACATATGGGTGTGATAACATATGGGGGTGGTAACATATGGGTGTGGTAACATATGGGTGTTATGTGGTAACATATGGGTGTGGTAACATATGGGTGTGGTAACATATGGGTGTGGTAACATATGGTGCTGTAAATATGGGTGGGTAACATATGGGTGTGGTAACTATGGGTGGGTAACATATGGGTGTGGTTAACATATGGTGTGGTAACATATGGGTGTGGTAACATATGGGTGTGGTAACATATGGGTGTGTAACATTGGGTGGGAACATATGGGTGTGGTAACATATGGGTGTGGTAACATATGAGTGTGGTAACATATGAGTGTGGTAACATATGGGTGTGGTAACATATGGGTGTGATAACATATGGGTGTGGTAACATATGGGTGTGATAACATATGGGTGTGGTAACATATGGGTGTGGTAACATATGGGTGTGGTAACATATGGGTGTGGTAACATATGGGTGTGGTAACATATGGTGTGGTAACATATGGGTGTGGTAACATATGGGTGTGATAACATATGGGTGTGGTAACATATGGGTGTGGTAACATATGGCGTGTGGTAACATATGGGTGTGGTAACATATGGGTGTGGTAACATATGGGTGTGGTAACATATGGTGTGTGATAACATATGGGTGTGGTAACATATGGGTGTGGTAACATATGGGTGTGGTAACATATGGGTGTGGTAACATATGGGTGTGATAACATATGGGTGTGGTAACATATGGGTGTGATAACATATGAGTGTGGTAACATATGGGTGTGGTAACATATGGGTGTGATAACATATGGGTGTGGTAACATATGGGTGTGATAACATATGAGTGTGGTAACATATGGGTGTGGCAACATATGGGTGTGGTAACATATGGGTGTGGTAACATATGGGTGTGGTAACATATGAGTGTGGTAACATATGACTGCGCGACATGGATATGTACCCAGTGATCATGTGATTGACTCGCATTTCAAAATGTAACTGGGCTTCCGGGTTGACAGAGTCTACAATTGGCACCGGGACATTTCTTGGGAAGTAAAGACGTCGCTTAAAAGACTTCAGTGCACCGGGTTTGATCCCATTTGGCTCAGTCTCCTCCCTTGCGCGGGCTGCCGAAAGCGTCGCACAAACCACGAACTCCGTAGCTCTAGCGAAGACCCCTAGGAGTCTCCGAAAAAATGCACCCGTGAACAGAAGGACGCTGCCCGGAATCGAACCTACAACCTTCTGTGCGCGAGACAGACGACAGGCGTGATACTACCCATATTACCCAGATAGTGTGAACTGGTGTATCAATCCATGGGTCTAGCACAATATGGCAAATATGCGTAATGCGTGTAAAAGCCTTCCTTCCTTCCTTCCTTCCTTCCTTCCTTCCTTCCTTCCTTCCTTCCTTCCTTCCTTCCTTCCTTACTTACTTACTTACTTGCATACTTACTTTTTTTTAAAAATAGTTGCATATCCTTTACAAGACGTTGCAGTCAACACCAGCAGTTTCCTGCCGTTGTTGATGTTTTGACATGTTTTTACGTTCAGTTATTTTGCCACTGCTTTCTGAACGACCGGCTCCCATACCACCACGTTATACCCAGCGCGACACGGTCTGCTGCCAAATCGGTCACCGCTGTGTTTCGAACGCGGGTAAGCGGCATTACGAATCGCTTCCGCAATGTCATCGCCACGGGTACTTACTTACTTACAGACTTCATTACTTACGTATTTACAGACTTACTTACAGCATTCTTCCTTTGTTACTTACTTGTTTACCTACTTACTTACTTACAGATTTACTGACCGTCTTACTTACGTAGCCTCACCAGCTGTCTCTGCAAAACAATGGAGCGCATCATCAATCACAGACTGCAGTGGTACATTAAAAGTGAAAACATCCTTGTGCTACAGCAGGCTGGCTTTAGGTAGTTCTACTCTACGGAAGATCAGACAACCTGCCTCTCTCAAGAAATTGAGGATGCATTCCAAGAGAAGAAGCTGGTACTTGTGGCTTGGATAGATCTGAACAAAGCCTATGACAAAGTCTGGAAAGAAGGTCTGATGAAGAAACTGAGAAACTGTAAAGTCAATGGAAGAATGTACAAATGGTGAAAGCATACTTGCACAACAGAAGAGCCCGAGTACAGATAGACGGACTCAAGAGCAAGAAAGTACTATTGCGTCACGGTGTTCCCCAGGGCGGAGTCTTGTCCCCCACACTTTTTCTAATCTTCATCAATAATCTTGTTGCTAATCTACCGCATGGAATTAAAGCGGCAATGTACCCTGATGACCTGGCACAAATGAACATGCATCAGTGGCCACCAGATCGCTACAAAGAGCTGTAGATACATTTGTTGTATGGGCAAATAGATGGTGTGTCAGCATAAAAACTGACAAGTGCAGCACCACGCTATTTACCCTCTCTCCAAAACAAAAGGCAGGGATCATCCAGATAAATGAAACACCCCTAAGAGAAGATAAAGAACCAACATACCTTGGAGTAACATTTGATGACATGCTGTCATGGAAAACACATTTATAAAAGCAGTAGCAAAAGTAAGAAGGAAAATATCCATCCTGGGAAAGCTAAGTGGAACCACATGGGGAGCCAGTGGGTAAATACTTAGCAAAGTTTATCAACAGAGCATACGACCACACCTTGGGTCAATTGCGTAGTGTTCAGCATAAAAAACCACACGATAAGAGCTGAACAGGGTGCAAAATCAAGCACTTAGAGTCACCACAGAAGGGATGAGATCACCCCCTATAATGGAAATGGAGAGGATGGGGAGGACACAAGCACTGCAAGAGCGCAGAGATACGAAAACGCTAATACAAGCAGACAAGTTCCTCAGCTTGCCATGCCACCCTATGAAGATGGATTTGAAAACTTAGCAATGTGGTGGTTGAAAAGAAGTAGTTTTATCCACCAGGCCAAACGACTCTGCAGAGAAACCACCTATCTGATAACAGTTGGTATCCCCCTAACAACTATTCCAGAGCGAACTCCATGGAAAGATGAGCATAGACTATCATTACAAATCCAGGCAAAAGTGAGAGGAATATTTGACAAGGAAGATCAGAACAGTGTGCAGCGCAGAACAGCCACTCTCAGCTTCCTTGATGAAGAATACCCACCTCATCTCTGGATCCGAATCTACACAGATGGGTCAGCACAAAATGCTGTTCGAAATGGAGGAACGGGAGTGTACTTAAAATACCCAAATAATACTAGAGACACGGCCAGAGTTCCAACAGGAAAGTACTGCCATAACTATGATGTTGAAACTGAGGCAATCAAGATAGCAACAGAGAAATTACTAAACACCAGCCATGGTACACAACCTGTGGTGCTATTAGCAGATGCAAAATCAGTACTTGAGGCGCTCCTGTCTGGGAAATTGCCAGTACTAAGGACACTACTTTCTGAACTTAGCGTCAGCATAAGGTCACCATACAGTGGATACCATCCCACTGTAGAGTACCCGGAAACTACGGAGATGATCGATTGGCTAACGAAGGAGCAAAAGAAGAACAACCTGATGTGCCCATTACACTCCACCTAAAGAAAAGCATGATCAAATCAGCCAGAAAGCCAAGACGGCTACCACGTTATGGACAGACTAGAACAAGTAATTGTTCTGCGCCTCAGAACAGGACACAATAGATTACGCAACCATCATGTATACAAAATTCAAGATTGGTGAATCAGCCATGTGCACATGTGGATTGGCCTCGCAGACAGCAGAGCACATACCCCAAGACTGCCCAAAATACAACATATCTAGGCAAACCTTTTGGCCTAGAGAGACAACAGTGGATGATAACCTCTATGGACCGCTGAGTGAACTAAAACAAAACAGTTAAAGTAATACAAGACACAACATTGCAGTTATAGACATATTTCAAGCGAACGAAAGAAGAAGAACTTACGTAATACTTACTTACGTAGTTAGATTATAAATGAATTATTTTCAACTTCGGTAAAGCAGTGGACATGTAATCAATATAAAATAACCTGAAGTAACGCAGCTTGACAGAACACAATTACGGAAAACATCGCCTGTTTCGGCGATTAGCCTTTACTGGCAAAACAAATGCACAAAACACAACATTGTCCTTTTCAGAATTACATTAATAACTTCGACAATGTACTACTGCCCGTTTCAGAATTACATCAATGACTTAGACATTGCACTACTTGTCCGTTTTATACTTACATCAATAACTTAGACATTGCACTACTTGTCCGTTTTATACTTACATCAATAACTTCAACATTGAATTACTCTCTGTTTCAGAATTACATCAATAACTTAGCCATTGTACTACCTTTCCGTTTCAGAATTACATCAATAACTTCGACATTGTACTACTGCTCGTTTCAGAATTACATCAATGACTTAGTCCTTGCACTACTTGTCCGTTTTATACTTACATCAATAACTTAGACATTGTACTACTTGTTCGTTTCAGAATTACTTCAATAACTTCGACATTGTACTACTTGTCCGTTTTATACTTACATCAATAACTTAGACATTGTACTACTTGTTCGTTTCAGAATTACATCAATAACTTCGACATTGTACTACTTGTCCGTTTTATACTTACATCAATAACTTAGCCATTGTACTACCTTTCCGTTTCAGAATTACATCAATAACTTCGACATTGTACTACTGCTCGTTTCAGAATTACATCAATGACTTAGTCCTTGCACTACTTGTCCGTTTTATACTTACATCAATAACTACGACATTGTACTACTTGTTCGTTTCAGAATTACATCAATAACTACGACATTGTACTACTTGTCCGTTTTATACTTACATCAATAACTTCGACATTGTACTACTTGTCCGTTTTAGAGTCACGCCAGTAACTTCGACATTGTAATAATTGTTCGCTAGAAGTACTAGCGTGCTACATAACATACATGCACAATTAATTATGCAAATTTAGCGCAGAGTCAGATATGTAATCATACGGTGAATTATGTAAAACAGGCACAGATGGTAGACGAGAGCACGGGTCATGGTGTTTAAAATAGCTAACTGTTGTTTCATCTGCAGTTCGTGTCGTGTGTAATTCATGAATCCAGAAAGACACCTGGTGGCAAGTAAGGAAACAGACCCCTCATGTCTAGGATGCAGGTTCTATTTTTGGCTATGGTTAATGGTGAAATCAACTATTGTGAACGCCATTAACAATGACGGTTAGGGATCTCGTGCTCCAATACAGTCTGTTTTGGTTTATGATGTTACGCTCCCACATTTGTTAGACATTCTGATGTTACGCTCTCACATTTGTTAGACATTCTGATGTTACGCTCCCACATCTGTTAGACATTGTAACGTTACTTTCCCACATATGTTAGACCTATGATGTTATGTTCCTACATCTGTTAGATCTTCTGTTACACTCCCACATTTGTTAGACCTTGGGATGTTACGATCCCACATCTGCTAGAACATCTGATTTTACGCTCCCACAGACTTCTGTTAAACCTTCTGATGTTATGCTACCACATCTGTTAGACCTTTTGATGTTACGCTCCCACATCTGTTAGGCCTTCTGACGTTACGCTCCCACATCTGTTAGACCTTCTGATGTTACGCTGGGACAGACATCTGTTATGCCTTTTGATATAAAGCTCCCACAGACTTCTGTCAGACCTTCTCTTGATGTTATTAACTGAATCCCATTTATCCAAGTATATAAAACTCTACACTAACCACATCTCTGTGGCGAAAGTTTTACGGACGCAATTCGTAATCCCGCATACCGTGTTTGAAACACAGTTGCAGGCGATTTGGCAGCAGACCGTCTTGCGTTGATTTTCATACTATGGTATGAGTGCCAGCCGTTCAGAAACAATGGCAAGCTACTGAACGTAAACTTGCCAAAAATTCACAAACAGCTAAAATATGCTGGGGTTGACTGCTACGTCCTGTAAAGGATAAGCAACTACCTTAACACTAACAACTATCTGGTTACGAAAGAGTTAAGAGACAGCTGGTTAAACTGTAAATATATGGTAAGTTCAAAGATGGGGAACTCCATCTTCGTTTTGACTCTCCGACCACCGTCATATCTCCATTGCTTCCAGTTCCCGCCTTACCTTACTCCCCCCTTTTTCCACCTACCACTTTCACTCATTTACCTTGAATCTTCACTGAACCGATACCACCCCCTACCCCGGTCCTCATGACCCACATCCACGGCTGTCTATATAAGAGTATGAAAGTGAAATTCATGTTAGTATCACAGTCTGGAATTCTGAGATAAGTAGCAAATAATGGTTTCTTCATTGTTCTCATTTTGTCTTCATTGTTCTCATTTTGTCTTCATTGTTCTCATTTTTCATCTTTTCTATTCCTCTCATCCCGTTCTTATGCCTTAATGTAGTCACTGGAGGGTTGTTTTCATGATTATATGTTGTGTTTTGTGGCTGAGTGGTCTCTGGGTATGGTGTCCGCCTCGAGTGCCGGAGGTCTCGATTTCAAGCCCCGGTGAGGGTCGGGATGTTTTCATGTGGACTTCTAATAACACAATTTCCCCTGGTCTCTGGGTAGAGAGATCGGACGCCCGTGTGTATTGTTGCGCACGTAAAAAATCCCTTGGCAATTGGAAATTGAAAAATGTAGCCTAACGGCGCTGCCCGGGCAAAATATCCAGTTAAAAATCTACCCAAAGTATTTCAGGATCTCGCCGATGCTGCGGAGTTCGTGCACTGAGCTGAGATTCTCCGGATTCAGGATTGAGTTAGGAGTAGAACGGAGCACTTATAGATTACACACGTGTGAGGTGATGTTGATCCGTCGACTAAACTAAACTAGACTAAACTTGTATGTATTTGTTTGCTGGTGAAGGCTGATCGCCGAAACGTCTTTGTATTGTTCGCAATTCTGTTCAGTAAAGCTGTATTATTTTATGTTATTTTATATAGTTTACAATTCCATAGCTTTACCGCAGTTCCACCAATTTTATTCACCTTTACTATAGCGATTCTTGTTCTTCAAGACACCTCCCATCAGATGTTATGACTGTTCCGAAATAATTGTACCGATTCACTTGTTTAAGAATATTCCCATTTAGACGGATATTACAATGTGGTATTTGTTTCCTCTTAGAAGCGACCATAATCTGTGTCTACTTACAATTTAATTCTAACCGAAATTAGAGAAAGTGTCAGGTGGTGTCGTGAAATACTGAAGAGTTAACGATTCCCAGATGGACGACTGTATACCCGACTAACCAGGTAGGAGAAGGGTTAACCAACAAAGGAGTGACCAGGCGCATGAGTTTCTAGGTCAAGACCCAGAAGGAGGCCAACAGTACAGGTAAACTGTCGCGTGGAAAAATTGGTTTGCAACAAAGGCCGACAGCATTATTGGATAGCATATGGCGGTCTGAATGTATTAAGAATGGAAACGGTTCAGAGCTGGAATTTTCCACTAAACAATGATAATGCAGTCTGGATGCGAGGGGTCCAGCAATGTCAAGGACTATGCGGCAAAAATGACCGATATAAAGAGTGGCTACGTCTTTGTGTCGAGAGAAGGTGTTTCTTAGGTTTCGGGAGAGAAGGATTATGGAAAGGGATGTGCGGCGTTCCGAAGAACGTTTGTGTATTTATGGTGCATTAGTACTCCCAATTCAGTAAAGGATGTTTATAAGGTATTAATTTAGTATAGTATAGTGGTAGCATAGGAATATAGATGTGCGTGTATTACCTTTATCATTACCTTCTATTAGTGGATGGTTTAGACTGGGGTAAATTCTTGTGTCTTATGCGGATGTTCACTTCGGAAGCCTTGTCATTATGGCTGGAGAAGGACACTTGCATAAGTAGGAGTAAGGGGCGGATGCTTATCACGGTATTTGTTATCCTTCCACACAGGTTCCACTCTCCTAGTGAAAACAGAGAAGAGATGAAGAATACTCCAATTGAACAACTAAAGTACTTACTTAGAACAAAACAACACAGGGACATGTTTTAAGATGAAGAAAGGATAAAGGAAAGTAAAATACAGAACACGGTATGCTCAACCGAATATACCACTAAGGCCCTGAAAGGGAAGAGAGGTTAACCTGTGGCAAGCAGGGATACTTAAAACTACAGACAGCTTACATGTATAATGAATAAAGAATAGACAAGTAAGAACAGTGCTATTACTAAAAGACGATAAGCAGAACTGTGACGATGTGGTGGTTTTTCGATGATGGATACTTACAGTCATGAAACAGATTCAGGTGCATTCATAAACTTACGGGACTTTTATTATGGTACCTTGACTCAGTGGTGAACGGTTTTTGTTTTTTGCATTCAATCACGGATTACCATCAGATTCAAGCATAAGGATCATCCCGGGTGAGCTCTGTCCTGTTTGATGTGCTGTCCTGTGATCTTGAAGAATGAATGGCGAGAAGTAACGCAGCTGATAGACATTCAGAGTTCATTATGGCACCAACCATAGAATACACTAGCAACTACATAGACAATCTCCATACCTACACCAGACATAGTTTTTTTTTATTAATAAATCTTTTATCTTATCGTTGAAAGGAACTGTTGTCGGAGTATGTGTTGAGGGAATAATAGAGAGAGTGAAAGAAATAGATATATGGAAGGAAAGACAGAAGAGAGGAGTGTAGACCAAAGTCAGTCAATAATCCCAACAGATAATAAGTTTAAAGATGTGCTTGTTGAGTCCAGTCTTCTCTCGGGAATTTTAACATAGGACATAATTGGTGGAGCGAGCGGGATACGTACATACATTATACCCATATGACCTGCATATTGGCACAGGCATAGCGGAGTACATGCATGTTGGGACATACTGATTGGAATAAAAAGAAGTATACATTGATGACTTTTAATGGAAGGACGTCCATTGGATATATGGTGCCATTACATTTATGGTAGAAACATTTCATTAATGCTGGTGACTTTACAGTGAGAAAGTTCCAGACAGAGTGAATGTGGATAGGTGGTAAGAGACATTACATACCTAATCACACGGTCACACGTCTACATAAGTCTTTATCCTATATCTCCTCTTGTGGATGAGAGAGTGGTTGTGATGTACTGTGTGGTGTTGGAGATTTATAATAAGTAATAGATATAGATAAATGATATAGGTTCTAGGTAGATTATCGGTTTATAGTGAGTATTCTTTACTGCCTTGAGGTGTCTTTAATCAACGTGCTGACTTATCTGCTGTAACTATGGCAACTCCTAAAGTAACTACAGCCGAACTGAGGGCCAACGGGGAGGCAATTGGTTTAGCTGGTTCCGAGCTAACGGATTACATACAAGAAAGAGAGAGAGAACTTCGTCAAGCGGAAAGGGAGGAGCGTAAGGCCCAGTTGGAAGCAGAAAGGGAGGAGCGTAAGGCCCAGTTGGATGCAGAAGAAGCCACAAAGATCAGAGAACATGAATACCGCATGAAAGAGCTAGAACTCAAGACACAAACTAAGGGAGAAATAGATGGAGTGGAAGGAAATTCTTCTTCACCTGGTGCAACCCATATGAGTGGACATGGTTACCATGCCATGAAGTTTCCCTTAGCTGTCTACGATTAGTCTAAGGAACGCTTTGACCAGTACGCATCTCGTTTCGAAGCAATGTCAGTCGCTATGGGGCTGGATCGGAGCAGATGGGCTCTTAAACTATCCCAGGGTTTAATCGGTTCGGGATTTGAAGTGTACACACGCTTACCACCAGGACAGGAAAATAATTACGAGGAATTAAAAGCAGCTTTGATGAAACATTTTGACATAACCGCACAAACGTATAGGAAGAAGTTTAGATCGTCTAGACGAGAGCCGGGAGAACTATTCGCCGCCTACAGTCTGAGGCTGAAATCCTATCTACAGAAATGGATGGACTTGGCAGAATTCAAGAGGGATTATGAGAGTCTCGAAGAGATGATGGTGGTAGACCAAATGCGAAAGCAAATGTCGAAACCTCTCAGAACCTTCTTGGGAGAACAAGGGGCGGAACGGATTGATGTGGTGAATAAGCTGGCGGAACGATTCGTGGAAGTACATGGTGAAACTGAGGAACTAAGTACACAAACCAAAGGTCAGGAGAAACCAGAGAAAAAGAAACCTAAAAACTGGGAAGGAGAAAAAGGGGAACCTTATATAAAGCACACAGAGGAGAGTTCAGAGAAGGTGAAGGTAGGAAACCAGAGCACCTCGAATTCTCAAGCGAAACGACAGTGGTCTGAAAAGTGGTGTTCATTTTGTAAGGCGGCCTCCCACAACACCAAAGACTGCAGATCGAAACCTAAAAGTTCTTACTTCGCAGCATGCAAAGTGATTCCTACATCGGTGATCACAGACAAGGCTGAAGTCGGCGAAGGAGAAAGGAACAAAAAGGACACACGGAAACCTAGGAAGGGAACAGGGTGCACTCACTGCCAGTCGACAACACATAATACTGTGGACTGCAGATGCAAGGCAAAACACGCCAATTGCATAACCAACCTCGAGGAATCAAAAGAGGAAGGCAAGGAAACGGTCAAGGAGATGAAAGACACTCAGGACCAAGAGAGACCACCTGTGGTTGAACTTATTGAAGTCAATGGCCAGCAGGTTGCTTGTCTCTACGATACCGGTTTGGATGGGGAAGCGGTGGTGGACGCCAGCTTAGTAAGCCCAGACCAATTTACAGGGGAGACCATAGAAATACAGCCGGCAATGAGGAGTGCTGTTACCATGACGCTGCCAATCGCCAAGGTGGAGATTAAATCCAGGTACGTCACGGGCATTATTCCAGCTGCTGTATTATCTGACTCCTTATTTCCAATGATCATTGGCACGAAATATGTCTTTTTGGGGATGCCCAAACAGCCAGCCCACAAGGGAACAGTAGTCAGTGGATCTCAAGGGAAGGAAAAAGAGGCAGAGACACTATGCGACAACTCAGGGATAGGAGAATTGCATACTGCCCAGAGGAAGGATACTACGTTGCATCCTTGCTACAGGAAGCTGCAAAGAAGTGCTGAGCCACCAGAACGGGGACAGTACTTTCTGAAGAATCAACTACTCTATCGGAGAGCTGGGAGGGGAGATAACCTGCATGAGCAGTGGGTGGTTCCAGAGACCCACCGTCCTCACTATTCTTCAGAGTGGACACATCATAGGCGAGAATCGACATATGGGTGTCAGAGAGACCTTGCAGAAAATATCCGGCCATTATTGCTGGCCAGGAATGACCGGAGATGTACGCCGGTGGGTGAAGTCTTGTTCGGAGTGCCAGAAAGCACCACCCAACAAGCGAATTAAGAGGAAACTAGCTCTTAAAGTGGAAGACAAAGTGGAAGTGTGGAGTCCAGCAGAGACCAATATACTCCAAGTAGGATGGAAAGGACCTTATCCTGTGGAAAAGGTGGTGTCCAAGAACATCTACAAAATACGGATCGGGGAAGAGAAGAAAAATCTCCCTAGACATCTCATTCGGAAATATGAGGAGAGATCCGGGAGCAAAGCTTCGCACTTTATGGTGATGGCAGCCATTGGGACAAAGGTTACCAGTCCAGACGAAGACCAGAGATCGCCAGTACAACATAGGAGGGCCTATGGGACAGTACGTGATAGGTCAGATTTACCCAACGACAGGAGGAGGGAAATCACAAGTCAGGGAAAGGACAAGAGTGAAAGTTTCACCGGTAACCAAGTTCAGAAGGGGTGGGTAACGTCGGGAAAAGCGAGAATTACCCAGGACTCCAACCAAAGATTGGCTGACCAGATACAATATCGCCCAAGATGGTCCTGGAAGCAAAAGCCCAGGAGGTTTGGGAAAGACGACTCGGTCCGACGAGGACGAGGCGGAACATCCCCAGAGGAAAAGCCGGGGGAAACCAAGAGGACATGGAAGCAGTGTTACAATCAGGATGGGACAATCCGTCTGTATTGTGAGCCGTCGCTGACGCAAGTCGAAAGTAGGTCGACTGAACGTACAGGAGCGAGGAGCCAACACTAGTTTCAGTCGTGAGTAGTATAGTAGGGTGTCAATTAGAGCGCCTACTGGATAATGAAGTGAGCCATGTGAGGATCCAATCATATCATCAACACGTGATGTTAATAGCTACTTCGCAGAAGCTCAACGCACGGTGGATGTGATGGACGTTGTTGCTGCAACGGGACTTCACAGTGGAATACTTTGGAAAGGAGAATGTAGGAGCAGATTTTTTATCCAGACATTCAGCTCCGGAGGAAGAAGACTAGGATTGTGGATCATGGGAATCAAACCTACAGTGAGAAAGATTCGACGCGGTCTAATCTCTTAAGAGGGGGCCTATGTCGTGAAATACTGAAGAGTTAACGATTCCCAGATGGACGACTGTATACCCGACTAACCAGGTAGGAAAAGGGTTAACCAACAAAGGAGTGACCAGGCGCATGAGTTTCTAGGTCAAGACCCAGAAGGAGGCTAACAGTAGCAGGTAAACTGTCGCGTGGAAAAATTGGTTTGCAACAAAGGCCGACAGCATTATTGGATAGCATATTGCGGTCTGAATGTATGAAGAATGGAAACGGTTCAGAGCTGGAATTTTCCACTAAACAATGATAATGCAGTCTGGATGCGAGGGGTCCAGCAATGTCAAGGACTATGCGGCAAAAATGACCGATATAAAGAGTGGCTACGTCTTTGTGTCGAGAGAAGGTGTTTCTTAGGTTTCGGGAGAGAAGGATTATGGAAAGGGATGTGCGGCGTTCCGAAGAACGTTTGTGTATTTATGGTGCATTAGTACTCCCAATTCAGTAAAGGATGTTTATAAGGTATTAATTTAGTATAGTATAGTGGTAGCATAGGAATATAGATGTGCGTGTATTACCTTTATCATTACCTTCTATTAGTGGATGGTTTAGACTGGGGTAAATTCTTGTGTCTTATGCGGATGTTCACTTCGGAAGCCTTGTCATTATGGCTGGAGAAGGACACTTGCATAAGTAGGAGTAAGGGGCGGATGCTTATCACGGTATTTGTTATCCTTCCACACAGGTTCCACTCTCCTAGTGAAAACAGAGAAGAGATGAAGAATACTCCAATTGAACAACTAAAGTACTTACTTAGAACAAAACAACACAGGGACATGTTTTAAGATGAAGAAAGGATAAAGGAAAGTAAAATACAGAACACGGTATGCTCAACCGAATATACCACTAAGGCCCTGAAAGGGAAGAGAGGTTAACCTGTGGCAAGCAGGGATACTTAAAACTACAGACAGCTTACATGTATAATGAATAAAGAATAGACAAGTAAGAACAGTGCTATTACTAAAAGACGATAAGCAGAACTGTGACGATGTGGTGGTTTTTCGATGATGGATACTTACAGTCATGAAACAGATTCAGGTGCATTCATAAACTTACGGGACTTTTATTATGGTACCTTGACTCAGTGGTGAACGGTTTTTGTTTTTTGCATTCAATCACGGATTACCATCAGATTCAAGCATAAGGATCATCCCGGGTGAGCTCTGTCCTGTTTGATGTGCTGTCCTGTGATCTTGAAGAATGAATGGCGAGAAGTAACGCAGCTGATAGACATTCAGAGTTCATTCTGGCACCAACCATAGAATACACTAGCAACTACATAGACAATCTCCATACCTACACCAGACATAGTTTTTTTTTATTAATAAATCTTTTATCTTATCGTTGAAAGGAACTGTTGTCGGAGTATGTGTTGAGGGAATAATAGAGAGAGTGAAAGAAATAGATATATGGAAGGAAAGACAGAAGAGAGGAGTGTAGACCAAAGTCAGTCAATAATCCCAACAGATAATAAGTTTAAAGATGTGCTTGTTGAGTCCAGTCTTCTCTCGGGAATTTTAACAGGACAGGTGGCATCTTCAGAAAGACATCACATACATTAGAAAGGGGTCAACATCCAGCAGTTCGCACTGTGCTGAACTTTGACCCGACGATAGCCTTGGAAATGTATCTCTATCATAAACCAGATATTCGGCGTGTGTTGACCCCGTATGTCAGTCAACTATCACATCCTGAATGCATCTACTGGTTCTTCTCCACTTCCTCGGTACACCTCTCTCCATAAAAATCTGTTTTAGACTTTCATGTTTTTTTTTACATGTCCAAAATAATTCTTTTTCCTCTTATTTATCTTGCCAGCCATGTGGCTTAAGAGCAGTGAACACGTTTCACAACCCCGCCCCCCCCCCCCTCCCGCTACTTACGGAGTCCAGGGTTCTAAATCAGCTCTGGTTGACTGGAACGCATTCCGATTTGCGTTGATTTCGATCAAATGAAACGTCGGTCGTTCATACATCAATGGCAAACTTACAATTTAATTCTGACCTACCTCATTTTCGAAAAGACATCACGTACATTAGAAAGGGGTCAACATCCAGCAGTTTGTACTGTGCTGAACTTTGACCCGACGATAGCCTTGGAAATGTCTTTCATTAGCCAGATATCCGGCGGCCCTTGACCCCGTGCGTCACTCAGCTATCACATCCTGTTTTTTTTTTTTTCATCCACAATATCCTTTGTTTTTTTCATCCACCGCTTTTTTTTCCATTCACTTTCAGTAGTTTGCCATTGCTTTCTGAACGGATGGTACTCATATCATAGTTTGAAAATCAACGCAAGGCGGTTTGTTGCCAAATCGCTGGCAGCTGTGTTTCAATCGCGGTGTGCGGGATTACGAATTACGTCCGTAAGCTCTGCGCCACAGAGATGTGGTTAGTGTAGAGTTATATATACGTGGATAAATGGTGTTCAGTTAATAACATCAAGAGAAGGTCAGACTGATGTCTGTGGGAGTTTAACATCAGAAGGCTTAACAGACGTCTGCCCCAGCACATCAGCAGGTCTAACAGAAGTCTGCCCCAGCACATCAGCAGGTCTAACAGAAGTCTGCCCCAGCACATCAGCAGGTCTAACAGACGTCTGCCCCAGCACATCAGCAGGTCTAACAGAAGTCTGCCCCAGCACATCAGCAGGTCTAACAGAAGTCTGCCCCAGCACATCAGCAGGTCTAACAGAAGTCTGCCCCAGCACATCAGCAGGTCTAACAGACGTCTGCCCCAGCACATCAGCAGGTCTAACAGAAGTCTGCCCCAGCACATCAGCAGGTCTAACAGACGTCTGCCCCAGCACATCAGCAGGTCTAACAGACGTCTGCCCCAGCACATCAGCAGGTCTAACAGAAGTCTGCCCCAGCACATCAGCAGGTCTAACAGAAGTCTGCCCCAGCACATCAGCAGGTCTAACAGAAGTCTGCCCCAGCACATCAGCAGGTCTAACAGAAGTCTGCCCCAGCACATTAGCAGGTCTAACAGAAGTCTGCCCCAGCACATCCACTTTTTTTTTTCATCCTGTTTTTTTTTTTTCATCCACGTCATCCACATTGCATTCATTTGTTTACTGAACGTAAACAATTCCTGGTTAATCATGAAAAGCCTAAAAACGTTTGGGATTGATTACGACGTCATGTAAATTAAATGCAACTAACAAACTTGCAATTATTTTATATATCCGAGTGACACACACAAAACAGATCCCATAAAAAGTTTATTAAATCCTACAAAGGTCAAGAACATGTCTTGAAATTTGGTGAGCGTAAACTTCAGTCTGTGTACAATCATTTCCAAAAGTTTCAGCTACCTCGGTCGCTTTGCATAAAAGTTATGCTCCAAATGGCTTTCCGCGTTGGATGCACACTTACATACACTTCGCTAAATTGTCAATTACTCGACCCCATTCCTCTGTGAGGATTTCCCTGATCTTTACTGTGATTGCTGCCTTCAGTTCACCAATCGTTTGACGGTTGTTCTGTTTCACATTATCCTTGAGATACCCCCATTGATAAAAATCCATGGGGTTCAAGTGAGGTGAATGAGGTGCCCACTCCAAGTCACACTTCATGCTGATCAGTCTCCCTTGAAATCACCATCTCTGCAGGATAGAGAGTCATTTGATGCGTGTGGGGTAGCGATGTTCGTCCATCATGAATGACGTTGGCCATTCATTGACGATGACCATTCATTACACTACATCTTTGATTTGATGAGGAACGAATGACTTGCGCTTTGGTTTTGTATAGCGAGGAGGTGGTCGCGCAACACCCTCGTCCCCGCTCCCTCGTCTGTGACCGTCTAGCTCCAGTGGCGAGCATGGCAAGACGACTGGAAGACGGACACAGATGCAGTGGACGTTAGGCTGCCACGGCCAGTTATCCCTGTTTATGTCGGCCCTTCCGTCAATCCCTTTAATTTTCAGTTTTAAGACAAGCGTAGCGACAAGCAATGAGCGTATAATTTCATTTAGGATCAACACGATTTCCTTCACCGAAGACGGACTGACCGCCAGAGCAGACCACACACAACATGAGGCGAGAGTCTGCCCACAGAAGATGCTGCTCGTCTAAATTGCGAGCAGATCTCCCGATTTACGGTTGAGTCTCTCCAGCGCAAATGTGCACATGGCGACTGAACGGACAGACGTTCATGCACACGCAAGCCGAGAGTAGCATCGCAAAAGCTGAGACAGGCGTATGACTACATTCTTGAGACGTCTGCCTTGCTAATACACGTTGGCTGGGAAGATCCCATTTTGGTGTACCTCACACAGCCATTTGAGACAAGCATATGACTACTGGCAGGATCAACCAGATATCTATCGGACAGACGGACTATTCACGCACACGCAAGCCAAGAGTAGCATCGCTAAAGCGCGCCCTCCCGGTACAAGGTGATACATGCAAAACCACTGGACGCCTACCGACGAGCTTACAAGCTACGCCGGCAGGACTAACCGAAAAAAAAGCTATACCGTCTTGCTGGAACCACTGTTGAACTGTCGATATCGATCCAATCCTCTGCATCGTCCCAATGATGCCCAAAACTTTCAAAGATTTGTTGGTTCCGTTTTTTTGGGGGTCACTATCTGTTTTGTTGGTGTGGACTGTACACGTAAGTAAATGGTAAAAGTATAATCAATAATAACGAAACTGGCTGTAAAAATGAACGAAATAAACACATTCATGATCGTGACGTTTCTGCCTTTTTTGATTTCTTTCTTATGGATCCGTTTCATTCCATAAAGATTTTAACAGCTGTAGTTTTTGCTGAGTGAGGAGTGTGTATCATGCAGTTTTTTTGTCAGAAAGAGGCAGTCAACATTTTGGGGGATATTACTTGAAGATAAAAACTGGAACGTATTGCAACAACGAGAAAGAGTAATAAGAAAAGATCCTTAGGACGGCAGTGAGAGAAGATTCTTCACTATCTTTCTTTCTTTTTTTGTTTTTGTTTGTTCATCCGATTGGAATTCAAGCGTAGTCCATACGCATGATACTACGTCTAGTGAAGTGGAATGCATTTTGCTTTCCCTATTACCAGTGACCATCACCATCAGGCGAACCCACTCCGACTTCAGAGGTTCTTGTAAACTACACCCCCAAGTCAAGCACGAGAAGTCAACATTTGAGTCGAATTGACCGGCGTAGAGGTTGAACCCGCTACTTTGGCATCAGCACACCGGAACTTTAAGAGCGAGCGCTCTTATTTATTCAGTCATGCTTATCTGTGCTGTCTTTATCAAATGTGGACTGAATAAAATATCAGCCCGTGAATTTATTTTACAATAAATTAATTTACAAAATTACGACAACGGAAATGAGATTCCTGAGAAGTATACTCAACGTACCAAACAGAGATAAAATCAGAAATAATGAAAACAGGACTAAAGTAGGAGTAATAGCAGAGATAGATTTCATTAGAAAACAGCAAGTGAAATGATTCGGCCACATAACTAAGCTACCAACAGTATACCACAACCATGGTGTAAATATGGAACCAGAAGAAGAGGCCGACCACGTAAACGATGGACAGAGAGAACACGGCCGGGCTATGACACAGAGAGGCGGCCGATTCAGGCGGCACCGTAAAGGGACATCATAAGGATTGCAAACACTTATGTATATTTTAGCTCCTGCGAAAAGATGAGACATACTAAACATAGATACGGTGTACATACCTTACAATGGACTCCATAACGGTGAAAATGAAGTGACAATTATCCAAAATTAGAAACAATCAAAAATATATAATAATGAAGTAGTAAATTAAAGGAATACGTTTCCTATAATGGCAAATTCTTTACAGAGCAGATGTGGTCGGGACTCTCTGGAATCGTGTATATAATGCAGAGTAATGGGTAGATTATCAAGGCCTGGAGAGAATGGTGCTGCAAGGAGAGACCAGAGGATCTGGCCGACACTCAAAACCCGAGAAAAAGCCAGACGGACACATAATCAGACTACTACTGATATCATTAGTATTGGGTCTCTTCGCTGTTGCAGATATGGACGGAGCACGTATGGGAATGTCCCGTATGCTGTAATATCGGTTCTTGATTCAACTCAACTCTACTCTTAACTCGATTCAACTCAACTCAACTCAACTCAACTCACTTATCCCTTAAAATATATTCTCTCCGTTGTCTTTATCACATTATCCGTCTTTTCCCCACCCACCGCGGCAGTATCTTTCACTGTATAATCAAATCACCCCATCCTCTTCCCCACCCCACCGTGTATAGTTATCGCCCTTGCTGTTTTATCTCCCACAAATTCCTGGAAATCCTTTAACTCAAGTTTCCAGCTAAAACTAGGTTAAGTAGCGGGCAATCCATCTAGTATACTGTCTTTTCTTCATCTTCGGCAAATATCTTTAGCTACATCTGGGAATCGATCTGTGAACATATATCCACTACAGAGGCGCCGCAATCGGTGGGAAAATTGACCCGCATAGGCGTTTTATCTGGCACACAAACTGGGTAATGGACCAGAGAATAACATGAAAGGCTACAACAAGGAAATCACAAAAACAGGTCAATAATGTGATATGTGTATCTGCGTTATATTAGCATTTGTACAAGCCAATGTGTTGACATTGCACTACAGGGAAATGAACATAGAAAAGAAAAGCCGAAAATGGAAGCGGTATACTTTACGAGAACAAGTTAACAAAGGACTGAACGAAGCTGCTGCTAAAACGTCTTCATCAGCAAGCAGCAATAACAAAAGTATCAGTTAGTTAGAATATCCATAACAGAACGCCACAGTCAGCCCCAGCATTTTTGGCTGTTTATAATTTCTTGGTAAGTTTATGTACAGTAGTTTATTATTGCTTTCTGAACGACCGACTCCCAAACCATTGTATGAAAACCAACGCAAGGCGGTTCTGCTGCTACGTCGCCGGTAGCTGTGTTTCGATTACGGTATGCGGCATTATGAATTGCGTCCATAACCTCTTCACCACTGAGCGGGTTAAATAAATAAAACCGAAAATTTATAAATGATCATTAACTGGATTATATTAAAGTAACAGCCGATGTTGTGGCGTTAGGGCAGTGAAAGTGTTTCACAATTCCCCGATATACAAAGTCCAGGGTTCGAAATCAACCGCAGACGATTTAGAAGAAGACCGCCTTGTGTTGATTTCCACGGTGTGAGCGTCGGCTGTTCGTGAAGCAATGATAAACTAAAGAGCGTAAAAGGATTAAAGATCGACTATATAGCATCGGGTTTTATCCCATATGGTTTAGTTCATTTCCGAAACGAAATTGTCGCAAAGAGCACCAACTCCGTAGCTCCAAGGACGATCCCTATGAGTCTCTGAGAAAACTGCACTCGTGAACCGAACGACATAGGCAGGAATCGAACCCACAACATTCGAAGCGCGAGGCAGGCGGAATAATCAGCGCCTTGGTGAAAGGAACTACGACAACAATTCCCAATACCGCATACCCCGTTCAAAACACGGCTGCGGGATATTTGGTAGCATACCGTTTTGAGCTGGTTTTAAAACAATGCTTGCTTGCTTGTGTTCGCTGGCTGTGAACTCCAACGTGAAGTCCTGTATGTCGGATGAATACATCCTGTTGTCCAACATCAGTGTGATGTCATACCGGACCTGAGGTTCAGGACGCACGGCGTGGCGTGTCAGCAGATCTTGGCCAGTATAGATCCCGGCCCTGGTGCCTTGCCTCTGCTTCCCTTTTAAAACAATGATATGAATACCGGTCATTCAGAAAGCAATGGCAAACTACTGAACGTAAACTTCCCAAGAAATCACACAGTCCACAAATGTTGGGGCTGACTCGACGTCCTGTAAAGGATAGGCAACTAACTTTTCTTTACGAGTCCATCATGTGCCTTGACAACTGGCGTAGATGTTTATGTCTCTCCACAAATGTCGGTCCCTGGTGTTCTGAATCAAGTCTGCCGAAGATATTTCTATATCGCCGACTTAGTCGATCCAGCATCGTTTCTCTAGATCGGCCTCCGCCTCTTTAAACACTGATCTTACCATCAAAGAATGCTGTTTGTCACTGCCTTATAGTTGTATATAGTATCCTACTGAGGAACGACTGGCCGAGTGGATAGAACGCCGGATTCTCCTTCGGGAGACCCGGATTCAAATCCTAGGTAAGGTGTGGGATTTTCCTCTGTCGGGGACAAAAAGAAAATCCTAACCTGCACAGTTCGCGAGGACTGCACAAGCCAGGCGGCCTTAATTCCTCAGACTCAAGAACCCCCTGCCATACACCGCAAGGTACTATATTGGCAGTAAAAGACAGTTGTTTACAGTATCCTACAGACACTAGCCTCTTCAAGGCAATTGTTATTAGTTACTCTGGCAGTCCAGGGTATTCGCAACATACGTCTCAGAAATTACGCCTTGATGCTACCAAGTGCTTACTAAATTGTTAATCCAGCTTCCATATTCTGCTGTCATACCGCAAAACAGGCTCTATATACCATTTCAGCACTCGCTTTCTTACATTCAATGATAGTGACTTACTGCATAAGATAATTTTCATTTTCCGAATGGCAGCTTTTGTATGACTTATTCTGCTCTTAATCTCTGTCTCGAATATCTGGTTTATGATAGGGAGACCTTTCGGAATTATATCATGGGGTCAAAGTTCAGTACAGTGCAAACAGCGGGATGTTGACCCTTTTTTAATGTTTGTGATAAGTTGTCTTTATGAAGATTAATTAATTAAATGTTTGCATATCCTTTACAGGACATCGCTGTCAACATCAGCATTACACCTGGTATTTTCTCTAATTGGGATGAGAATTAAATCGTAAGACGGCAAAGTTTATGGTCGTCTATATGAAGAAAGAAAATCTACAATGTAGTATACCAGTAAATGGGAATATTCTTAAACAAGTGAATCCGTACAACTATTTCGGAACAGTCATAACATCCGATGGGGGGTGCCTTGAAGAATTAGAACAAGAATCTCTATGGCAAAGGTAACGTTTTGCAAGGTGGAAAACATACTGACTAATAAAATGATGTCCTTTACAACGAGAAAAAGAGCATTGAAGTGCTACATAGAACAAGTACTTTTGTATGGATATTGCTTGCTTGCTTATGTTCGTTGGCTTAAGCTCCAACGCGAAGTCCTGTATGTCGGATGTAGACATCATGTTGTCCTACATCAGTGTGATGTCATACAGGACCTGAGATTTGCGTGAGTATCCATTGTCCCATGTCTGGCTTATTGGTGTGCAGACTGGTGGGTCCTCGCCGTACAGGCAGACACTCTCCGACATCGGAGGAATCGGCGATCCTACTGACTTTAGCCAGGACCCCGAAGGGACCTGTTGCCCAGTACGCTCGACGAGGACGCGTCAATAGGTCTTGGCCAATTTATAACCCGGCCCTAGTGCCTTGGAAACACATCCGCGTCCCTTTGTATGGATATGAAACGTGGACAATAAGCAGACAAGCTGAAGAAAACATCTATTGACAGTGGAAATGTGGTTTCTGAGGAAAATGCAAAGAATGTCATGGGCAGACAGACAAATCAATGACCAAGTACTACAAGAGATAAAACAAAATCGTAAACTGATTAAGGAAATTAGACGTAGAAAGTTAAGATTTTTCAGGTAAGTTGTGAGAAGAAATAAACTAGAGAACTTAATGAAAACTGGCAAAATTGAGGGGCAGTCAGAGAAGTAAATATATAGATGGCTTGGCCACATGGCGTGGTCGAGACAAGAACAGAGAGCTGATCCATGATTCTGGTGATCCTGTGAGATCGCAAAATATGACCACTACACATATAGGCTTCGCACATGATGATAATGAGTGTTAAAATGTTAGCTGCATATTCTTTACAGGACGTTGCAGTCAACACCAGTATTTTGTGCTGTTGTGATCTCTTCGCAAGTTTACGTTCAGTAGTTTACTATTGCTTTTTGAACGACAGGCACCCATACCATTTCGTAAAAACCAACGCAACGCGGTTTGCTGCCAAATCGCGCGAAACTGTGTTTTGAGCGCGGGTATGCGGGATCACGAACTGCGTACGTAACAGCTTCACTAGAGAGCTGGAGATGATAATGAGATGATGTTATAATTGCCCCTAAGTTCTAGCTTTATTTCTGCTGGTACTAATGTTAATTAGCATCCCGCAATACTGCAATATCTGCAGACCTGGAATAACCATTATGCAAAATAAGCACGTGGTTAGGGAATCAAGGGAAATTAGACACGACAGAAATGGTCCATTACGGGATTTGCCGCGCACTACAGGGTACGAGACTACAAGACGTGCAGCTAAACCAGGTCCACAAAAGGGGCTCTCACAATAGTTGAGTCGGTGTTCAATATCTGTCCAGTAATTCGGTGCTCATGTATTCCCATGTTTAGTTATTCCGGTGCTCATTTACTCTGGTACTCAGTTATTCCGTTGCCCAGTTATTTCAGTGTTCGCTGTCCTGGCGTTTTAATATGCTAGTGTTATTGTAATCCGTTGTCCAGATAAACCGTTCTATCTGCAGGGTAGGGGTATCCCCTATCAAAGGAGAAGTAAGGCGCCTCCTTCCCTCCGCTAGCCTACGGGACATCCTTGGGCAAGGTGGAGTACCCGTTTAGCCCCCCCCCCCCCCCCGATCAGGGTTACGTGAAGCCATGGGTGCAGGTGGTGGATGAAGATGGAGAGGCAGCCGACAGATAGTTGTTGGTTATGGTCTCCACCTTCACGACGGTAGGCAGAGGATCTCTTTTTTGAGGAGACAATGGCTACGGTCACTGACCAGTATGGTCATTGCTAGGAAGGAAAGCAATGGCAAACTACCTTCTTTACAGATGCCAAGAAAATCATGTTGTGTGGAATGATTTGGAGAACTTGGTGACAACTGGTAAGATCGAGGGGAACAGACCAAGGGGAAGACCTAGAAGCAAGTACCTGGATGGCTTGGCCTTGTGGTATGGTCGAGACAGAAACACTGGAGCTGATTCACGACTATGGTGTTCGAGTGAGATGGCAGAACATGACCGCCCACGCTTACCGGCATGGCACATGATGGATGGATGGATGGATTCTGCGAGAGACAAACCATACACAGGTGCATGCCGATATCTGATACAAAGATCTTCGCGATGTATACCTAGATGTACTGTATATTAGAAAAGAAAATCTAGTCTGGGGTAGATAGTAAGTAAGTAAGTAAGTAAGTAAGTAAGTAAGTAAGTAAGTAAGTAAATCTTTATTTTCAAAATGTTAAGAATTGGGCACGCAGGCCCGTCTGACATTCTGCCCTTCTTCTCTATTTCCTCTCATACATTCTTTCATTCAACATCTCTTATGAAGCAATTCTTTGACAACAAAAGAACAATAAGCATTAAAACGCCTGAAAAATAATCAATAATAAATGACTCGTTGAGGCAATGTTTAACATGGGCATCATGAATACCCAAGGTGGGTGTAACGTGCCATACATATGGGAATGTTTTTTTTTTTTTTTTTGGCTAGTTGTCGTTCGAGATAATTTACCATTATTATTGTCTTTGTTGCTGTTTTTTTTTTTTTAAGGGGGCATGTATTCTATCCTGAGATAGTGTTCAATATAAATAGAGCCAGGGTTTAATATAGATAGAGCCAGGGAGCTCTGATGGCAACTATCTGCAGAAGATAAACCGTACACAAATGCACGCAGATGTCCACATACATGTCTTGAAGGTGCATACCTTGGTGAACAATATATTACAAGACGCGTCTGAATTAAGTACCACATTAGACAGAGGGAATTAGGTTCAACAACAATATATTACAAGACGCGTCTGAATTAAGTACCACATTAGACAGAGGGAATTAGGTTCAACAACAATATATTACAAGACGCGTCTGAATTAAGTACCACATTAGACAGAGGGAATTAGGTTCAACAACAATACATTACAAGACGCGTCTGAATTAAGCACCACAGTAGACAGAGGGAATTAGGTACAACAACACACTTGAAAAGAGAGGCATTGGAGAACATCATGATAACTGGAAAGATTGAGGGGAAGAGAGGCAGAGGCAGACCACGAGAAATGATGCTGGATGGATTGAGACGGTGGCATGGAGGAATATCATCAGCAGACTTGATCCAGAAAACCAAAGACAGAGATCTGTGGAGAGCCATGAACGCCTACGCCAGCCGACACAACACTTGATGATGATGATGATGAACACACTTGAAAACTTTGACCTAATATGTATGAAGCACCAAGCTCTTCAGACATCTTCAAGGGTATCAGTCAGGAGAGTTCTGTTATCTGTTATCTGTTATCTGTCTGGCGACAGCATGCAGCTGTATTCCAGTTTATCAGAACGAACACAAGAGCGTTTTTCTTAACCAGGTAAGAACTGGGCACACAGGCTCGTCTTATATTCTGGCAAGAGGTCAGCATCGCCGAATGGATAAGAACGCTCGTGATAAAACACCCGGGGTACGGACACCGAGGTATCCAGTTCAACCCCTACACCGGTCAGCTGAACTACAGTATTGACTTTCGTCCTTGACGTGTAGACGTAATTTACAAGTAATTTACAAGTACCTCTGAAGTCGGAGTGGGTTCCCCTGATGGCGAGGGACACTGGTAATAGGGACCTTTATACGCAATTAAGGCACATCAGGTCTGGCAAGCACTGGTCAATAAAAATAAGAACCTAAAATTCTCTTTTACACGTTTTAAAGTATTATGAACATATGGTGCTAAACCCATACTGTATAGACAAATGGGTAATCGAGGGCTGCTATAGTTGACATCACAAAGGCCGCCCTTACTTCCCAAGACAATTACTGGTAGCCCAGGACAATTTTTAAAATTCCATTGGAGACGAATTCGAACCCATAAACATCGGTTCGGCAAGCTAGTGTCTAATGACTAGCCAACAGCGGTTTCCCCTGTATATGGTAAATATATGGTAAGTATATGGTAAATATGCCGGTTTCCCTGGTCGAGAAGGTAGCAGCTTTCTCCGTAACCCTGAATACTCTCGTGGTTGACGTGAGCGCACGAGAATTGGAAGCGGTTCGAGTCCTGCCAGTGACCTATGAGGGTATGGAGCCAGTCGCTCAGAAAGCAATGGCAAACTACTAGGCGTAATCTTGCCAAGAAATCAACAATCAGCTGAAAGATGCTGATGTTGACAGCGATATGGTAAATATATGGTGAGTATATGGTAAATATATGGCAAATTTATGGTAAGCATGTGGTAAATATATGGTAACTATAAAGATGTAACATTTGTCGTGAAGCAGTTTCATACTATGGATCTGCTGTGTGATTTAATCATCACATTTTGTAGGTCAAGGAGTTACGGATGCAGTGCGTAATGTCGCATACCTCGTTTCAAACACGACTGCGGGCGATTTGGCAGCAGAACGCCTTGCGTTGGTTTGTTTAATGAAATGGTATAGGTGCCGGTCGTTCAAAAAAGCAATGACAAACTATTGAACGTAAACTTTCAAAGAGATACCAAACAGCCAAAAAATGCTGGTGTTGACTGCAACGTCCTGTAAAGGATATGCAACTAACGTTAAGAGAGCAAGGGGGAATGGGTAGCCAGTTCCTCCCTCACTTTGTCAAGCGACCAGTCCAGGCGTTGAGCCCTCGTCATGACATTATCAAGCGCAGTTCGCTATCAACTACAGCAGCCAACATGCCCTTCTAAGTATATGGTGCAACTCATATATTTGTATAGTGCAACCAACATTCTAGCAGTGATGCGATCAATGAATTCTCTAGTAGTAATGTGAACAATATCCCACGGAAGGAATTTACTTCCCAAAATTTACTTCCGATACTATGTCGACATTAGAGCAGGATCAATTTTAAACACACAAAAATTAAAGTGAGCACACTTTACAAGGATTCAAAACGTCATGCATCATGCCACAGGTTAATCACAAGCAGTTCTTATCACAATTGCAACGTTGTCTAGTATTACCCGCCGATCAGCTCAAATAATCGCCTCGACCTGACACACTTCGTTCTAAATATACAACCCACTACTGGCAACGCCGATCGTTATCTGATATGAACCTAAGGCCCATCCACGTCAATATGGAAGCACTATACTCGAGTTTCGCTCTCGTTTGAGCTCGTCAGTAGTGCATATTCTTGACCGGATCCGGAAACAAGCCCAGGATCACCGGGGGTGTGTAACCACGCGGCACACGTTGGACACGGACAAATTATCATAACAGAACTCCACAACGTCACCCATCGTAGGCTATGCTTCATTCTGACATAATATGCGCAGGACGACCAAGTCGGTAGCATCAACGATTTGTAAACGTCTTAGAGAGAACGTATCTAACCACGCTTTGAAACAAACACATACCACCACTCCCGTGTGTTGCCGGGGCCCATAAGGGAAGCAAAGAATAGCAACACTGCAGCCTACCACGCATGTCGTAATAGGCGACTAAGGAGGCTTGATGGTTCCGTCGCCCTGCTACTGAGTGAGTGCGTGGCGCGACACTGTGAGCTGTGAGTTTCGTGTGAAGTGCTTTTGAATCTGCCCGAGGTTTTTTGGAACGTGACTGCATTTTTGGAGTGATGGCAGATGGCTATGTCCCAGAGTTGACCGGTTTTTGCCTTATGCAGAAATGCGTGGCTGCTGGGTTTCTGGTTGACTGCCACTGCCATCGACGATGAACTGTATTTCGTGGACTGTGTGGGTGAACATCTAGGAAACATCCAGATGGGAAAATGGCTGCAGATTCCATCAGAAATGAACTGGGTGTTTTGTGGGGGACTATTGTGTTGACATTCTGGCGGCGGCATTATGCACAGTGCATCTGTGCTGGCTGTTGTTTGTCGAGACTCCTGTCTTTTCCACTTTTTACATTGGGCAGTGGGGAGCGTTTTGTATGATATTCACTGGCACAGGAACGGAGCATAATGGGGATGTCCTGTTGCTGTGAAGTTGGAACTGCGACTAACTAACTAACTAACTAACTAACTAACTAACATACCACCAGAGATAGTCAACATTTCCTTCTGAATATCCTTGTCAGTAAGTCTTCTCCCATCCCTCGTTTCCCACCACTCTATGTGCGTTTGCAATAAAAAGCTCACAACAGCACGCTGTTCTTGGTGTAATCTTTGAGAATGGCCATCATTTTCAACACAATATTCGTGTGTACACGTTGTATGCACATAAGCATGAAGCTATTATCGCTTGCCACACATCGACATCAAGCTGCATGGGTATGCCACACAACGACACCTTCATAAGCTACCAACAGTAATTACTCGACAGTCTTTTGTCATTCTGTGACGAACTTACTGACTGCTGCTGCTGCTTCTGGAGCTGCTGCTGCTGCTGCTGTTGTTATTGTTGTTGTTGCTGCTGCTGCTGTTGTTGTTGTTGCTGCTGCAGCTGCTACACGAACGACTATCATACCATTGTGAAAATCAACACAATGTGATCAGCTCCCTTATCATCTGCTGTTAATTATGAACCCGGAATGTCAGTATAGTGAACTCGGTATGTCGGGATTGTGAACCCGGTATGTCGGGATTGTGAACCCGGTATGTCAGGATTGTGAACCCGGTATGTCGGTATTGTGAACCTGGTATGTTAGGATTGTGAAACCGCGATCATCAACCCCGAGCTACAAGCGCTGACCTCCGCAGATTACTATCTGACTTTAATCACAGAAGCCACAAACAATACGTTGCACGATTTATTGCCTTGCATATTTCGCCGCATCTCGGCCGGTGCATACTGCAGTGTTACATATCATATGAAGTTATTAAAAATGTTTTGCATATCATTTACAGATCATCGCTGTCAACATCAGCATCTTTCAGCTGATTGTTGATTTCTTGGCAAGATTACGCTCAGTAGTTTGCCATTGCTTTCTGAGCGGCCGGCTCACATACCCCGTAAGTTACCGACGCGATTCGAACCATTGCTGATTCTCACCGTCGTCAAGTTACCTACTAGAGAATACGAGATTACGGAGAAAAGTCGCTAACCTCTAGGCCAGGAAGCCGGCATGAAGTTATTACATGAGGTTAATACGTTAACTGTTAGATGTTACTAAGTTACGAAGTTATTGCATGAGGTTAATACGTTAGCTGTTACGATGTTACTAATCTTTGTTACCCCGATGAGGCCAGTATTACTCTGGTAACTATCACATACTAACAGCAAATCCCTAATTTGTGTAAATGGCAATTTCGACATATGAAGCCCATAAACAGGCAATCTCCCGCTGTTTATGCATCACCTCGACACCGCAAGGTACAAGAGGAACCAGGTGAGATGATGAGATGAATGCATGTATGAATGTGTGTATGTAGGTATGTATGTGCGTGTTTATATATGTGTGAGTGTCTATGTGTGTGTGTGAGTGTCCGTGTGCGTTTGTGTGTGTGCCTGTGTGCTAGCCCGCCTGTCTCATAGGCATTACCTATGTTCGCAACATTCATTTAATGTTTCCTATTTCTTTGTGAATGTAACGATAGATGAGTGGTTGGCCGGGCCAAATGCAAAGCAGGCCTGCGCGCCCAATTTGAGACGCTTTGAAAATCAAGTTCTTTCGTTTGTTCGTTCTTTCTGTCCCTGGAATCTGTATTCTATAACCTTGTTTACCTGTACTCTTCTTTAGTACCTAGGTGAACCCAGGTAGTAATAGAACGTACGTCCCATAAGATTAGACTAACGAGTATCTTAGTTAATGCCACGAAAGTCTCCTGCGACAATAAACACGGTTTCTGCCAGTATGTATAGTTGACTTTCACGGGAAGCTCGGGTTAGGTACAATTTAGAGTGTGAGAATGTTTGGAGAGTGAGGATTTTTAGAGTCTGAGGAGTTTTAGAGAGTGAGGATGTTAAGTGTGTGAGGGTGTTTAGCTATACAGAAGACTATGTCGTGGTTGAAGGAAGCGAGCAAGAGGTAGACAACGATGCAAGTGGGAAAATAACATCAAGAGATGGACAAACTACAATCTGACATAATCTACAGTCAGGGCGAGAGACAGACAGTGTTGGAGATCCATTACAGCCAACCTGCATAATGGAGACAGCACCTGATTGATTAAGACATAATATCCAAAGAAGAAATCCTTGACAGAACAGGTTCCGAAAATTTCAAACTTTTTACTTTAGATGAAACAACAGATTGGCCCGCAATAAATGAGCCTTTTTTACAGCCGATCAGCGCCTGTTTAACAGCGATGAAGGCAGACTGTAAAATTGTATAAATATGCTGAACTCAACATGCAGCAGATACAATGTGAATATAAATACAACCAACACTGAAGTAATGCAGATTAGCAGATCTCCTGGTCCACTAAGTATAATGATAAATAGAACACCTCTGAAACAAGTTAAAGACTTTAAATATCTAGGAAGTAAGTTAACAAGAATGGTGGAATAAAGAGAAGTCGAAATCAGGTGTCAAAAAACTTATATATCAACTATTACCCATACTGAAACATCCAAATATACCCATGTCCACAAAACGACAGATCATCAATAGCACATTCACACCAATCCTATGCTACCAATGTCAAACTTGGACATTATCCAAATCACAGTCTCATAGCAGGAAACTATGAGTCTTCGGGACACACACATAGAAAAGCATGAGTCTTCGGGATAAACACATAGGAAAACGTGAGTCTTCGGGACAAACACAGAAATATAAGAGTCTTCCTCGTACACATAGAAAAACATGAGATTTCGGGACACACGTATAGAAAGGCATGCGTTTTCGGGACACACGCATAGAAATACATGCGTCTTATGGACACACACATAGAAAGACATGAGTCTTCTGGACACGCACAGAAAGACATTTGTCTTTGGGACACACACACATATAAAGACATGCGTCTTCTGGACACACATACACACACATTGAAAGAAATGCGTCTTCGGGACACACACATTGAAAGACACTAGTCTTCGGAATACACACATTGAAAGAAATGCGTCTTCTGGACACACACATAGATAAACATGAGTATTCCTGACACACACACATAGATAAACATGCGTCTTCGGAACACACATAGAAAAACATGCGTCTTCGGAACACACACATAGAAAGACATGTGTCTTCGGGACACACACATAGAAAGACGTGCGTCTTCGGAACACACACACATAGAAAGACATGAGTCTTCGGGACAAACATATAGAAAGACATGCGTCTTCGGAACACACACATAGAAAGACATGAGTCTTCGGGACACACATATAGAAAGACACGAGTCCACAAAAATCATGTTGGAAATCAGGAATGTGGAATGGCATTATCTTTCGTGTCATTTGGTCTAGCACTTGATGATTGCGATAACACAAACCAAAAAAGATACGTCTAGTCAAGTCAAATTACCGAAAAATCAAGTTGACACATATTACCAAACAAGTCAATTATAAGGCATTGTAATTTTCTTTTTGTTTCGTTCGCTCGCTCTGAATTCTAGCATAGTCTATACACGTGCTATTACTTTTTAGTGCATTTTACTGATATTTACGCGTGGATTAGCTTACCCTATTACCATTCTCCCTCCCCATCAGCCGAACCCACTCCGACTTCAAAGGTACTAGTAATTTAGTCCGTAAGTCAAGGACGAGAAGTCAACATTTTAGTCCAACCAATCGGTGTAGGGGTTGAACCCGCTACCTCGGCATCAGCACACCGGATGTTTCAGAACGAGCGCTCGTAGCCATTCGGCCATACAGACCTCCAGGCATTGTTGTTTAATGCAACTCAGAGAAGTCACGCAGGAGTTTCACTGTAATCTACCATTGAGACCGTATGATGCCGTCACAGGACGGTTGGGCGTGGAGCTGATTTTCCATTGAGAAGAGAAACCATAGCTGCCAAATCCAACCATTCATGATCCAATTGAAACATATCTGATTGTTTCAGTGCCGAAGGATAGTATATCGCCACATGTGACGTTCCGTTTGGACAGAAGGACTCCATATCGCCTTATTAGGGTGTTATTTATTTGTTTCGTGGTATCTTCCGCAATTGTAATGCTCATTGACCGGAGATGTACATTATAACATCTGTTCAGTTGATTGTGTACCACGTTTCGTCCAAACCTACGTTTTATTTGGCAATGAATCAGTTCCTAAGTATAACAGAAAACAAATTACTGAAGTGTTTAGTTTCAAGAGCGGGGCCACCAGGAAAGAGCAGAGCAACAATAGCTAGAGGAGGTTCGAGGATCAAGATCGGGCTGGCACAGTTAGTTGCTCTACGCTGCTAGATGTACTACGCAGAACGGAGCACCTACGGACGTGTCCGGAGAGCAATGATAATAGTCTTAATGGTAATGAACTTAACTGAAACAAGTCATGTGTGCATCCTCCCAGTTACAACGAATCCTATCAAGCTACTAAGAATCCTATCGAATTACTAAGAATTCTTTAATTTACCATGAACGAACGAACGAACGAACGAACGAACGAACAAACTTTATTTTCAAAGGCCCGTCTAACATTCTGCCCTCCTATAACTCTCTTTCATACATTATTTCATTAACACATCATTCAAGCCTATCAGAGAACAGCAACAATATAAAAGATATGCATTATAAAGACATGGGCAAAATGCGAACATCAAAACTACACGACGCAGCAATGAATCCATCCAGGTGACTAAGAATCCTAAGAAAGTTACTAAGGTAACTAGTCAATTTAAAAAAATACAATGCTATCAAGATAATAAGAATTATTTAATGTTATTAATCATGCTATCCAGATACTAAGAATTGTATCCATTCGCTAAGAATGTTATCAGGTTATTAAGGATCACATCTCGTTACTAAGAATCTTTTCCATTTACTGAGAATCTTATCATTGCTGAGAATTATATCCAGTTACTGAGAGTTCTATCCAGTTACTGAGAATCTTATCATTGCTGAGAATTATATCCAGTTACTGAGAGTTCTATCCAGTTACTGAGAATCTTATCATTGCTGAGAATTATATCCAGTTACTGAGAGTTCTATCCAGTTACTGAGAATCTTATCCAGTTACTGAGAATCTTATCCAGTTACTGAGAATTCTAACCAGTTACTAAACATCCTAACCAGCTACTACGTTGAGTTGAGTCAGGAACCGACATCACTCGGGACTTTCTCATTTGAGTTCCGTCTTCATCTTAACAGCCAGCAACGAGTCCAAATACTAATAGCACCAGTTGTAGTCTGATTATGGGTCTGACTGAACTGTCCTCGGAATTCTTGATTGTCAGCCAGATCTTCAGTCACTCCCTGCCGCACAATTATCTCCAGTCTATGATGATTTATCTGCTCATCAACGCTGCACACATCATCCCAGAGGGCCCAAGCGCCATCTGCCTGTATTATGCACCAATACCCAACTCAATGGTGCAGATCCAGCCAAATAGCCCACCTACTCTTTTCACAACCCACCCTGGGGAAACTATCCAACAGATTCTCCATATCTTTAATGTTTTAAATTGAAATATAGTACTCTGTACGAATGCCTGTCTTCCCCTTGCTCAGCAAGCTCTATGAGTCCATTAGAATCCACCTCCATTCTCAGACTATATGTTGTGGTATCATATGCCAGGTTTTCCTGCACTAAACACCGATCATTAATCTTCGCTACGAACCCACAACCGCTACCTCTTAGCACAGAGTCATCAGTGGAGATTATTACATTACCAGGAAGCAAACTGTCGATTATCAACGAAGAAGAAGGAGAACCACTGAAGCAGAGGGAGAATCATTGAAGACAAGGAAGAATCAGCACTGAACTCCTGGCTGTTTGGAACGAAAGAGGAACTCCAAAAATCATCGCGAGACCTTGCCTGATGGGGTTATTACCAATGACAGGCGTGGCAAGCAGAGCAGAAAAATAAGCTAATTAAATCAACATCAAAACAGCTATTTGCATGTTCTCTACAGGAAGTCGCAGTCAACCCCAGAATTGTTGGGCGTTTGTGATTTTCTAAATAGATTTACGTTAAGTAGTTTACCAATGCTTCGTGAACCACCTATGCTCACACCGGTGTTAAAAGACACCACAAAACTGTTTGCTTCCAAAATGCAGGATTGTCAAAAGCGTCGCAACGCCACAGCCACAAACCTGGCCTCGTCACCATAAGACGAAAAATAATATCAAATTAAATACCCGTGTAATTATATCATGCAAAGGAGGTCTTGTTACATTAACAGGATAATAACAAATTAACCATGTCTCACAACAAATTAACTAGAAATAATGCCACGTAAAAGAAACCAGATCTAAAACTCCAAGAAATTAATGCGAACTATACGAAGGTAAAAATAACAGAAACAAATCCGCCTGAAGTAAACACACATTACAGAAGGCATCTAAGTAGGTGTGGAACTCCAGCCCTTGAGGTGAGGTTTCAGCAAGGAAGACGGGGTTATCATTTACTTGATTTACTCTCATCTTTGTCTTTCCATTATAAAGTTTGAGACCCGTGTGTCCTTCTTCCGTTCGTTGAAAATTGCCCATATCTGCAATGTTGTCTATTGTGTGAATATCAATGTTTGTTTTTAGCTCCCTCATTGGTCTATAGAGTTTCTTCTTCTTTTGTTCGCTTGAAATGTGTCTATATCTGCAATGTTGTCTGTTGTATGAATTTCACTGTCTTCTTTAGTTCACTCAATGACCTATAGAGTTTATTTTCTTTCGTTCCTCCACTGTTGTTTCTCTAGGTCAGGAGAAAGATATGTTGTATTTTGGGCAGTCTTGGAGTATGTGATCTGCTGTCTGCGAGGCCAATACACATGTTCACATGGCTGATTCGTCAATCTTGAATTTCGTATACATCTGGTTGCATAATCTGTTGTGTCCATTTTTAGATCTAATTGTTGTGATCTCCCATATGTTGTGTTTACTTTATCTTGCATCTTGTGTGTGTATGTGTGTGTGTGTGTGAGAGAGAGAGAGAGAGAGAGAGAGAGAGAGAGAGAGAGAGAGAGAGGGGGGGAAGGAGGAGGAGGAGGAGGAGGAGGAGGAGAGAGAGAGAGAGAGAGAGAGAGAGAGAGAGAGAGAGAGAGAGGACGAGAATGGTGTCTGTAAGCCCAAGTAATCAGCCTACACTCTTGGAGTCCATTGCATTAGATTTATTTCGGTAGTTATCGTTGTCTTCAAAATCAAGTCTATATAACTCACTGGCCCCTTACTTAAAAATGCCAGTAGTACAATCCATGGCGGGGAATAGGGATGGAATTATACCTCTCCAAAGAACATAGCCTGGGCTAAATGTAGAGACCACGTGTTGTTACAGGTGCGTACTGCAGATTTATATATTCGAACAATATCAGTGCCCATGCACTTAGCATTTAAGTCAAAGTATCATTCATATATTCACTTCATATGATCTATCACTCTGCAGTATGCACCCCTGACGAGATGCAACGGAATATGCCAGGCAATAAATCGTGCAACATATTGTCTGTGGCATCTATGTATAATTCACTAGAGAATACATTCTTTTGAAAATTAGAATGCAACTATGCCTTGACTCAGCACTGTAGATGAAGGCTGTCTGGGATTATGTATAGGTTAATGATGCCATGAGCACGGTGTGACGAATGTTCGACGAATGGGCTCGTCGACTGCTAAGTGAGAGGAAAATCGGCCACCTATGCTTCCTTGTGTTCAGGTGTACAAAATGTGATGGCTCTAATCACATCTGATCTCATCATCTCATCTCATCAGCTCATCTCATCATCCTCATCTCCATTCATCTCATCACTCATCTCATCATCTCATATCAGTCATCTCATCCGCTCATCTCATCATCTCATCTCATCTCATCATCGCATCTCATCATCTCATCTCATCATCTCATCTCATCATCTCATCTCATCATCTCATCTCATCGCATCATCTCATCCATCTCATCTCGTCATCTCATCTCATCATCTCATCTCATCATCTCATCTCATCAGCTCATCTCATCAGCTCATCTCATCTCATAATCTCATCTCATCTGTTCCTCTTATACCTTGCGGTGTCGAGGTGAAACATAAACAGCGGGAGAGTGCCCGTGTATGGGCATCATATATCGAGGTTCCTATCTTCTCTGTAATTCCTTCTAGTTAGTTAGTTAGTTAGTCGACAGATCATCCTCATTGCACATCGAACCATTCAGTCCATAAGTGCTCGGATCCCCTCCTCAGCAAATCCCGCAGCATGTAGCGGCTAACGACACCAGTTCTGTGTTGGTTTATCAATCTTCTTTGGCTTCCTGCGTAGTGTTCTTGTTTGGCCACCCCTCTTTTAATTTGCTGTTCTCGCAGTCTGGCCATGGTTGTAGATTCACAGTCATCACTTGATTCACGCAAAAGTCTTACTTCTCGTAGAGCATTCAGAATGTCAGCCTGGTCCATGGCGCGTCCGCCCTCCAGCCGTAGCCTTAACAGCGAGCTTGTCAGCCCGCTCATTTCCTTGTACTCCCGCATGCCCTGGCACGAAGATGAAACTAATCTTTGCTAGCGAGACCGCTCCAGAGGCAGCAACCATTCTATTCGGATCGACCCCTCCTCTATCCTCTTGAACATGCTCATTGAGTCGCTAAGGAAACATGCCCTAGTGAATGTCTGTGTCTCGAGCCATGTTATTGCTTTACTTACTGCCACGACTTCCAGGGTCAGGCTACTTGTGGTCTCAACACAAGCACCAGAGTCCTCCTTCACAATTCTCCCTCCGGCCCGCGCCTTGAAGGCCCATGAGCTTGTCACATGTCGGACGACCGACCCATCTGTGTAGATGACAGCATCACCGTCTAGCGAATTCTCGAAAATCAACGCTTGTACTTCAGCCTCCACAGCAGCCGGATTTTCTTGTCTGCATTTTCTATCTAGTTGGATGCAAACTGAAAAGGATGTGAAGAAATCTGTTGGCACTTGTACCCACTCCTCGCCAGGTTCTAAGTCCTCAAGTGAACACACCTGTTGAAGAATGTCTTCGCCTTGACCCATCCACGACCGTCCTCTTTTTAACCTGCTGCTCTTCACCTTCATAATTTCCAAAGGCAGTAGATGTTGCGTGTTTGCGTTAACTCTGAGGTATGCGCGTGCTCTGCAAACTTGTATTCTCTCTTCAATGGTTGGAAAATCAAGAAGGTAGCGCATGCTGTATCTCTTGTACATCCAAGAATAATGCGCATAGCTTCATTCTGTATCCTTTCCATCCTTTCTATCTGCTTACGGCTGAGAGTCAGGATTGTCAAAAACAGACATGACCAGCCCCAGACGGCATCCGATATGGTGACCTAATGGTGATATCAGATGATGACATGGAAGAACTGGCCAGAGAATTCAACACCAGTATCCAGAGGGGTCAGGTCAAAGAAGAATGGCTACACAGCTACTTGCTGCCGCTGCCAAAACCGAACAAAGACCACTCCAAGATAAGCGGCTACAGAATCATTACGATGCAGAATACTGTTGGCAAGCTACTGGAGAAAATTGTAGCACACAGACTTGCTTGGGACTTGGAACAGCTCGGCTGCTTCCCGCCCACACTTGCAGGATACAGACGCAACAAAGAGTCATGGCTGAATGCGGCGGTCTTTGCTCAAGATGTTTACGAAGGATTTCAGGTCAGAGAAGAGACATGTGCGGCGCCATAGACTTAGAGGACGCATATAACAGAGAATCTTTCGAGCACTTGATGCAAACCCTCCTCAGACTGAAAGTGCACCCTTACCTTGTACGATGGATAGCTGCAGTTCTACTCCAAAGGAAGGTGATGCTAAGATGCGGGAGTTGGTCTTCTGAGCCGATAACGATATGTCCAGGATTGCCGCAGGGTTCACCACTGTCACCAGTACTATTCAGTGCCGATCACTGAACAACAGTTGGATGGGAGGGGTAGGACTCTATCATTCGTTGACGACATCCTCGTGTATCGACAGGGTCGAGATAGACAGGCGGTTGCCAACTATATGCAGGGCGAACTAGATCGAATTTCCTCATGGTGTGCTGATGCCGATCCCTTGTCAACCCTGTAAAGGCAACGGTTACAAGGTTCTCACTAAACAACCATATTGTGAAAACAGACCTGCCGGCAGTAAGAATGGATGGGAGCATTCTGAGTAGAACCCAGTCAATGACATATCTTGGCGTGAGGCTTGATCGTAGCCTGTCCTTCAGAGATCATGTCGATTATGTCATAACGAAGGCTCGAAAAGGTTTGGCAGCAATGAGAGTCATGGCGACTGCCAATATCGAGCAAAGACTGCTATTACTTCTGTTCCAAGGACTTGTGCTTTCACGCATCGAGTATGCCCTGGCCATCCTCACTGTCAGCCCTACACAGATTGGAAGACTTGAAAAGGTACAAAACGAAGCCATGCGCATCATTTTGGGCTGCACGAGAGACACCAGCTGTGTAGCAATGAGATACCTCCTTGACTTACCGACAATGGAACACAGGATCAAGATCTGGAGAGCTCGTGCATACTTAAAAATAAGTGCAGATGAGCAGCACCCTCTGCATGACGCTGTATTCAGAGAAAAGGGTGACAGGCTAAAGAGGGGCAAATCATGGATGGGTCGGGCGGAAGATGTCGTCGGACAGGTCTGCAGTCTTACCAGTATCAACCCCGGCAAGGAATGGGTGCCGGTGCCTCCAGCTTTTAAGTGTACCTTCTCCTGCATTATCACACTCGACAGACGGTGCAGAGAGCAGAACCCTGCCGCTGTCAATGCAGAGGTTAACGCGCTCATCTATGATCATTCAGATAGCCCCGAAGTGCTCATCTATACAGATGGATCTGTTGTAAAGCAGCAGAGAAGTGCGTGTGCATTTACAGCCCGTTCAGCGGGCCGAACCGTTCAAGAATCCAGTGGTGCCCACTCTATGACCACGAGCAGCATGACGATGGAGGTGATGGCAGTTACACAGGCTTTCATATGGCTGGAATCACAGCATTATACCAACGTGTGTGTACTAAGTGATTCAATGAGCATGATTCAGAAGGTCGAAGCTGGATCTGTACGTAGACAGTGGACTGAATCGCTGCGGAAGTCTGTTGTCCGCAAAGTCACCTTCATCTTCGTCCCGGGACATGCGGGAGTCGAGGGAAATGAACGAGCTGATAAATTGGCTGGCTCTGCACCCCCTGTAGATGGCCAGCCCATGGATCGTGCCGATGTTATTAACGCCCTTAAAGATATGGCGAGAACAGAGGATTTTAACGCCAGTGATTCCACATCGCTTTCCAGGATGAAAGACCTGGGAGTAAGAATCGGCACAGCCAGACGCGAGAGGTACATCGGGAAAACAAAGCGCCTCGTCAACCAACACAGAACTGGCACTATTAGCCACCGGACGCTGATGCATATGCTGGGGGGAGGATCTGAGCACCTATGGACATGTCCGGAGTGCAACGAAGATACCCCAACTGATAACTAACTAACTAACAGACATGACCAGCCCCTCGTACAGAAGACATAGATGGCGCTGCTCACAGTTTGCTGCCGCCATCACCCGCATCGCAGCCGAACCCCGCTTGGCCTTTGCTTATCACCTGGTCTATGTGCTCATTATAAGCAAGGCTTCGATCAAACCGTATCCCCAGGTAAGTCATTGCCTGCGTTCTTTCCACCGTCTCTGAACACAGCTTTACATATATAACATTATACATATATAATTCCTTCTATCCATTGTTTACTTGGCCGGCCTTTACTTCTGCTTCCATCTGGTCTATACATCATTGATTGTTGTGGTATAATGTTAGCTGATAATCTAATTATATGGCTAAACCATTTGTATTGCTGTTTTCTGATTAAGTTTCGTGCTGATATAACTCCCAATTTAGTCATCATTTCCCAACAGACTCATATCAGAAAACTACTTCGGAACAAACATTATTTATATATGTATGTTGGTAATGTTTTCTCCACAAGTGTTGGTAATTTCATTGTCCACAGAATTCGGCCCTATATAGAGAAGCGAAGAAGAAACTACAGATTAACAGAACACCAATCACGTTCATTTCCAGACTCGCGGTACCAGACAAACGGATTACTTACAAGTTACGTCGCAGAAGCGCTAAGGTCAGGCCAAAATGACACCAGTAAAGTTCATGTGACATTGACATCAGGTCACGGTCGCCGA
Organism: Cepaea nemoralis; assembly: GCA_014155875.1. Lineage (NCBI taxonomy): Eukaryota > Metazoa > Mollusca > Gastropoda > Stylommatophora > Helicidae > Cepaea > Cepaea nemoralis. The sequence goes on from JACEFZ010025537.1 coordinate 45,035, forward strand.
GTGAAGACGAACATAAACTAAAGTCACCGGAAGTCAACACCAGCCACGGTAATATCTTTACAGATCTGTTTAAGCCCTCCAGGGAGCGTGGTCGAGAGGTTACTTTTCCGCTTCGGGTTCAGAGGGTAAGTCAGTAAAGCACGCGCCTTAAGGGGCATTGGGTATATGGTTCTTGCCTTATATTTCTACAGACCAATCAGCACTCAAACTACTGAACGTTAACTTGTCAGGAGATCCATCCATCCAACATGTGCAATGCCGGTAAGCGTTGTCGGTCATGATTCGCCATTTCACTGGATAAAAAGAGTCGTGGATCAGCTCAATGGTCTTGTCTCGACCATGCCACGTGGTCAAGCCATCCAGGTATTTACCTATCTGTCTTTCCCTTGTTCTCTTCCCCTCAATCTTATCAGTTGTTACCAAGTCCTCTAATTTATTTCTTCTCCTAACATATCAAAGACTGTCTACGTCTCATTTCTCTAATCAGTTATCGATTTACTTTTGTTTCTTGTAGGACTTGGTCGTTAGTTTTTCTGACTGTCCATAGTATTCTTTGCATTCTCATCAGAAACCACATTTCCACAGCCCTCAGACGTTTTTCAGCCTGACTGCTCATTGTCCACGCTTCTCATCCATACAAAAGTACAGGCTCTATGTTGCACCTCAACACTCTTTTTCTCGTAGTAATTGACATCCCAAACAGCAAAAAATAAAAAATAAAAATAATGCTGGGGTTGACTGCGACGTCATGTACAGGATATGCAACTAACTGTTTAATCGGCGCTGGGGGGGGGGGGGTGATATGGTCATTATCAAGCCGAGAGTCTTTACTTCTCAAATGATTTTTGGTGCATATTTAAGACTACGACGATCTGGGAGGTCAGTTTTAACAATTTGAACCCGCCCAGCTGAAGATGGAACGCATACCTACCAGGTCAGCAGGCGAGTGTCTAGCCACTACGCTACCGCGGGGTTCAGAGGGACCAGCTTTCTATTTCAGCGTTTGGCTCTGAATTTTCTCCATTTACCACTGCCGTATAATTATTTCACTCGTTCTCTTGGTCCCCTGGGTAGTGAGATTTACACCTAGCCGTCTCAGATAAGGACGAAAAATAAAAAGCACATTGTTCACTTTAAAAATCCCCGGGCAGTGGGAATACGTAAAGAGTAGGCCTTCATGTTTCTGCCCTGGAAAGAAAACTTATACACGGGTAGACTAGGCAAAGCCCATTACCTAGGATTAAATCCTGTCCAGAGGGAAGAAACCGTGCACCAAAACACGCCTACGTCCGACCACTGAAGTTTAGGTGCGTAACTAGGTGTGACGCAAGCACACAGTCACCCGATCTCCCCTAGGGAAAGCTCACATCTAGAGGCGGTAGAATACACGTATTTGGCAAAAAAATGTAGACACAATTGGGGGAACAGAGGTATTGCAATAAGAATACAAGAGGCAAGATGAGCTGTCAAGGAACTAGGGAATTAGTGGACGTCGACAGAATTTAAACTGAGAAATTTGTACTCGAATGTTAAGTCACATCAACCAAAAGTCTGTACTAGTGTATAGGTCAGAAACATGGAGAACTATCAAACGTATGTACTACTGTATGAGTTAGAAAATAGAGAACAACCAAAAGTATGTACTACTATATGGGTAAAAAACACGGAGAACTACCAAAAATATGTACTACTATATGGGTCAGAAACACGGAGAACAACTAAAACTCTGTATTACTGTATGGGTCAGAAACATAAAGAACAACCAAAGAATGTACTACTATATGGGTCAGAAACATGGAGAACAACTAAAAGTCTGTACTACTGTATGAGTCAGAAACATGGAGAACAACCAAAAGTCTGTACTACTGTATGGGTCAGAAACATGGAGAAAAACTAAAAGTCTGTACTACTGTATGAGTTAGAAACATAGAGAACAACTAAAAGTATGTACTACTATATGGGTAAAAAACACGGAGAACTACCAAAAATATGTACTACTATATGGGTCAGAAACACGGAGAACAACTAAAACTCTGTATTACTGTATGGGTCAGAAACATAAAGAACAACCAAAGAATGTACTACTATATGGGTCAGAAACATGGAGAACAACTAAAAGTCTGTACTACTGTATGGGTCAGAAACATGGAGAACAACCAAAAGTCTGTACTACTGTATGGGTCAGAAACATGGAGAACAACTAAAAGTCTGTACTACTGTATGGGTCAGAAACATGGAGAACTACCAAAAGTATGTACTACGGTATGAGTCAGATACATGGAGAACAATCAAACATCTGTACTACTGCATGGGTCAGAAACATGGAGAACTACCAAAAGTATTACTAATAAACTACAAAACTGTACTAATTAGTGCCCTCGCAGAATAGTGGGAATACAATGGTATGACAGAATCACCAATGTAGAGTTGATGGCGGGACTAAACACATTCCATTGAGCCAAGTGGTGAGGAAGAGACAATGGCGCCGATTAGAACACATAAATTGAGACAACCTGAAGACATACATCTAGACAGCTTCTTGTCTGGAACCCACAATACCACAATGTACCACAATACCACAATTTTGCCCTGGCCATGCGGATGTACGGGGGAATGAACAGGCTGATAGGCAAGCAGGGAATGCACCTCTTGGTGGTAGTTTGCGCTTGTGGGACCAGGTGGAGAAGGCGGAGGAACAGATTGAGAACCCGTATGTGGAAAAAGAATGAGATTGCGGGGGATCGGCAGGAGGTCTGGAAGAATCTCAAAACTGAGAGGGAAGACCAGGAGAACTTTTAATCAGACAGGCGTGGGAACGATCAGTAGTATGACTCTTCGCTGGCTGTTGAACGAGGGGACTGAGCAGGTATGGGAATGTCCTGAGTGCAGTGATGTCGGTTCTTAACTCAACTCAACCCACAATACCAAAGAAATAGCTGGATAAAGAAAAACATGTGGAGAAGAGAATTACAGAGATGAGTAACACTGGGAGTACATAGAGGAAGCTGCAGAAGATAGGAATAGATAGGATGACTTGGCATGAATTGGTTGAGGGTCTATGCATCGATGGGGGATAAAGGACAGAGTCAGAAGAGGAATGTTCCTTGCACTCTACTGTAACTGATTCAGTGCCAAACAATAATAAGTTTGGACCACACATGGTAGACAATCATATGAACAAATATTATAGTGCAAACTTGCGTTTCCTGGGCATTGAAACTGCGGAAGGTACCGATGTTCGTCCATCATGAATGACGAGGACCATTCATTACACTGCATCTTTTGATGAGGAACGAATGACTTGCGCTTTAGTTTTGTATAGCGAGGTAGTGGTCGCGCAACTCCGTCGTCCCCGCTCTCTCGTCTGTGTCCATCTGGCTCCAGTGGCGAGCATGGCAAGACGACTGGAAGGCGAACACAGATGCAGTGGACGTTAGGCTGCCACGGCCAGTTATCCCTGTATATATTGGCTCTCGAGAGCCTCGTGCAAACGGCCCTTCCGTCAATTCCTTTAATTTTCAGTTTTAAGACAAGCGTAGCGACAAGCAATGAGCGTATCATTACTGATAGGATCCATAAGATTTCCTTCGCCGAAGACGGACTGACCGCCAGAACAGACAACACACATATGAGGCGAGAAGCTGCCCACAGAAGATATTGCTCGTCTAGGTTGCGAACAGATCTCCCGATTTACGGTTGAGCCTCACCAGCGCACAAGTGCACATGGCGACTGGCAGGACAGACGTTCAGGTACCACAATACAAAACACATAACACGATGACTCTAGTCTGGCGATATATCGTCCTTCTGTCCACATGGGAGGTCACATGGTGCCGATATATTATCCTTCGGCACTGAATCGGGTGGCCAAGTGGCTAGAATGCCGGATTCTCCTACGCGAGACTCTGGTTCGAATCCTGGGTAAGGTGTGGTTGTTGTGTTTTTTTTTCTGTCAGCGGCAAAAAGAAAACCCTAACCTGCACAGTTCGCGGCGACTGCACTAGGCAGGCGGCCTTAATTCCTCAGGCTCAAGACACCCTGCCATACACCGCAAGGTACTATATAGGCAGTAAATGACAGTGACATGACTGAATCCGGTAAAGAGTAGTAAAACAGACATAAGGAGGAAAATGTCAGATGTCATGAGCTGACATGTGAGCTCTGATCACACTGAAGCCTGTATACGGCTTGACGGCGAGAATGACTGACAGCTGACCCACTGACAGCTTTACGCTTGTCAGTCTTTCCAAGCAAGGGATTCAGATAAGTACCTTCAATTAGTTTAATACTGTCATAGTGTGTTTCATGTAGGTTTGTGTCGGTTTGTATTTGTTTATCCTGTGCTGACGAAGGCTTTGGCCGCAACGTCCAATTTGTCTCTTGTAGTCGTGTTTTAGTAAAACTCACAATCTACTTCTCGTTTTTTTGGGTGATTCATTCATTGACGGCGAGAAGCACGCTTTGACGATGACGAGAAGAGAAAGGTCTCTCCTAAGCCGGGGACTCAGAAGTCGACCGTGGTCGAAGACAGACCGGTCGAATAAAATAAGGAACTCGTTTATAACATTGTGAAACTGCCGCACACGGGTCGATTCCTTTCTAAGTTTCAAGCGGGTTTAAGTGCGGGAGGATTGATTTCACTGCAGCTGGTTTTAACCTACATGGCCAGAACTCTTTCCGCAGAGCGGCCTACCGAAAGCGTCGCACAATGCACGAGGTCCGAAGTTCCAGAGACGACCCCCAGGAGGCTTCGGGGAAAACTGCGCAATCTTCAAGCGCGAGGCAGGCGGCTTAAAAACGTCGCCATGGAGATCCCCCCCACCCCCTTTTTTTTTTCTTTTTCTTTTCTAAGCCTTACAAATGACAAATGAACACCCGCACTAAACAACAATAATTACGTTAGCTGACTGAGTGATGAATGATCATATATCGAAGAATATAACCTCATATTTGGACAGAGGGATGCTATATCGTCACAGTAGGGTCGTCGAGTTATTCGTTTCGTTTCGTGGCATCTTCGACAATTTTAACGCTCAGTATATGAGAATGTACATTATTAATTGTGTACCATTTTTGTGTGTGGTCCCAACCTACTTCGTTGCTTGGCACAGAATCAGTTAAATTAGCAACTGCGAAATTAATCATGTTAGTTTATTTTCTCTTTGCGCTAATCCCACAGACCAGAACGATGATCTCGCACAAGAGTACGAATTGCGCACCACTGGCGTCTCTCCAAATGTGCTTAAACCAAAATAACCAGGCTATAAACATGAAAATGAAAGGGGCTAATAAAACTTGAACATTATCATCATCCTCAACAATTGCCATACCAGCTGGCACACATCATCAAGTGCCATGCTAGCTGGCGTAGGCATTCATGGCTCTCCACAGATCGTGGTCTTTGGTGTTCTGGATCAACTCTGCTGCTAATATTCCTCCATGCCACCATCTCAATCCATCCAGCATCATTTCTCTTTGTCGGCCTCTGCCTGCCTTCCCCTCTATATTTCCTGCCGTCACGATGTTCTCCAATGCCACTCTTCTCATCACATTACCAATATAGGCTGTTTGTCTCTTTCTTATTGTTGTATGTAATATTTTAGTTTCATTAGCCTCTTTCGGGTAATTGTCGTTAGTTACTCTGACAGTCCAAGGAATTGGCAACATTCGTCTTAGGAAACTCCCCTCTGTTGCTTCCAGGTTCTTCCTAATTTGTTTTTCATTTACATTCCAAGATCCTCTGCAGTACAGCGAAACAGATTCTTGTAGCACTTCAGCACTCAATTTCTTACATCCCCATGTCAAGGACGACAGGTCAATATGTTAGTCCAGCTGTCCGGTGTAGGTGTTGAACCGCTTACCTCGGCATCAGCACATCGGATGTTTAAGAACACGCGTTCTTACCCATTTGGCCATGCGGACCTGCACTTTCTTAAATTCAGTGATGTGACTTATTGCATAAGATACTTTTCATTTTTTTTTTAAATGCGGCTTTTGCTAGCCCTATTCTTCTCTTGCCGATCTCCCTGGCGAAGGGGTTAACGACGCTGTTCGTAATCCCGTATACTCTCGTGGGAATCACAGCTGCGCAAGATTTGGCAGCGGATCGCGTCGTGTTGATTACATACGGAGGGTATGCGATCCGGTCGTGTAAAAAGCAATGACAAACTACTGAACGTAAAACTTGCCAAGACATCAACAACAGCTGAAAAATGCTGGTGTTGACTACAATTTCCTGTAAAATTATATGCGAAAAAAAATTCTTCTCTTAATCTCTGTTGTGCATCTTCCGTCTGATGTTATAAATGCCCCTATGTATTTCAAATAATCTACTAGGTTATGGATTTTCCCTTCTATTTCCATTAAGCATTTTATTTTAGTGTTACATTGTCCTTTGGTATCACCATTGTTACTGTCATTCTTGATATTCAAAGAGAGTCCTTTCTTTGCACATTATATTCAAAAATAAAAATGAGACCATAGGCTTTCTTTGGTCATGTGATGAGACGAAAAGCATTGGAGAACATCGTGACAACGTGAAAGATCATGGGGAAATGGGGAAGGGAGGCAGGGGAGGACCAAGAGAAAAGATGCTTGGCTGAGACGGTGGCATGAAGGAATATCATCAGCAGAGATGATCCAGAACACCTAAGATATGTGGAGAGACACGAACGCCTACGCTAGCTGGCAAGGCACTTGATGATGGTGATGATGATGGTGATGGTGATGATGATGATGATGATGATGGATGTGAAACAACCAAGCTGAGAAACATCTAATAGTAGTGAAAATGTGGTTCCTGAGGGAAATGCAAAGAATACCACGGGCTGACAGTGGGAAGAAAACAATGAGCAAGCCCTATACGAAACTATAAACTAATTAGAGAAATTATACACAGACAGACGCGATCTTATGGGCACATTGTGATGAGAACAAACTGGACAACGTAGTGACAACTGGCAAGATTGGGGGTTAAAGAGTAAAGCAAGGGCAATACATATCTGAATGGCTTGGCCACACGGCGTAATCGAGACAAGAACACATCTCTGATCCACGACTCTGGTGATCGCATGAGATGGCAAACTATGACTGCCCAAGCCTATCGGCATGGCACTTGATGATAGCGATGATAAATATTACATAGTTTTAATGAGTAAGTTTTCCAAGTTTCTTATTAGAGAAATACGATCGAGTGAGATGCGAACCAAGATAGCCCACGCTTTTGGCAAGACATTCGAGTACTTTTAATGTTGAGTGGGACTTGAAGTCAGAAAACCAGATATATTCACACACACACACACACACACACACACACACACACACACACACACACACTCATACACACACACACATACACACACGCACGCACGCACACACACGCACACACGCACGCACAAATAAGGACATAATGTTGAGTGGAACTCGGAGTGAATAAACCAGACATATAGGGACATAAGGTTGAGTGGAACACGGAGTGAATAAACCAGATCTATAAGGACATAAGGTTGAGTGGAACTCGGAGTGAATAAACCAGACATTTGAGGACATATTGTTGAGAGGGACTAGATGTCAATAAACCAGACATATAAGGACATAGCGTTGAGTGGAACACGGAGTGAATAAACCAGACATTTGAGGACATATTGTTGAGAGGGACTAGATGTCAATAAACCAGACATATAAGGACATAGGGTTGAGTGGAACACGGAGTGAATAAACCAGATCTATAAGGACATAAGGTTGAGTGGAACTCGGAGTGAATAAACCAGATCTATAAGGACATAAGGTTGAGTGGAACTCGGAGTGAATAAACCAGATCTATAAGGACATAAGGTTGAGTGGAACTCCGAGTGAATAAACCAGATCTATAAGGACATAAGGCTGAGTGGAACTCGGAGTGAATAAACCAGACATTTGAGGACATATTGTTGAGAGGGACTAGATGTCAATAAACCAGACATATAAGGACATAGGGTTGAGTGGAACACGGAGTGAATAAACCAGACATATAAGGACATAGGGTTGAATGGAGCACGGAGTGAATAAACCAGGCATATAAAGAAATAAAGGTGCATGTCCTCAGCACGACTATTCGATACACCAAGGGTCCTTTCTCTAAGTAATTGTAAGTTCAGTAGTTTGCCATCGCTTTCTGAACGTGAAGTCAAAGCTTATTTCCAACTTAATGTCGATGTTGGGGTTGAACCGCCTCATCAAAATCATAATCTACCACGCCGATAAGCGTGGGCGGTCGTGCTTCGCCATCTCACACGATCACCCCAGTCGTGGAACAGCTCTGCGTTCATGTCTCCATCTGACCTTGTGGCCATGATATCCAGATATTTACTTCTCTGCCTTCCCCTTGTTCTTTTCCTCTGAATCTTGCCAGTTGTCCCTCTATTTGTTCTCATAACGTGCCCAAGAATGTTTGGTCTCAAACTGCCTACCTCGTTATAAAAGTACAGGACGTTTAAGAGCCAGGGCTCTACCTTTTCAACTGCGTCGGCATCTAAGATAATAAGGGAATATCATACCATGTACTGATGAAGATTATGATGATGATGACGATGATGAAGATGATGAAGATGGTGATGATGATACTATGTACCTTGCTGTCTTAACAGACGACAGTTTGTTACATTCTACTTTTTTTTTTAAATTGATAATAATAACAACAACCAACGGCGGCAGAGAATGTGACTAGACAGATCAATTCGCGCGATAAATGTCTGTCGGCAATGGATGCATGCGAAAACATGGTCATTTCCACCATCACGCACTATCTGATATCTCATACGCTCAGTGCATGACCTGTTTGCAATCATTTTCTCCTTTGTCTTTATTTCATTCATGATCTTTGTCCACAAAGCAACACGATCAGAGGCGACTTGCTCTCAAAGCGCATCAATACAAAGCAAATCATGAGCGTATATAAAACTTAGCAGCGCATTACTAACTAAACTTTCGCCATAGGAACACGTATCTTATCTATAAAGATCTGATACGAGAGCAAGGGGGCATTCAAAAAAGAAAATTGACGGCATCACTCATATTGTACATTCACATGGAATGAGACTAGATATTGTACATTCACATGGGAAGAGACTAGATATTGTACATTCACATGGAATGAGACTAGATATTGTACATTCACATGGAATGAGACTAGATATTGCACATTCACATGGAAAGAGACTAGATAGTGTACATTCACATGGAATGAGACTAGATATTTCCAGATATCGGCTTCTGGAATGCCAACTATTCTTCCCCACGACGCTTGACGATAAGGTTGTAAGTTCAGTAGTTTGCCATTGCTTTCTGAAGGAGAAGTCACAGTTTAAGTCCAACTTAATGCCGATGAAGGTCTTGATGATGATGATGATGATGATGATGATGATGATGATGATATCAACAAGTAAGCAACGTGCACATGTGGATCTGCGCCGCAGACAGCAGATCGCATACTCTAAGACTGCCCAAAATACGACATACCCAGGAATACCTTCTTGCTTAGACAGACAACAGTGGAGGATAAACTGTATGGACCACCGAGAGATCTAAAAAGGACAATGAAGTTTATATAAGAGACAACATTGCAGTTTTAGATAACAAAGTTCAAATGAGCGAATGAAAGAAGAAGAAGAAGAAGAAGAAGAAGAAGAAGAAGAAGAAGAAGAAGAAGAAGAAGAAGAAGAAGAAGAAGAAGGAAAAAGAAGAAGAAGGGACAAGAAGAAGAAGAAGAAGAAGAAGAAGAAGAAGAAGAAGAAGAAGAAGAAGAAGAAGAAGGTGAGGATAATGATGATGATGATGATGATGATGATGATGATGATGATGATGGGGTTGATGATGATGATGATGATGATGATGATGATGATGAAGATGATGATGATGATGATGATGATAGTGGTGATGGTGATGGTGATGATGGTGATGGTGGTGGTGGTCGTCGTCGTCGTTGTGGTGGTGGTGGTGGTGGTGGTGGTGTTGGTGATGATGATGATGATGGTGATGATGATGATGATGATATATTACTGACATGTTAGGTCAAAGTAACACGAAGAACAAAAGCTAGTCACGTAATCTACGCCAATTTATCCCAAAACAACAGCTCATTTTCTTTCTGCTGTGACAAAGTAACAAAATATTAACGAGACATAACAATCAGTTACAAGTGAAGCGACATTCATTATAGATAAGCACATCATTGGCACACGACGTTAAACTCTTCTTCTTCTGTTGCTCCTGCTTCGTCTTCTCTTCTTCTTCTTCCTCATCTTCTTCTGCTCCTGCTGTTTCTTATTCTACCTCATCATCTTCTTTTTCTGCTGCTGCTGTTTCTTCTTCTTGTTCTTGTTGTTGTTGTTGTTGTTGTTGTTGTTGTTGTTGTTGTTGTTCTTCTTCTTCTTCTTCTTCTTCTTCTTCTTCTTCTTCTTCTTCTTCTTCTTCTTCTTCTTCTTCTTCTTCTTCTTCCTCCTCCTCTTCTTCTTCTAGCCTACGCTGCGTGGCATTAGTGATCATGTCTGTCCACAGCCTTCTGTCTCTTGTGCTGCCAATCATTTCTGATACCTATGTTCCTCCATGCCCAGACGTCAAACCGTCCACCATCTTCCCTCTTAGTCTCTCCCTCCCTCTCCTCCCTTCCAACCTTCCCTTTGTGACAACATACTACAGTTTGCCCTTTCTCATATCATGCCAAAATAATGTGGACATTTACTTATTCTGCTAGTAATGAGTTCTCTTTGTGATTTTTATGTTTTCGTTCACTCGCATTTAACTCAACCACTACTGCTTCTAGTAGAACTGGACTGCTTTCTGAGTGTGGATTAGCTTCCCCTTTTACCAGTGTCCCTGGCCATCAGACGACTTCAGAGGTATTAGTAATTTACGTCCCCAGGTCAAGGATGTCTACATTTGTCTAAGTGACCGATGTAGGGGTTAAACCCGCTACCTAGGCATTAGCACACCAGATGTTATTAAGAGCGGGCACAATTATTCATTCGACTATTCTGATCTCCTCTGTGTAAACTAACTTGTCTCTAAGTATCTTCTATGTAAGTTAACTTGTCTCTAAGTGTCCTCTGTGTAAGCTAACTTGCTTCAAGATATCTGCAAGGGTTTTTTCTAACCACCCATGGTGTTCTCATAATTCTTCTATAACACCACAACTCTAGAGCGTTAAAATAGCCAAAGCAACGCAACAAACCACAACAAACCACAACACACCACAATGTAACCACTCACATGTCTTGTGGAATGAAGATGAAGGCACCAATTTCCAAATATACTGCACTGAAATAATGCTTTAATAACGTGAAAATCACCGAATATAGTGACCAGCAGAATATTGTGTTTGTAGATCAGGAAAAGGCTTTTGATAGAGTAGACAGATACAAATTATGGAACATCCTTGAAGACTATGGGATACAAGGGAAACTGCTAGAAAACATGACAGCCATGTACCACTCGAGCCGAAGTGCAGTAAGAACACAAGAAGGTATATCAGATATGTTCACAGTCAATACAGGGGTGAGACAGGGAAGTGTGCTCTCTCCTCTGCTGTTCAATATCTACATGGACAGAATATCCAAAGAAGCAAGTCTCGACAGAACAGATTCAGAAAATTTAGAACTCTTTACTTCAGATGAAATAACTGATAAACAGGAAATAAATGAACTTCTATTTGCAGACGATCAGGGCCTGTTTTATAGCGACGAGGGCAGACTGCAAGATCATATTAATAATCTGAGTTCAACATGCAGCAAATACAATATGAGTATAAATACAGCCAAAACTGAAGTAATGCAAGTTAACAAATTGCCTGGTCCACTAAGTATACAGATAAATAGCACAACTCTGAAACAAGTTAAAGAATTCAAATATCTTGGAAGTATGATCACAGAAGATGGCAGATTGGACAGAGAAATTGAAATCAGATGTCAAAAAGCTAGTGCACTTGCATATCAACTATCATCCACACTGAAACATTCAAAAATGCCAATGTCCGCAAAACGACAGATAATAAACAGCATATTCACACCAACCCTATGCTGCCAAACTCAAACTTGGACATTATCTAAATCACACTTTCGCAACATCACCACCTGTGAAATGAGATGCCTGAGGAGAGCTATGAACTTAACAATCCGAGGCTGAATAAGAAATGTTGTTATCAGACAAAAAGTTTGATCAACACCTTGTGCCACATTTATTCAAAGACAGAAGATCAAATGGTTTGGCCATCTCGTTAGAATGCAACACCATCAACTACCATCACTGGTCCCACATCAAAGATCATCAGTGACGAGAGCAAGAGGATAACCGAGAAGAAATTGGATTGACGACGTCAAAGACATTGTACAATCACACGGAATGACACTATCCAATATCACCCATCGGGCGATGGAACGTCAATTATTCCTCCCTACGACGATTGACGGCAAAAGTGGAATTTGATGATGATGATGAATAACGTTAACAGCCCAGTATAATAACACGAAGCTAACGAGTTGTGTTAGAGATTACTTCTTGCTGCACTAACCATTGACCATCCCCACCTACACCCCCTCCCACACCCCCTCCCACATCCCCTCCCACCCCCACCCACATCCCCTCCCACCCCCACCCCCACCCCTCCCACCCCCTCCAACCACAAACAAGTTAGCTGCATATACTTCACAAGACTGCAATAAAATTCTACAATTATTTTTTGTGTGGGGTGCATGAGGTGGGTCAATCGTTAGAACAGTTACCTCCTGTTGTAAAGAACATTGCAAACTGCCCCAGCATATAGTGGCTGTTTGTCATTTACTTGACAATTGTTATTTTTGCCATTGCTTTCTGAACTGCCGACGCTTCATACCATCGAAATCAACGCAAAGTGGTCTGTTTCCAAATTGCCAGCAGCTGATTTGGAACTCTGTACTCGGTATGACGGGTAATCTGTGCGTCTCTCTCTATCCCCTCAACCACGGCTCCGGTTATTCTAATGACCATTGTTCTAATGTCAATTGTTCTAATGACCAGTGTTCTAATGTCAATTGTTCTAATGATCATTGTTCTAAACAACATAAACTCTCCACTAGAATAAATTAAAATAATAACACAGTGGCAAGCGCTATAGAGCCAGGGTTCCATGTCTGCACATGCCGTCCGCTACGCTACCTATTCATCCGTGGGTGCATAACTGGGAGAGAGAGAGAGAGAGAGAGTGTGTGTGTATGTGTGTATGTGTGTGTGTGTGTGTGTGTGTGTGTGTTCCGGCCTGACTGTATGTCTGATAACTGGGAGAGAGAGAGAGAGAGTGTGTGTGTGTGTGTGTGTGTATGTGTGTGTGTGTGTGTGTGTGTTCCGGCCTGACTGTATGTCTGATAACTGGGAGAGAGAGAGAGAGAGTGTGAGTGTGTGTGTGTATGTGTGTGTGTGTGTGTGTGTGTTCCGGCCTGACTGTGTGTCTGATAACTGGGAGAGTTTGTGTAAGTAGCTATGTGTTTACGCTTGTGTGCATGCGTGTGTGCTTGTATGTGTGACTGTCTGCCTGCCTGTCTAATAACATGGTAATACGCTTTGTTTGTGTTCACAACTTTCATTTGACAATGTTTTGTTCGATGTGAATGTATCACGCACAATAGATATTTAATGTACGAAAGATGAGTGATGGAAGAGCCGAATGTAAAACGGGCCTGCGTTCCCAATTTGTGACACTTTTAAAATAAAGTTCGCCCATTCGTTCCGTGCACTCAAACCTTAAAAGAATCGTGTGAGGGTTGTTATTTTTGTACTTCCCCACAGCACGTTCCTACTCCGGATCTTCTTTAATTTTATTTAATAACCCGACTGCTATTTCGCAATCACCGAAGAAAAGATTTGGCCCTGTGAGCTCAAATGTGATATAAAAGCTCTTAGAATATCGTGAACTAAGAACAAATAAACTACCCAAATTCTAAAAGATCTGAACAAGGAAGAAAATAGACTCGCAAACAGTTTCGTGTCTCGGAAAGTGGAATACTTTGGCAATATCAAACATAACAGTGGATGGGAGACAACAGTGATAAGAGTAGCAATTTTGGTCAATATTTAAAAATTGGGTTTTTACTTATGAAATCATACCAGTTACATAGAGCCTGACGAGACGATTCCAACGGTATCTCAACGAAGACTGTACGTTGATTTTAAGCGGAGTTATGAATTATATGGTGACGTAATTTAATACCAGGAAGTCCAATGAAGAATTAACTGATAAGTCAGGATTTATCGCGGCCCTAAGATTGGAAACTTGAGAAATTCTGCCTTCCATTACTGTGGCTTGTTTATTTGTAAACGGACAACGTTGTGCCATATATCATTGCGTCCGGGGCGGCGAGGCCTAACTTGACGTATTATTTTTTTTTTTAATAGGATGTGCCCTGACCTAATTAACAATTTAAAATGGCCGCCAACTGTTTATTATTTGCCTTCTATTAACGTGGCTTGTTTATTTGTAAACGGACAACATTGTGCCATATATCATTGCGTCCGGGGCGGCGAGGCCTAACTTGACGTATTATTTTTTTTTTTTTATAGGATGTGCCTTGACCTAATTAACAATTTAAAATGGCCGCCAACTGTTTATTATTTGCCTTCTATTAACGTGGCTTGTTTATTTTTAAACGGACAACATTGTGCCATATATCATTGCGTCCGGGGCGGCGAGGCCTAACTTGACGTATTATTTTTTTTTTTATAGGATGTGCCTTGACCTAATTAACAATTTAAAATGGCCGCCAACTGTTTATTATTTGCCTTCTATTAACGTGGCTTGTTTATTTTTAAACGGACAACATTGTGCCATATATCATTGCGTCCGGGGCGGCGAGGCCTAACTTGACGTATTATTTTTTTTTTTTATAGGATGTGCCTTGACCTAATTAACAATTTAAAATGGCCGCCAACTGTTTATTATTTGCCTTCTATTACCATGGCTTGATTATTTTTAAACGGACAACGTTGTGCCATATATCATTGCGTCCGGGGCTGCGAGGCCTACCTTGACGTATGTTTTATTTTTCGATAGGATTTGCCGTGACCTAATTAATAATTTAAAATGGCCGCCCTTGTTATTTGTAAACGGACAATGTTGCGCCATATATCATTGCGTCCGGGGCTGCGAGGCCTACCTTGACGTATTTTTCTTTTTTTCGATAGGATTTGCCGTGACCTAATTAATAATTTAAAATGGCCGCCCTTGTTATTTGTAAACGGACAATGTTGCGCCATATATCATTGCGTCCGGGGCGGCGAGGCCTGACTTGACGTATTATTTTTTTTTTTTTAGGATGTGCCCTGACCTAATTAACAGTGTAGTCACTGGAGGGTCTTCTCCGTGATTATTTATTGTATTTTGTGTAGGCATTTGTTTTTTGTTATTCTTTTATTTAAGCTTCATTATTCTGTGTAATTTTATATTTTTTATATTTTCAGATTTCTGCAGTATGTACCTGACGAGATGCAGCGAAATATGCCAGGCAATAAATTGTGCAATCTATTGTTTGTGTCTTCGTTATTCAAATATATAGAAAATCACCACAGGAAGGTGTCCATCTGAATTGTTTTATCAAATTGACACAGGCTGTGGCAAAGGTGTGACAGGCAGAATCTTGAATGTCACAGGAAATGGTTCAAGAAAGAGTGTTTACAAAATACCAGCCAGGGTACACAACCTGTATTTTGGTAATAAGTTAGGTAATATGGATGTAAATTCTCGTGTGGTCTTGAAGATGTATTTTTTATTACCATTTGATTTTGAGATTTGACTTGTTGAGTTTTCTTAATAGATAAATAATTTATTGTTAGTCCATAAAAGTGACTAACAATGGATAGGATATATGTAAAAATGATTTCTTTTGTTTCATCATGTATGTCATATTATTTTGAATAATGTCTTTCTTTAAATTGGTTGATTACCTTTATTTGATATGAGGGGAAAGAAAATTTGTCTTCAAAACGTTGGGGGGTATGATATCCTGTTTTGACTTCGTTTTGGTTGACTCATGAATTATGATTTTAGTTGAATTGTCTTGTGTATTGAATAGTATTTACCCTTGTTTACAAATAAGTTGAATATTGTTAAAAAATTTTTGTTCACAGTTATTGTTTTGTTTAGAATAAAGAGTAATAAGACGGGGCTTTATTTAAAACCCTTCGTTCAGAAAATAGTTAACAAGTGACTGAGGACTAGAAGAGAGACACATTCTCCTTATGAGTAATAAGTTGTAGTAAACATGAGTACCAAAAACTTTGGCCTTGTGCTGGTAAAAAGGCTGCCTGCGCCAATCAGCGTTAATGTTTTAGGATAGGGAGGTTAATTACATAGTGGCTATGTTACATAGTGCAATGAGGATGATCTGTCGACTAACTAACTGTAGCTATTTTGGTCAATATTTAAAAATTGGGTTTAAAAATTGTGGTGATATTGACAGATGCAAAATCCGTAATAGAGGCGCTTCTGTCTGGGAAATTGCCAGTTCTGCGGACACTACTTTCTGAACTTAGCAGTCATCGTAAGATCACCATACAGTGGATACCATCCCACTGTGGAGTACCCGGGAACGACAGAGCTGATCGATTAGCTAAGGAAGGAGCACAAGAAGAACAACCAGATGTGCCTATTACATACCACCAAAAGAAAAGAATGATCAAATCAGTCAGAAGGCCACCAAACCTTACTCAAGACGACTACCACGTTATGGACAGACCAGAACAGGTCATTCTTCTGCGCCTCAGAACAGGACACAATAGGTTACGCAACCACATGTATGCAAAATTCAAGATTGGTGACTCAGTCATGTGCACATGTGGTTTGGCGTCGCAGACAGCAGAGCATATACTCCAGGATTGCCCAAACTACAACATATCCAGGCGAACCTTCTGGCCTAGAGAGACAACAGTGGAAGATAAACTCTATGGACCGCTGAATGAACTAAAAAAGACTGTTAGATTCATACAAGAGACAACATTGCAGTTATAAACATAATTTAGGCGAACGAAAGAAGAAGAAGAAGAAGAAGAAGAAGAAGAAGAAGAAGAAGAAAGAGTGTCACAAGTGATGGCCATTCTTTGGTTAATTGCTTTTTATGTTTCACAACTAATTATTTTAATATATTAAATTATTAGTAAGAGTACTTTCCTGTATTAGCATGCCTGGTTCGTTGGCATGAACGAGACTCATCACTTCTCTCAGGTGTATAACGCAGGTGTATAATATAATTTAGTATTAGGATCCAGAACACCAAAGACTGAGATTTGTGGAAAGCCATGAACGCCTACGCCAGCCGGCACTTGATGATGATTATTATTAGTATTTGCATATACAGAGAATATTTTAAAATGGGGTTTCTACTTATGATTTGGTAACAGGAAAGTAAAGGTCACATTCCTCTTTCGATAGAATGTCGAGAGGAATGAGAGGATCAACTTCATTGCACCAGGTTTGCTCAGTCTCTTTCCACACGACGGCCTGGCGAAAGCATCGTACAAAGCACAAGAGTCTCAGAGTCTCTGACAAAGATGCACTTGACTTATAAGACTTTTTGTTATGATGTGCTGTGACCTAATTGCTAGTTAAAAATAGCTGCACATTTATTATATTAATTAAATGTTATGTGAAATGTTCGTCGTTAGTGAAAGAACAATTCATGAAAATGTATCATATTGTCTTAATGTACTAACTGCATTGCGACAGCTTTCTTTTGTTGATTAAATATTATAAACATTAATGTAAGTAACTGTCATATGGCAAATGACAGTGGTGCAACATTCAAGTGATGAGCTAGCGCATCAAAGAAGAAGATACAGAGTGTCACAAATGTTGAACATAGTGACACCAACATTGAACGCAATTTAGACGTCATGGTACGACGTCACATAACGCCGTGACGGCTCAAGCATTAGGGTGTGATCCAGCAAAGACAGCGTTAGGACGTGTTTCACCAGCATTCACGGAATACCGACCGTTATACTGCGGCCAGTCCTCATTGTCCACATGAAGTCACGCTGGTTTGTGTCCTGCAATTGACTACAGGCATTCCTGGCTCTACTGATGCCACGGTCGCTGGCATTTCTGGTATTCGCACGGGTCTAATTATGACCGGGCCAAGGACATGGGCCGTTGGAGCTCGATTAGGGTGAACTCCGGTTGAAGGTAGGAAAGTGTAGTTGATTAGCATTACCAGGATACTAGGCGGCAAACTCTGTTCTCAACACTCTCACTGGTCTGGGGAGATGATGTCTGATTGAAGAGCGGGAGTGAATGTTGCGCGAGAATGACTCAAGTCTCAATCAGCACAACCACTCATAGCCGTCATCCAAGATCAGCTGTGGTAAAATACATCGCAGTTCACTCCACTGGCACTCCACCAGTTCTAATTATAAATAAATACAGGTCCGCTATTGTTTATTTTATGGGCGCTGCAATCTTACATGACATGACGGCCATGGCGATGTCACTAATTTTTTCCCCCTGAATTTCAGCTAACAGCAGCTGTGTTAAAACTTTTCATATTTATGTAAAATTGGACGAGGCATTCAAAAATACAATAAAAAGTTTTAACTTCTTTAAGCTACATGGAGTTATAAGACAAATTACCGTAATATTCGTGAATATCACCCCCAAAAATCCTTAGAAAACGTTTCTTTCGGCTGAATCTTTTTCCCGCGTAGCAGAAGACCCAGTACTTAAAATATTAGGATAACTTCCCCTTTCATTGTACCACGCTTCTTTCGTTTTTTTGATTTTTTTAGAAGGACATGCTCAGACCGGAAGTAAAATCGTTGGTCGCGACTAAAAGTTCGCGAAAATACGAAAACGAAACAGGAAGTAAACGGGAAAACCCGATGACTCTGACATTGCTAATAAGAGGCCTGATTCTTGATAGAAAAGGCAGGGCTAAAGCAGTAGGAAGATAGACACAGGATATTGCAGACACCTTCGGTATGAGGGTGCTCGAAGTTGGGGAAATGGCAAGAGATCAAGTGGTTTTTTTAAATTTTGGACGAGCTGTAATGAGAGCGACGTGATGAGAGCGACATGATGAGAGGGACGTTATGAGATAGACGTGATGAGAGCGACGTGATGAGAGCGATGTGATGAGATCGACGTGATGAGACTGACGGAACGAGATTGATGTGATGAGATGAATGTTATTAAAGCGACGTGACGAGTGCGACGTGATGAGAGGGGTGTTATTCGAGCGACGTGGTGAGAGGGACGTGATGAGAGGGGTGTTATTCGAGCGACGTGGTGAGAGAGATGTTATTAGAGCGACGTGATGAGAGGGGCGTGATGAGAGCGACGTGGTGAGAGAGATGTTATTAGAGCGACGTGATGAGAGGGGTGTTATTCGAGCGACGTGGTGAGAGAGATGTTATTAGAGCGACGTGATGAGAGCGACGTGATGAGAGGACGTGATGAGAGCGACGTGATGAGAGCGACGTGATGAGAGCGACGTGATGAGAGCGACGTGATGAGAGGGACGTGATGAGAGCGACGTGATGAGAGCGACGTGATGAGAGCGATGTGATGAGAGTGACGTGATAAGAGTGACGCGATAAGAACAACGTGATGAGAGGGACGCGATGAGAGCGACGTGATGAGAGCGACGTGATGAGAGCGACGTGATAAGAGCGACGTAATGAGAGCGACGTGATGAGAGCGACGTGATGAGAGCGACGTGATGAGTGTGACGTGATGAGAGTGACGTGGTGAGAGTGACGTGACGAGGGCGACGTGATGAGAGAGAATTGATGAGCGCGACGTGATGAGCGCGACGTGACGAAAATGACGTGATGAGGGCGACGTGATGAGATCGATATGATGAGAGCGACGTGACGAGGGCGACGTGATGAGAGTGATATGATGACAGTGACGTGACGATAGTGACGTGATGAGTGTGACGTGATGAGAGTGATGTGATAAGAGTGACGTAATGGGAGTGATGTGATGAGAGTGACGTAATGGGAGTGATGTGATGAGAGTGACATGATTAGAGTGGCGTGATGAGAGTGACGTTATGAGGGCGATGTGATGAGAGTGACGTGATGACAGTGACTTGACGAGAGTGACGTGATGAGAGTGACGTGATGAGAGCGACCTGATGATATCGATATGATGAGGGCGACGTGATGAGAGTGATATGATGAGGGTTACGTGACAATAGTGACGTTATGTGAGTGATGTGAAGAGAGTACGTAATGGGAGTGATGTGATGAGAGTGACATTATGTGTGTGGCGTGATGAGAGTGATGTGATGAGAGTGACGTGACGAGGGCGATGTGATGAGAGTGGCGTGAAGAGAGTGACGTGATGAGAGTGACGTGACGAGAGTTACGTGGCGAGAGCGACGTGATGAGAGTGACGTGATGAGATCGATGTGATGAGAGTGACGTGATGAGAGTGACGTGATGAGAGTGACGCGATGAGAGCGACGTGATGAGAGTGACGTGATGAGAGTGACGTGATGAGAGTGACTTGATAAGAGTGATGTATTGAGTGTGATATGATGAGAGTGACGTGATGAGAGTGACGTGTTGAGAGTGACGTGGCGAGAGCGACGTGATGAGAGTGACGTGATGAGAGTGACGTGGTGAGATCGATGTGATGAGAGTGACGTGATGAGAGTGACGCGATGAGAGTGACGTGATGAGAGTGGCGTGGTGAAAGTGACGTGATGAGAGTGATGTGATGAGAGTGACGTGATGAAAGTGATGTGATGAGAGTGACGTGATAAGAGTGATGTATTGAGAGTGATATGATGAGAGTGACGTGATGAGAGTGACGTGATGAGAGCGAATTGATGAGATCGATGTGATGAGAGCAACGTGATGTGGGTGTCGTGATAAGAGAGGTGTGATGAAAGAAGCGTGACGAGAGGGACGTGATAAGATCGCTGTGATGAGGGCGACGTGATGTGAGAGGTGTGATGAGGGCAACGTGATGAGAGCGACGTGATAAGAGCGACGTTATAAGATCGACGTGATAAGATCGATGTGATGAGAGTGACTTGATGAGAGTGACGCGATGAGAGCGATGTGATGAGAGCGACGTGATGAGGGCGACGTGATGAGAGTGACGCGATGAGAGCGATGTGATGAGAGCGACGTGATGAGGGCGACGTGATGAAAGAAGCGTGATAGAGCGACGTGATGAGAGCGACGTGATAAGAGCGACGTAATGATAGCGACGTGATGAGAGCGACGTGATAAGAGCGACGTAATGAGAGCGACGTGATGAGAGAGGTGTGATAAGAGCGACGTTCTACAAAGAACCTGCTACACGAACTAGCTGCTTTTGTATCCTAAGAGTTAAAGTACAACTGTAGCTGAAGCGTTTACAGAAAAAAATAAACGGTAGTGGACAAAATTCAATAAATGACTTACACTGAATGATCAGATACACTAGACTGCCGGAATCTCCTTAGGGAGACCCGGGATCAAATCCTCGGTAAGGTGTAGACTGTTTTCTGTCGGGGGCAAAAAAGAAAACTCAAACCTGCACAGTTAGTGGAGACTGCACTAGCCAGGCGTCCTTAATTCCTCAGGCTCAAAGACCCCCCTGCCATACACCGCAAGGTACTATATAGGCAGTAAATGACAGTGACAGCAGGCAGAACTACCACATGTTTACAAAACTCAAGATAGGAGATAGCGATGCATGTACCTGTGGAACTAGTAAAATGACAACTAAACATTTATTACAGGTGTGTCCAACATATGCAGTACAGAGAACACTATTTTGGCACACACCGGCTCCCCTAGAGGAGAAATTCCTGGTGAAGCCAACAAACTTAAGTTGACTACTACTTTCTTTGGGTAAATACAGGATGTTTGTAATGTTTCACTACACTTTGTATGTAGAACACATTTGAAAAATTAACTACATGATGTCAACAAAAAATTTGCTAAATAGTCATCGTGAAGCAATATGCAGCGAATGACTGTCGTCTGCTGGAATAATTCTTTGCAATCCAAAGAAAGAAGATTTCATATTTGTTCTACATTCAAAGTGTAGTGAGACTTTACAATCACCCGGTATTATACTGACGTCTGAATGTGAAAAAGAAGAAGAGGAGGAAATACGACAGAAAATATTTGGGTCATTTAATAACAAAGGTACCTTTTGCACAACTGGAGGCGTACTTGGGTGCACGGTGTTAGCGCTAAATTATTACTTTAAAAAATGTTGCAAGTTATTTGCTGGTCATGCAGTCAATCCCAGGTTGATATTCTAGGAAACTGTACTTTAAATTGCTTTCTGAACTAAGAAGTTCAACTTTTTGGACTTATCAGATTCAATGTCAAACAAAAATTAGATCTAGATGAAACAAAACTTGATTGTAGATAACAGGAAGTAGGGATGTGTCACGGTTATGATTTAAACATTGTTAATAATGTAACAGAAACGTTGTATTATAACACAATGACAACATTTCGGC